>CAJGYO010000005.1:2331038-2653062 GCA_904845875.1 Miscanthus lutarioriparius
TTTCTCTTTTGATTCTAACCACGAGCAAAACCCACGAATCTCCACTAGAGAGGCCAGCAGACCACCCAGAACCTATCGAGCAGCTCGAACATCTCTGGGAGGCGGGTTAAGAAGTAGTGGAGTGCCACCCAGGGGCTCTGCCGACCCGAAATCGACAAATGATGGATCCGAATTCCACGAACATACCGTTAAGCGAGCTCATTGAAGTAGCGACATTCGACCAGCGAGGCAAGTGTCGTCTACTCGCCCTCGATTATGAAAATTGAGGGCGAGTAGCGTCTGAAATCTGACCGCTAGATCCATAGAGCGGAGGTTGAAGGCTAACCCGCCAAGGTCAAAGGCGCCTCAGCGTCAGAAATAAGAACCGGGGAAAGCGGAGATGAGCCTCGGATGCCTTAGCCCAACCCGCATTAAGGAGGTAGGGTCATCTCAACCTTCAAGTTCAATCCACCCCTTGGCAAGCCCATAGAGTCCCCATTAAGGAGAATCTATTGGAAGGCGAGGCGAGGAATAATGGAATGCCATTCGGGGCTTTTGCTGACCTGTCACAAAGCCACGCGGAGTTCATTCATTCGAACATCCCCATTAGCAAGCTTCGAGCACGTCATTCTATGCAAGCCGAGGCAAATGACACCGCCCAATACCTCCAGTTGCGAAGAATTGCGAACGGAATGAACGTTACCAAGCAGGTTAGACCCTCGACCAAATCCCCTGCAGCTGGGGGGCTCGGGAAGGCCGAGGCAGTAGTAAAGACCAAGCGCACAGTCACGCAGCGATCGCCAAAATCCTAAGTAAAGAGTGCGAACAAATACAAACATAAGCTCGCTTCTCTCACTCGGTCTCCGAGAACATCCGACCCTAGCAACCACAAGGGATCGGATCTCACTCGAAGTGCGATAAAGGTCTCGGTACTTCCTCTCTTTTTCGAAAAAGTCATTACATCGAGACCCTTCCTCGCATCAAGATTGGCGGCAAGGTTTGGGGAACACAGTTGGTAAGATCGCCAAAAAGCCCATGCCTAGACGGCTATGGTAATTTTATCACTAGTACAATCAAAATTTCCCTTAACAAGCGGAAAGGTCGATCGCGTAAAACCTTTTCATCGCAAAAGGGAGAAAGGTAAGATCAAACAAACAAAAAGAACGAAGAGAACGAGGAAGGTAGATCAAGCGGATACCGGGTGGTAGAACGACGATTTCACGCAGGCTCCTCCGGCTCAAGTTCCAAGGCATCCATCCACGATCGAAAGCCCGATGTCAAGACTCTCCCGCTCCATGCTCCGGAATGATCGCCGAAGCGAAAAAGAGCTAATGTTGGGTCTGAGCGGCCATCCACTTTGGAGGGTGGCTCGCCCCATGTGAAGTGGATGCCCGACAACGGGCCGGAGGCGACCCCCTTCTGGTCCTCCGAACCACTGCCACGACACCTGAAGACCCTCCGACCGTGTCCTCCTCCATCCGCCCGCCTCGGGCGCCACGACACTGGACCACCGGTGGCCTTTGATTTACACCACCCCTCGGACACCAGGGCTACGTCCAGGTGCCGGGCTTGCCGTGGTCGCGGTATCCTCCGCATGGGCCTCCAGTGACACGTACTGCACCGCGCCCTCGGACACCACCGCGGCTGCGTCCGGCTGCTCCTGGCTTGGCGCGGTCACGACCGCCTCCACTGGCGATAGCGGACCCTCGGCCGGCTATGTCACGCCCGCCATGGAAGGCGTAAACGCTCGGCAACCACCAAGGGCGAGAGACCACCACCGCGGCGCCCGAATTCGGTCGACCGAACAGCGACGCAGATCATCACCACCACCCTGCCCGAAGCAGGCGACATCGGTTTCACCATTGTTCGTCCTACCTAAAGGAAAGACTCTTCTTGGGCGCCCCCCGTCCGGGCGGCCCGTCCACAAAATCTACACAAAGGTAAGAGGTATAGGTTAAAACAGAGAAACAAAAGGAGGAAAAGCAGGGAGTCGGTGGCTTACTCTGGCGCCTTGGCCGATGGAAACGCTTTGGGGCGAACCCCGGACCCCGCCCTTAGCTCGTGCTGGTAGGACCTGCTCGAACCCGCCCCTATTCCCGGCGGCGGGGCTCATCTCCTCTATCTCCAGGGTGCGACGGAGCCACCCCTCCGTCAATACCTCGGGCGGGTGGCGAGATCCACCGCCTCCGTCATCTCGTGGGCGCGTGGCAACGGATCCGCCCCCTCCGTCTCGACACCTGCAGGCGTGGCGGGTCCGCCTCCCCATCCATCGATCCTCCGGTTGGCACCGGCAGCGAAGCGGCGGACTCTTCGGCTCCCACCTCTGCTGACCTCGCGGACTCGCTTCCCTCTGCGCCGAACGGGAGGGGTTCCTGCACGGACGGTTGGGCACTTGTCAGCGTGCCCTTGTCCTCTAGGACACCCCAATCCATGTTGCCTGCTACCTCGTCGCCATCGTCATCATCATCACCGTCGTCGTCGTCACTGCTTACATCCTCTCCTCTATCCCATGCTTCCTGCTTCCGTCGCCTCTCCTGCTTCTTGAGCTCCCTTGTCTTCTTGTCCCACTCGGCCACAATACGATTCGATGCCGCCAACACCCGATCCCTCGGCATCGAGGCCAGACTGTCCTTGAAGATTAGTCTCCTCGGCTGGTCCACAGATGCCCCAAGGTCAGCATCAAAGGGTCAAAAAGTTCAAGTAAGAAGAGGAGCGCGGGAAAGAAAGCTTACAAAATAAAAAAAAACTAGTTCCGACCGCATTGGGGGATGCCTTGGCACCGGATACACATGGTCGAGGGCGGCGCCGGCGGTGTCCTTCAAAGGCTCCATCGCCTCCTTGATGCGCTGCGCCACCTCGGAGGGAGGACGCGCTTCATCGACGAGCACCGTCCCTTCGAACGACGCTCGAGGCACCATCTGGTGCAGGGGAAGCGCGCCATCGGGCCCACGCCCCTCTCCTCGCATGGTGTCGCCGATGATCCCCGACCCCTTCACGCCCGCCTTCTTGGAGCATGGAGGGCGGCGAGAAGGTCTATGATGTGCTTCTTATCCTTAGTCGATGCCCCCATCGCCACAAGCTGCGGAGCCTCTTGATGAGGCGCCCGGTGTACTTCCGAGGAGGAGCACTCACATCATCCCGACATAAAACCACTGCGAATGCCACCCCTTGTTGGAGGTCGACGGACACATCAGCGGGTAGTCCCTCGGCCGGGTATGGCACAAATGAATCTTTGGCGCATCCCATCGGCACATTCACCTCCTTCCCCCAACCCGTCTCTTTGATGGTCGACGGTGAAGAAGTGCGCCACGATCGAAATGGGGATTGATCCCTAGGAAACCCTCGCCGAGACAAACAAACGCCGCCATATGTTGAACCCCATTGTGAGTAAGATCTTTGCAACTCCACCTAGTAATAATCCAAAGAGCCCAAGAAGGAATCTATCTTGTGAATACTGCAAATCCTCATGGAAAATAGCAAAAGATACGGCGTACCCTTGGTGGCGTCGACACCTCCTCCTCACCAGGTAGCAGCCACTCCACGATGGTGGACTGAGGGCGAAGAAGGCCGCGGTGGACAAGGCCTTCCAAACGCCGAGAGCTAATGCCGGATCTGCCCCACAGCTCCATTGAAGCGTCGGGAAGAAAGGTGGGCGCGAGCTCAAATAACAAGCTGCGATGCGGGCGCGAGCTTAGCAGGTGGCTGCAACACGGAGGTGAACCCTAACGACGGTGGCGGTGTGGCGCGGCGAGGCTAGGGGCGATTAGCGCATTTGAGGTTTGAGACGCGAAGGCGAGGGGTAAATCACGGAACCCTAGGGCGAACCCCATGGTTTTATAGGGGAACAACGGATCACGAAGGGCAATAGTCCACCTCGATCTCCGGGCCTACCACGCGCCGTCGCGTCACGTCATGGACACGCGCATGCGATCCCTATCCTCGCCCCCAATCGAAATCGTTGGACCGGTTAGCCTTCTGGCGACCGGACTCTTTTCCCACGGAGGGGCGTGGGCTAGAAAAATCTCTTCTCCGATCCGTCCTGGCCCTAACGACCAAGGGTCGGCCCAACCATCTCAACGACCGTCCCCAACGAGGATGGGCCCACGAGAAAACCAGGACTCCGGTGCACGAGCATCAGTGGGGGCCTCGACTTGCAATGGAACCCGGCCAAGAATTAACCTAGACGTTTTCCCCACAAAATAGGGTACCGGGTTCCCTTAGAACTATCTAGTCGACAAAAAACCGAATCTCACCATCTTGCCCGTGAAGGGTCAAAACACCCCGTAGATTCTATCCAGAATCACCCGGGGCTCGGGGACTACACCCATCCAGGGCGCTTCAGCGCACCCTCACAGGCGAATCGGAACATCCCCTGACGACTCTGCTTAAATCACCCGGGGGCTCGGGGGCTCTTGTTGGAACCTAATCTTAGGGGTACACAACGAGGTGGAACTAGCAAACACCGGGCGTTGGCACTCCCGGTCAAGCGAGGACACTCTTGTGCCTCTTGTTCGAACAGCAGAAGATCATTTCCACTACTCGCTTGACCCTCGAAGGGCTAGGCTCAAAAAAGTCTTGCCCGACCCCTAGGGGCGGGCTCCGCCTCGGCCGATGGTGAGGCTAGCTCCGCTTCGACCAAGCGCCCGAGGGACTCACTCACTTCATGCTTAACGATCGCGGCTGTCGGCTCACCTCGCCCAGATCCCGAGGCCTAAACTCCATCTCGCCCCACCTCCGAGGGCTAGGCCTCGTCTCACCGGACGGTCGGGGCGGGCTCCACCACGACCGACAGTGCGTCGCGACCCTCCATAATAATGAACACGAGGATACGACATGACATACGTGTCAAACGCGGTACCAAGGACCATGCACTACGCCTGCTGCGGATGGCGCTGTCGAGGCGGATAGAGGGCGGGCACTTTAGCCTTTCTAGGCGCGCAGAGCTCGAATGTTGTTGCAAAGCGCGTGCTCTTCGCCCTACAGTATTGTAGGCGCCGCCTTTAGCCCTCGGGTGCGGAACCCGACACAGACACACGACAACCGCTATGCTCCAAAGGGGACGGGCGGTCACCCCGCGTGCCGCTTCCTACAAGGTCGCAGAATCGACACCCCAGACCGACACTCCGCCCGGCAGAGGCGGGACAGGACGTGACCACTTGCAGAGCATGGCATCATCAACGCACGCATGCCCAGCGAACGTGCCCCCTCTGACACCATCCGGCTGTGTCAGAGGGGCTGGCCCAGAAGAAGAAGAAGACCCGGCGCTTTCGAAGGGGCTTCTTGGTCTCTGGTTTTTTTCCTTCCTCCGACATGTAAGCCCGCTCCTCTTGTTCTATAAAAAGAGAGCGATGGCACCCCGCTAAACCGCTAAAGGGGGGAGATCATTGGCGAAAGCTTGATCGACATAATTCAACAACATACCCACATACACACGGCCAAGCGGACACCAAACTCTTGACGCGTCCTTCGATCCTTTCCATCAAAGACCTTGGATCAGTCCCTCTCTTAACCGTTTGTACCCCTACTATGAACCATATTCGCGCTAATAACACGAAGCAACAAAGGTGGAGTAGGGACATTCGGTCCGAACCAGTATAAACATTGTGTCCTTTAACACACCATTCAGACCTAACACGTATCAATTATAAATTTACTAGCAAGTGCTGGTTCGAAACACCGACGTGCGTTTTTCGTGCTGCCGACAGGGGACGACGACGACTGTCTGAATCGTCGGGCCGACGTGCTTGGATTCAGGTTTGCTTCTTCGTCGGCAAGGCTCCGGACGCTGCTCCAACCCACCGGAGTCAGCAGAAGACGAAACGACAAGTCCTGAAAATTTTGCTTTGGATCAGTACGAGCTGTTGGATGTGAAATGGAGGGATGAGATGAGAGCTACCAGAGGCAAAGTTACTCAATCCTGGTCCGCGGGTGCCGCACCGCCGCTCCATCCCGGCCGCCGCCTCCCTCCACCCTCAGCGCCTCCCTCCGGCCCGGACGCCGCCTCCCCTGGCCCAGATCTGCCGGCGGCGGGCAGGTCCCTGCCGGATCTGGCCTCCACGACCGCACCCCACCCCACCGCAAGGCTCCAGAGCTCCGGCACGCCGGATCTCCAGAGGCTCCCGCCGGCCGCCGGCAGCCAGCAAGGCTCCAGGACGCCGCCGCTCTCTGAGATCCCGCCGTTCGCCTGGATCACGCCTCCCTCCAGACTCCGTCCGGCCTCCACCAAGCTGCCGAGGTGAGCACGCCTCCACCAAGACGCCGTAGCTCTTCTGGTAGTTGCAGAACACCCTGATGGGGATGCTGTCAACGTATCACCTGCGTGTGCATTTCATATCATTTTTTTTGTAGCTCATAGCTCATAATCAACGTAGTGTAGGCCGTAGTGTTGTTGGTAGAACTCAGTGGCTGTTATTGCTGCTAGAAATTCAGAGTCTGTGCATCTGATTCCAGTTTGACCCATGGTGGCGGCGGCAGTACATGAGCCGGAGGTGATCCGCGACAAGGCGGCGATGAACACATGGTCATGCCGCCGCCGCGTGGAGGGAAAGGTTGTCGCTTTAGTCCCCACAATGGGCTTCCTCCATGAGGGTCACCTCTCGCTTCCGTCTCCAGCGGCAGCGGCGGCCTCCGCCGGCCCTGTCGCCGTCGTGGTCTCCATCTACGTCAACCCCAGCCAGTTCGCCCTGACCGAGGACCTTGCCACCTACCCCTCCGACTTCGCCGGTGACCTCCGCAAGCTGGCCGCCACCGGGGTCGTCGCCGCAGTCTTCTGCCCCCCGGACCTCTACGTCCGCGGTAGCGCTGACCGCCCCTCTGCGGCCGGCGTGTGTGCGGGGCACGGTGTCATGCCTGGAGGGCGCCGGTGGGCATGCACACGCGAGGCGTGGATTCGGGTGGAGCAGCTGGAGAAGGGCTGTCGCGGAGCAGCAGGCCGTTTTCTTCCAAGCGTGGCCACCGTGGTCGCCAAGCTGTTCAACATCGTGGAGCCGGACGTCGCTGTGTTCGGGAAAAAGGATTATCAACAGTGGCGCCTCATCTGCCAGATGGTAACAACTTTGACATCGCTTTGACATCGATACACAAACATAATTTCTTCTGTTTACAATCAGCAATTGTCAAATTTCAATAGTTCAAGTACATATCTGCAGAAAAAGATAGCCATGGCAAATTGAAGCCAAATAGGCCTTAGACCATCAACCATTCAGACAATTACTTTTGCTCTAGACCTCTGGTTTATTGCTGCTTTCACCAAGCTGAAAACCTGGCACCAGTCCCCCTAAAAGAAAACAAAAAAGTTGTCACGGGATGTCTCTTGAGATGCCAACTTTGCTTGTCTTCTGTTTTCATGTTCACTTCAACTCTAGCCCCATGTAATGTGCCTTACCTATTTATCTCAGATCAAGTTTATTTGCTTTGTGTTACTGATACAAGCTCTTGCTGTTTTCAGGTTCGTGATCTCGATTTTGCCATACAGATAGTTGGTTCGGAAATAGTGTGAGAAGCTGATGGTCTTGCCATGAGCTCTCGCAATGTAAATCTGTCAGAGGAGGATAGGGAGAAGGTCTGTCTTTTACTGGAAGTTGCATTTTGTTTTGCAATGAACCTTTTTTTTTAATATGTTGTACAACAGTCACCATAAAATAGAGAGGTGAGTTTTAAGTATTTTGAAGAAAAAAATTATTCTGCAGTTTCTTCAGTGTTTAATTTAATCAGGTTGCACTCATGCAGCAGCTTACCTGCAGTAGGCATGGTTGTAAACTATACTCTGTTAGAAGTGTTTGTTGAATCTACGTAAAGAGCTGCAGAAATAAGTTAGACGACTAGTAAATTGCCTTGCTGTTGCAAGGGTTTTGCTTCTCTGTCCTTGTGCAGACCCAAGTTATGGACAATTTATCATCACAGCAATCTTAAGGCAGTTCATATAACTAGATAAGAAGGGAAGAATGGGATTTAATTGTCAGTTTATCATCACAGCAATCTCAAGTCAGTTCATAGAACTAGACAGGAGGGAAGAATGAGAGTTAATCTGCAAATGCAAACATGATGATTTTGGTCTATAGTATAGTGCGGTGAGTCGACTGCATGTAAAATTTCTAGAAGAAACCATAATTTTCAAACTGTTACTCATTATGCTGATTTTCACATGTACTATATTACCCCTAAGCTGTGGTGTAGCTTCCATGCTATAGATCAGAAGATGATGGTAGCTTTCTTGTTTCATTGTTAGAATTTAACAGTTCGTTTCTTCTCTCCCCCCCCCCCTCCCCTTTTACAACTTAACAATTTGATTTGTTTGTTAATAATTTTGCTGCATATATGGATTACCTGCGGAGGTACAACATAGGAGGAATGTAGTAAATCAACTTTTTGTAAATATCTTTGTTCCTTCTCACAAGAAACCTGGCTGTTAACTGTGGTCATTCCTTCATTAGGCGTTATCAATTAGTAGATCACTGGTGGATGCTAGAACCGCCGCCCTCAGTGGAAGCAATCATAGCCAACATATAAAAGATCAAATAGTGCAGATACTTGCTGAAGCTGGTGGCCAGGTTGACTATGTTGAGGTAATATGTTGTACTATGTCTCTGTGCTGCTCCTGAGCAATACTACGTTTCGTAGGTATTCCATTAGTGATTGAGTTTTCTGCTATCTCACCGATCATAGGTTTTTCATCGTACTGTGTTTCTTTTAGTAGTGTAGTGGTGCTGGGTTCCCCCTGGGGAGGGGAAACTGCTGAAATATGCATGACTGACATGTTGCAAATTTATTGCCTCCTAATGACAGCAGAATTCAGTACAACTAAATCTACCCTTTTTTTGTTATGATGAGAACCCAGTGCTTACCTGATATGATGACTACTTCTACCTGTTTTGATTAGGCTATTCTGTTAGGTAAAGCATATATCGATGTAATGATCAAGTGATTCCATATTTATTGATTCAATTCAAAGTCGACGTTTATTTGTTGTCAATGCAGATTGTGGAGCAAGAAAGCTTGGTGCCTGTGGAGAGGATGGACCGGCCTTGTGTAATTTGTGTTGCGGCGTGGTTCGGAAAGGTCAGGCTAATTGACAATATCGAGATCCAGTCGACGTCCTCTGATAAATATAACTCCGTTGTTTGTCTATCTGCTGAGTCTTGATGAAGGAAGATGTAGACACGGACGGCTTCTCGTTGTGCAACGAGTATACCGACATGCTGAGCCTTTCTTGTCTCAAATACCTATTTATGCCTGCTTTTGCCTGAGTGGCTAGAGTTCTTTCTCTGAATAACAAAAATGTTATGATTATATATATCAAATAAACTGAAAGGTAGTCGACGCTCAGAGTTGGCCTGAAACTCTGCTCATGATCAAATTGCACCAATCTCGTAGCACTGCCCACCGAAGCCAAGATCATGAGTACGTGTGATCTACAGGATCAGCACTAGGGTGATTGATTTTGTGATTATATATCAGGCATGCGTGGCAGTTTTCTGCACTATGCACAAGAAGGATTAGCTAGGCACATAGGATATACTTTTGATAACTTGAACAGACATACATACATCAAAATAAATGCATAATAGTCATAAAACATCTGCTTTAATACCATGTACACAAAACTTCCAATGAAGACAAAAATATCAGCCACAAGATGCTCAGATTACTAATGAGAAAGGCTCACGGCACAAGGTGAGCAACCCGCCGGATGCCTGCGATGCACATGCACTGCAGGACAGGACTCTTTCTTTTAGACTTCAACAGCAGTTTAACCCCTTAGTATGGGTATGGGAGATGCCGATTTGCTGGCAAATGTGTGTTCGTTGTTTCAGGAGCAATATAATCTCGCTCTTCGTGTTCATAGATCGATCGAGTACAGAACTATATCATGCATCTTGATCCCAACGCAAAAAATAAAAAATTAAAAAAAATGGAACGACTGATGAAATAAATAATTGCTTCCGATATTTATGCTGCTTCTATTGCTATGTACAAGATTTGTCTGCACCCACAGCTTTATCAGCGACTCTGACTAGCAGCACAAGTGATAAAACTCAACAGCTTGGGTTTCTTAATGTTTCAGACGTGCCCTGCTTTTCTCCCATACACTCATACACGTGCGCAGCATGTTAGCTAGATGCATGTTTACTGTTCAGATGTAGTATTTGAAACAGCAGCGTAGTTGCAATCCACATCAACTGTGCTGCTATCTTTGGAACGCCTCTCTCTCACTGTAACCCAACTGATCTTCCACTTCTGGAGCAAGCTTACCCTGCATGCCACAAAATTTCGACAGTAAAAAAAACCACATATATAGATGCTGTCATTTAAATACGACAATTTATGCATATCCACAGCGTACTCAATGCAGTAAGTTGTCATGAATCCTACGAGAGCAACCCAAGATGGATGCAACCAAAAAAAAAGCATGTACATTCTTATTGATGGACCGAACAACGTTTGTTCTTCAACAAGCAGTCTAGAAGCTCACCTTTCTGGTTCAATAGTCCTTTTAGCTAGCATGAGAGCCAAGAAGACCGGTACCATCGCAGCACATAGATGCTTAAGAGTATGACCACTAACAATCTGATGAGTCCAGTTATAGATAGGTTTGTCGGCAGCCTCTTCCACTTTAGCAAGGAGGTAAAATCCTGAGATTAATTGTTTGACAAATCAGAACAATCCAGATTGCATAACTTGGATCAATGGTAAATTTTGCTTCCAAGAAATTCCTAGCAGTTAGTAATACAGATCAGTTAGAGTGGGCAGCTGCTGTTGCACCAAAATCCAGGAAACATCATTTTTTTTGTTGGGGGAAAAAAGAAGACATGAATTATTTTGTCAATGATAAATCATATACGATAAGTGGGGATAGAAAAACTCCCGCTGCTGAGAGCCTGTGCAATTGAAGAATTCAATAAGTTGCAAATACACGTTCTACTCCATCTGAATGTAAGTCCTAAGTTTTTCTTAAATTAATGTCCAAATTCCAATAGACCAAAAGAACAAACATCACAATGGCATTGAGAAACGCTCACAAACCTGCTGCCCACAACCAGTAGCTTGAATGTGTATACATCGGTGGAATTACTATAGCCATCACAGGTAAAGCAATGCATGGAACAAACTGAACCACTGCATACGGTGAAGATCATCAAAGTGTCTGCATAGAGGATAGACAGTGAAAATTGAGGGGTTGAAAATATAATATATATATATATATATATATATATATATATATATATATATATATATATATATATATATATATATATTCTCTGAGGGAAGAATATTTGAAAACATAGGAAAAACTTGCCTCCAATACATGATGCTCAAGGCACCAGTAATCACAAGTGGTGCAAGGGACTTTGCACCTGCTCTCTCATCAACCCTTTCAATGATGAATATAGCCATGACAGAAGTGAAAGCAATCGTCATCTAGAAAAAGAAAACAATTATGTCAACCTTCACCACGTTAAAAAATCTAGAACATCTCCTTTGGCTTTCTTCTATCTCTGTTTTGTTACTGTGCAGTTTTTTTCCCTTGCTTTTTAGGTCCTTGTACCTAAACCTGTTCTTTCTTTATTTTGTTAATAGAAATTGGCATGATCTGGTGATGGTTCGTTCAGGGGGTGTTGGGGACTAGAACATGAGTAATGATAAAAATGTAAGATGACTTTTGATGTCTAAAGCTCTAATGTGAGGTGGGCTAAAGTTTAGAGCTAACTTTACACCACCTGTTTGGAGCTTTAGCTCTAAAGTTTAGAGGAAAGGATCCAAACAGACCCTTAGTATGTTGAGGAATATCAGGTAACTGATCCTAGTTGAGTAGTGAAATAAAAGACAGTTGGCCTCTCCATGATTTCGTTGCCAAAATTCCCATGATTGTGGTACATTGCACACACGAAACTATGGGACTCCTTAGAACTAAACACAAGTAGAAACTATGGGACTCCATGGAACATAAAGGCAAACATAAGGTAGAGCGAGGAAAAAAAAAAGACTCACTGGCAGTCTGTCCCAAACTAGCGTGGCATCATTTGGGTTGAGATGGTAATAGGAAGAACCAAATCCAACAGCAGTGGCGCCGACAAAGAACAGTGTCCAACTCCAGAGCTCCCCCTGCGAGCTGGCAGCAAGATTACTGTCAGAGTGCTTTGAGTCTGTGACTCAGAACAGGAGTGAAACATGCATGAGCAGGTGTTCAGCACCTTAGCCTGAAATAGTTTTTGTAGTGGCACAAGATGAGCCCCGTGACGCCAACAAAAAAGAAGGGATGTTTGAGATCACATTCAAGGTGTTAGGAATCCCTGCAGCAGAGATGAAGGGTTAGATCGAAAAGGGTGACACCAAATTTCAGCATGGCAATATGTTGTTTAGATAAATATATAAACTCAGTATGGCAGCATGTCCATGCCATCTGTCGATTATCTGTACCATCAGTATCGACTAGAGCGTACAAGCATTTGATCCAGCTACCGATTCAATTAGCCAGTAGCATCAAAATAACATGATACAATTCTGAATTTCTGAACGTAGTGGCCAATGAACCATCAAACGCACCGTGCAGTATGACAAGAAGCGAGGTCACGCCAATTAACCAAGTTTGTTTCCCTTTTGAACTCAAGTTCATCCGTAGGTAGAGATTCCATTTAGTATGAATCGAAGAAACAAAATCGGTAGGGCAGAGCCCACTGGGAATTCAATTCCTAGCTAAGCTAGGCATACTATAGTAGGCACTGAGGCGCGGACGGGGGGGCGGGCAAATTGAGGCACGGAGGATGGTGGTGGCGGGTAGAGGGTACAGTACCTAGGAAGAGGGTGCGCTGGTCGGCGAAGTCGTGGTAGGCCTCGTCCTGCGGGATGGCGGGCGTGACGAGCATGAGGACGACGAAGATGGCGGCCGCCACCGCCCAGGCCACCCACTTCTTCTTCCTGCCTGCGTCCATGGCCCCTCCTCGTGGATGGCCGGCGGCGGCTGGGTGATGGATCGGGATTCGGGAGGAGAGGCCTGGCTGGCCGGCGGCGAGGCGGAGTAGAGCCGTAGCGAGGGGCGGATCGGCGAGTCGGCGTGGGGATTTGGAATTCTTTCGTTGGCTTCGCACGCTTCGCTAGCACTTGCGGTGGACCTTTCAGCTTCCAGACTCCGCTATAGTCAACTTCCTTCCTCCTTAAGCACCTTGTTTTTTTTCATTTTTTTTCAAAAAAAAATTGTTTTTAAATATTTTCTTTTGTGAATCTGACCTTTCTTGGAAATTCTACTTTTGGTAAAACATGTGCAGTTTCCTGCTTTGCTTGTGAGAGCAACAAAAAGAAGATTGTGCACCCCACCTATGACGACTTCCTTGGTTGCCGGGATTTCAAAGAGGACGAAATGGATTTGTGTGGCAATAATTTCCCAGAGCCCGTGGACGTGCGCTCTGTTCGCTTGGCTTATAAGCTGTACTTTTTCAGCCAACGAATAGTATTTTTTTCTCACAACAAATCAGTCAACAGTACTTTCAGCCATGGACTACATCTTCTTTGATGCTGACAGGGATTGTGATTTTGCAAAGTACTTGGACGATCAGGTTGGCTGTGATGACATATACAGGTCCTCCTGATGTTCAGGGCTTTGGGTATCGTGGATAGTGTTCAGTGTGATCTCTTGGTCAGTGAGGGTGGCTGACAGTAAGATGTGAATTGTAGAGGATTCCATTGGGAGGAGAACAAGTCACAGGGGATTCGCCTAGGGCTTATCTAACTAGTATAAGCAAAGGTGCTGACAGACAGACTACGTTGGTTAAAATAGTTTATGTAGATAGATGTCATGGGTCGTCTATTAAACTCGGCACAGCCCAGAATTTTGTTCCATTCGTGTTATGTTTGGTTGTCTGCTCTCAGTTTTTATTTCCCCTGTTTTCAGTGAACTGTTGCGAACTTTGCATCAACTAAAGGCTAGTGGATGGAGGATCGTTGGTTATTTTGATAAAGCCTCTGTTTAAAAAGGCGGCACATGCATTTTGCCAGGCTTCTTTGGTGTGGAAATGTTTTGAGCTTCATGTATATAAATAGGATAAATTGGAGATGGAGAAATATGAACTAGGATTATGACACTGTAAAGCACAGCATGCTCAAGGCTGTCATTCATGAAGAATGGTAGCCTAGATTTTTTTTTTGATAGGATGATAGCCTAGATTTCAGTTGCCTGGCTCTCAGGCGACGAGTTGCCAACTGATTGCAATCTGACGATCAGCAAACGTCCCCTGATCAGCATCTCCAAAGAGTTTTCAAAATCCACTCCTAATCTTTTTTTATAAAATTGAAAAAAAATTGGTCAATAACAACGCACAATCTCAACTCTCAATCTTTTCGCACCGGGGAAAATTGATCCAATCGCGACAAAGGCGTCTGTTTAATAGCAATTGCCTATGTGTACTTTTTGCTGTTTCTTTCCGTTTCCGAACCCCTTCCTGCGCACGCCGCCGTGTTCAACTTCACTGTGTTGGAATAATTAGAGTAAGTGGCTTAGCACTTTCCATTCATTGAGTTGGAGTTTATATAGGGAAATTACACGACTCTTGACATTCTAAACTTATCACATTCTATACTTATTACATTCTAATACCCTCCCGCAGTATCAACCGGGAGAGGAGCGGACGTTGAGACTGGATAGAAAGTTGATGAAGACAGCAGTGGGCAGTCCCTTGGTGAATATGTCGGCATATTGAAGGGACGTTGGAACATGTAGAACCCGCACAGCCCCAAGGGCCACACATTCCTGAACAAAATGTAGATCAATCTCCATGTGCTTGGTCCTTTGGTGATGAACTGGATTTGTGGACAAAAACGGCACTAATGTTGTCACAATATACAAGAGTAGCACGTGTTAGAGGGCGTGAAGTTCACCCAATAGTTGATTTAAGCCAACATGCCTCAACCACGGCATTAGCGACACCTCTCCAGTATTCACTTCATTACTAGATTGCGAGGCGGTGCTACCGGCGCTTGAGGACCATGATATAAGATTATCGCCAAGAAACACGCAATATCCGGAGAGGTGGAGCGTTTGATTAGAGCAAAGTGGGACTCCGAGGTCATGCATATATAAGCAAACTAGCTGAACGACATGAGCAATATCCGGCTGTGTGAGAGTCAAGTACTGTAAAGCACCAGCGAGACTCCGATATAATGTAGGATCGGCAACCGGCGGCCCGTCTTGGGCGGACAGATTGGAGTGAACCTCAAGCGGAGTTTGACAAGGATTGCAAGATGACATGTTTGCCTTGTCCAAAATTTCAGCAGCATATTTAGCTTGAGAAAGAAAAAGACCTGTAGATGAGCGTTGAGCTGAAACTCCTAGGAAATAATGAAGATGGCCAAGATAAGCCATGGCAAATTCTTGCTGCAGAGAGCCAATAATATACTGAAGAAGGCGTGGAGATGAAGTCGTCAATATAATATCATCCACATATAACGTAAGATAGGCCATATCTGCCCCTTGAGTGTAGATGAACAATGAATTGTCACTCTGAGAAGCCCGAAAACCAATCGAGGTGATGAATGCCTGAAAGCGGTAGCTTACACGCCTGTGGGGCCTGTTTGAGACCGTATAGGGCTTTGTTGAGCTTGCACACATGATTAGGACATGCTTGGATCAACAAACATATGAGGTTGCTGGCAATAAACAGTTTCATTCAGAGTGCCATGTAAGAATGCATTTTTGACATCCAACTGATGAATAGGCCAATCACTAGAGACAGCGAGCGATAATACTGTGCGGATGGTAGCAGGCTTGACCACGGGACTGAAGGTTTCATCATAGTCAAGACCGTGCTGCTGAGAGAATCCACGCACAACCCACCTAGCCTTGTACTGAGCCAAATATCCATCAACATTAAACAGTGACGATAGAGCCATTTGCCTGAAACAATATTAGCATGTGGTGGCGGTGGCACAAGATCCCATGTTTGATTGGCAATGAGGGCACCATATTCCTCCTCCATAGCAAGCTTCCAATTTGGATCAGAGAGGGCACCTCGATATGTTTTGGGGAGCTTGCTAATATCCGCTGGAATTGTGGATAAATTAAAGATTTGTCGAGGTTGACTGATACCTGATTTGTCCCGGGTTTGCATAGCATCTTTGATTGACGATCGTGATGCGACAACAATTGGCGCATTGGAGGATCGTTGAGCAAAATGGTATGACGGCCGAGGTAGAGGACGACAGACGTGGTCGTGGTAGAGGATGGTTGTTGTCGGCGCTCGTGACTGGGTGATCGGCGGCCGTGGAAGATAACCAAGTCCTCGATGATGTCGACCCGGTGGTAGCGCCAGACCAAATGGTCTGGCGAGCAAAGAAAAGTATGTCGCACTGGCCTCTGAGGCTAAGCGGTGGTGCCGAACCATGAGCGACACTGGTGTCCATATGTGTCGCACCAGCAGCCGGCGAGTCCCAAGCACGGGAGGTGCGGCATGCACGTGGTCTCCGATGTGTCGGACCAGCTCTGGCGATCCCAAGCACGGGAGGTGCAACATGCACGTTTTGTGTGGAGGAGCTGCCCAAGACAAGCGAAGCGCCACCTTTGGATCAAGAGCTGCGTGCGACGGTGATGGCACCACCGATGGTGAGTGGGGCCACCGGCACCATGCCCGTCGGAGGAACCAGCCCGTCGTCGAGCCCCAAGGGACGGCGAGCCAGGCGTTGGAGGTGAAGGGGGCGGGTGCCGCCATGGGAAGGACGCTAGACATCACTTGATCACCTGTCATCCAAAAAGTCATAGGCACTCAAAGGTGCCGGTGAGGTACGAGTAAAAGGGAACTGGTGTTCATCAAATGTCATGTGACGGGAGATGATGACACGGTTGGTAGAGAGGTCTAAACACCGATATCCCTTGTGATTATCGGGATAGCCAAGAAGCACACACTTGACGATCTTCGTGCGAGTTTATGTGGCATAGTGGATGAAAGGTTTGGATAGCAACGACATCCGAATATGCGGAGATGATCATATGTGGGTGGTGTACCAAAAAGGGTTTGGTGAGGAGTACAATTTTGAATGGTTTTGGTGGGGTGGATGTTGAAGACGTGAGTGGCGGTGCGCAGGGATTCAGCCCAATATGCCGGCGGCATGGAGGCTTGGAAAAGCAAAGTGCGCATGATGTTATTAATGGATCGAATGACCCGTTCGCCCTTGCCGTTTTCTTTGGGATGTGTGAGGACATGATAGACGAAGATGGATGCCGTGTTCAAGAAAGAAGGAGCTGAGCTGCATTATTCTCAAATTCATGACCATTATCGCATTGAATGAATTGAATACGAGAATTAAAGTGAGTGAGCACATATGTGTGGAAGTTATGTAAGTTGTTAAACGTTTGATTTTAGTTCTAGAGGGAAGGTCCATAAATAATGTGTGAAATCATCCCACACACAAGATAGTATTTAGAACCGGATATGCTCATAATTGGAGACGTCCACAAATCACAAAGAATTAATTCAAGCGGTTTAGATGCACGTGACAAGGAATTGAAAAAAGGTAGACGACTGTGACGACCCAATTGACAAGCATGACACAAGGAGGTGTCATGAGGACTAGGAATAACAAGAAATAGATTTATTTGACCGTAAGCGAGATAGAACTTGAGCATCGGGATGCCCTAATCGTTGGTGCCAAGTAGTCTCCAGGGCAGCGAGCAAAGCGCTAGGAGTTGGGGTGGACTGTGGAAGGAGCAGGTAAAGGTCGTCGGAGCTATCACAGCGGTGGAGCACCGCCATGGTTTGAAGATCCTTCACAGATAAACCAAAGGGGTCAAATTCAACCGAGCATGAATTATCTTTGGTAAATTTACGAACTGAAACAAGATTAGCTATGAGGTGGGGTGAAACAAGGACATTGGATAGGTGAAGAGGACGGTTGGAATTGGGAAACGAAGTGTGACCCGAACAAGTTATAGGTAAACGAGTTCCATTACCAACAATGATGTTGGAATTAGAAGGAAGGGAGGCAGTGATGGAAGCGAGATTACCAGACGATGATGAAAGATGCGAGGACGCACCGGAATCCATGTACCAAGTGGCGTCGGGCTGCTGTAGAGTCATTGTGTTGAAGGCATTGGCTAGCGCGGCCTAGTTTCAGGACGCTGCCGGATCAACAGGAGGACCACCCGAGGGAGCGCCGTAGATGCCATACGGGTAGACGCCGTAGGGGTAGCCGGGCTGAGGAGCAGCAGCAAAATATGCCTGCGATGGCGGTGGACGATGCTACTGCTAAAATTGCCCAGTACCCGGACGAGCGCCCAAGATGCTTTGGCTAGGCATGGGCCACATCTGGAAGGCGCCACTCCATGGGTTGGCCCATGGACGAGGAGGACGCCAGTTGTTATGGCCCCTGCCTTTGCCCTTATCGCGCCCCCAAGGATGAGACGGAGGACGGGACGTTGACGATGCTGAGGGAGCAACGAACTCAGCAGGCACTGATGACACCGGTGCAGGCGTACATACGGGGACACCTCGGGGCACCGTGAAGGCAGCAACGGCGGTAGATGCCGGGAGCTCGGACTCCTCTAGGGCAGGGAGTGATTGGGCCTCGAGAAACAAGGGCAGTGGAGTCTTTGTCTTCAATATGGAGGCCATGCTGTGAAGAGGCTCGTTGACGCCATAGAGAAGGGCGAGCAATAGGGTAGAATTGCTGACCGGCTGGTCCAAATTAGCGAGCCCAGCAGCAAAATCTTTTAGCCGCTGTGCATACTCAAGGACCGGCAAGTCACCCTGTGATAGGGAGCGAAACTTGGCTTCAAGAGTCATGGCACGGGATGCCTTGTTGTCGAGAAAGAGGTTGGCCGCCTTGGTCCATATGGTGTGGGCGGAGGCGTTGCTCACCATGATGAGGCGCATCACATGGGGTGACGAAGAGGAGTAGATGAGGGAGCGGATCGAACAATCGATCGCCAACCAAGAAGCATCGAGATTTTTCTAGAGCGGTGTGCCATCGATGTGAGATAGCACACCAAACTTGCTTAAACAAGGGTGAGGAAGAGTTCACGCCAAGTAGAATAGTTGGGTGGATTGTGGTAGAACCGTCCGAAAATAGCACGCTTTCGGAGGCGCTCGTCTTCCACTAGACACTAAGCACCTCGAAAGTGAGCTACATCGAACAGTTTCGTTGAGCACACCCCAAGGGAGAACTCAAAACAATTCACGTTTTATATCCAGAATCCAATAATGAGTACGAGCTTACAATACTTAGTCCATTTCATACAACAAGAGTTCTTGAAAATTATTTATTATAATACCAGAGTTCAGAGTGCGATAATTAAATAGAGGAATAAAAATAAACATCTAGCGGAAACGATACAAGGATCTGTCTGTACCCACCAGAAGAATTCTCCACACAAGAGCAACTCCTCAAGTCGCACTTTTAACATGGGTAAAATAAACTCTGAGTACACAATGTACTCGCAAGACTTACCCGACTAGTGGGAATAGTTTCCCGACTCTTAAGGATATGCTAGGCAATATGGGTTTGCTGTTTTCTTTTTGTTTGCGGAAAGCATTACTAATAGTTCATCCTTATAGTCAAGTTCTATTAGTAGTCATGATTAATTCATTAGCTAACCATTTTAGGTAAGCACATGTTCTACTTTCAAGCATGGGTTAAGCAATCAGAACCATTTCACCATCTTTCATCTTCCAGTTCTTACTACGGTGCTAGACCATAGCCAAGTCGTACCGTATCACGGAAACAGCGATTCACGAACCAATGTATCCCAACTGGGTACCTCGAAACACACGCCTCGTTTGTACCCCAGGCACAAACAAGACCAATCCATTCCACTCCTATCACAGGGTCCAGGTCCCCGTCCAAACTTAGACTCCAAGCCCCCACACTTGAGACCCGGTCTCAATATGGTGCTTAGACCTCCACCTTTTCTCGTCTCCAATCAGTCGGTCTAGAGAAAGCCGGAACACACGACAAGAGCATAACGAGCATTCTTGCTCCTATAAGTAAGTATGTGCTCAGGATAATAAGTCTATGACCTGACTACCATCTACAGCAACGGACGGTCTTCTACATGCATATGATGATGATGCAACACTTAGCATTTAGGCAACAACAACTCTTAAACTAAGAATACGCATACTAAACTACTAAGCTAACTCTAATGACTAAGGTACTAAGCTAATTATCATCTTTACCAAACAAAGTGTTGGGTTCAACTAACAAACACCTAGCTTTACAAATGAAGGATATATCTTTATTTCTACTAATGATTTAATGTATACTGAAACAAAGAGCATTTAACTACCCTAATGCTTAGTCTATTCTAAAGCTACAAAAATTACAGTAAACACATAATAATATAATGAAGCTACCATAAAAATTTAGTACTAAATCTATCACCAATTTACCATGAAAATTCCTACAATGATTCATTTTAATAATATGAAGCACTTTTAAACGATTTAATAGCTCCTGGTATCAACATGTATATATATGAACTAAATACACTAACAGATAGATCACAATTTTAGAAACTTAACAAAATTTGTTTCATATTTTTTGGACACCTACATGATTTATATTACAAAGATCAGTTCAGAAATTAAATTAGAAAACCATTCACATATTCCTAAAAAAAGAAAAACCAATCTCCCGTGCGGCCCACGCGACGCGGCGCGCACGCACGCAGTGGCCCGCTTCCGCGGCCACGCGAGGCCAGCCCACGACGGAGAAGCCTGCCGCGCTGGCGCTTTTGCAAAAACACCCCCGCGCTATCCTCTATTAGCATGATGACTATGCGCACTATTTCTACAGACAATGTTTATGCAAGAAGGCCCTCGTATTAACCCGTCTTCGCATCAGGGAGGTCCCCGACGCCTCCGCACTCACCGACGCGGCATTGACCGGCACTGGACCGCTACGCCGTCCAACTGGGGACTTCCTCAACCCATCTAGAGGACCGATGCTCACGTACGGGCCAACACGCAACAATGGGCAGCGATTCGGAGACTAGAGACGGCGTAGGGCGACTTCTCCACGTCGGTGGGCAACTGCGCGGTGGCAACGACAACGTTCCGGTGAGCCACGCGCGCTAAGGGAGCGATGAGAGGTGGCGGGTGAGCATCAACGACTCACCAAGGACCCGACCGAAAGCGATGGTTCGGCGGAGACGCCTCGAGCAAGGCTGCCACGTCGCGCACAAATGAAGCTCGACGATGAGCCACGACGGACACAACCGCGGCGGCGTTGGAACAATGAAGGTAGGGTACCGCTTTTAGGTTCGCATGGCAAGAAGGGGTTCGAGACGAGTCTAGCGGTGCGACCAATTTGGCCCGAGGTGGTCGATGGAAGCTGCCCGGTGATGGGCGGACTCGGCCTTATCGTCCGCAGTGGCGGGAAAGCTCCAAAATTGAAGCTCGACCGGGCGCCATTCAAGGCGGGATGGGGGCGGGTAGCTAGGCAGCTGGATGACGGAGCCAATGATGCGACGAATTGGGCGATGGTGACTTCTCCTGCTTGTTTTAATGGCGCACTCAATCCACCATGGCAGCAAAGAAAGAGAGGGGGGTAGGTAAGAGCTCAACTCGTCCTCGCCTTATGCCGGACGTGAGTGGCGCGATCAGGGCGCTTTGCAGCGTAGGCGCTTCTGGACAAAGGCGTCGCAGCGGCGTCCGCGACCGACACGCAACCGAGCGGCGATCGCGCGCTTTATGGGCGAGGCGACAGCAGGTATGGCCATGTGCCGATGCCGCGGATCGCCAGCGTCAAAGGCGGCGGCGAGGCCAATCGCAAAGGCGGATAAGCGGTGCGAGCCGCGAGGGGTGCGGATCGACGGCGAGATGACGTCGCCAGCGTAGTAACTTCGTTGTGGCGGGCGAGGCGAAAGCGGCGGCGATAGCTAGCTCGCATGCTAGGCTAGGCGGGTAGCCATGGCGGCCACGCCTTGCGACCAGCGTGGCGGCGCCGAGCGCCTGAGCTAGGTAACCGCATCCACCCGACGAGTTTGGCGAGAACGCGTCGTGCACGTATTTTAAAGCATCTATAACAACTAAGCGGTTGCTTACGGACCTAAACCATCTTCACCATGCTCAAGATGGCATATGAGGCTACCAACCCAAGCTAAAACACGACACCACCTCCTAACTCGATTTCACAAAATAAATCGCCAAACATTGCAATCGTCTTCTTTGCTTATATATATACTTAAATTTTTCTAAGTACTTGAACTGAATTTGATTTCAAGTTCCATTTTTAGCCTATTAGAAATGTTGGCTAGCAATGTGCATTTTTCCACAACAAGTATTTTATTGTTATCTACAAAGTTCATATTCCAAATTCTATTTAAGTGTCCTATATATGTTCTATAGTATTTTTGTTCAATAAAAATTAGTTTTAAACCTTACTTGATATACATGAGTTGTGTAATAGTTTCTCATTTAACATTTTTATTGATCATCCGAAGTTACAAAATATTATCTACACCTTCCATTATAGGTATTATCACATAAACATGATGCTTATGACATGATTTGGTAATTTGTTTAGGGCGTAACACCGAGGGTGTTACATGGATTGAGTTCGAGCGCCAAGGGAATATGAGTTTTCACGTTGATCGTGGCAAGCGCGGAAGCCAAACTTGGGGCGGGATTGGGAGGAGGCATGGCAGCGACGATCGCTGCAGCCAGGGCGGCGGCAGCCTGAGCGTTGTCGTCGGCCATGGCAGAGTGAAGAAGAGGGCGACTCGGTGGGAAGACGCACGGAAGAGGAACAGCGCGGCACGTACGGAAGATGAACGACGCGATGGAAACGTCGGGGAAAAGGAGAGGTCAAGGAAGGTAACCGGTTGATACCATGTTGGAATAATTAGAGTAAGTGGCTTAGCACTTTCCATTCATTGAGTAGGAGTTTATATAGGGAAATTACATGACTCTTGACATTCTAAACTTATCACATTCTATACTTATTACATTCTAATGCACTGAAACAACCCTACCTGCCACACGACGTCGGCTCAATCGCAGTCTTGGCAACACCATCCTTCGGAATCCCCATCGTCAAGTGTAGTTGTCGCAGGGAGATCGTCTCACTGCGGAAGACAGTTCCCTTCTTCCGTCGCTTCCAAATTTACCAACTGCACAAGGCAATGAGCATATTGTGTTGCTTAGTTGGCATATTACCGATTTTCAGAGCACTGTGGATGTCACGCGATGTAGTTTCTAGCTGTGGCAAGGTCACCTGAAAGAGCTTCCCAGAACTGATGTTGCAAAGTACTTGGACGATCGGGTCGGCTGCGATGGCATATACAGGTCCTCATGATGTTTAGGGCTTTGGGCCTCGTGGATAGTATTCAGTGTGATCGCTTGGTCAGTGAGGTGTGAATTGCAGAGGATTCCATTGGGGGGAGAGGAGAACAAGTCACAGGGGATTTGCCTGGGCTTGTCTAACGATTAGCAAAGGTGCAGGTGCTGGCAGACAGACTACGGTGGTTAAAATAGTTGATGTAGATGCAGTGCTATGCATGTTAACTCTGCTGCTGCCCCGGATTTTGTTCCGCTCGTGTTATGTTTGGTTGTCTGCTCTCAATTCTTATTTCCCCTGTTTTCAGTGAATCTGTTGCGTGCTTAGCATCAACTAAGGTTAGCGTTTTTTTAGATTACGAACTAAGGTTAGTGTATGGAGGATCGTTGGTTATTTCACCTTTATAACGGTTCAAAAAGGCGGCACATAGGCTCCAGGCATTTTTGACAGGATTCTTTCAAAATGGAAATGTTTTGAGTTTCATGTATATATGAAAATAGGATAAATTGAAAGAACTAGGATTATGACACTGCGTAAAGCACAACATGCCCAAGGGCCAAGGTTGGCATTCATGAAGGTTGGCATTCATGAAATCTTGGCTCTTAGACGACGGGTTTGGGGTCTTGGGGAGGCCTGTTCCTTTCCGTTTCCGAATCCTTTCCCGCCACGCCGCCTTGTTCAACTTCATTGAAACAACCCTACCCGCAAATCCCAGGCAAGGATTCAATTCGATCGGATGGGTAGGCGACGCAGCGGCCGCCGCCGCGCCGCTGAGGAGCCAGGAGGCAGTGGCGGATCCGCGTCCCATCCAGCAGCCTCTCCTTCCCCTCCGCCGCCGCGCCGGAGGCCACGGGAAGACACCCCGGCTCTGAGGTGGAGGCTGCTGGGGCTGATCCGCGGCTTCTACCTGGACGCCATGTCGCGCCTGCCCAGCGCCGAGCTCAGGGTCACCCTCGCGCGCGGCCTCCTCGTCGGCGGCCACTGCTACGGCCCGCTCCACCCCGCGGACAACATCGTCGCCAACTCCGTCTGGTACGCCGCCGCCTTCCCTCTCCGCCCCGAGGACAGGATCGAGGCGGATGTCATCTGCGCCCAGGGCACGGACCGCGCCGCCCGCCGCTCGCTCGACGGACTGCTTGCCTGCCTCCTGCACGTCTGCCCCGCCTTCTCCCCCGCCGACGCGCTCTGGCAGCTCTGCCGCTCCCGCGCCGACCTCCGCGTCGCCACCGCCTCCGCTCGCTGCGCCAGACCGTCCCTCCTGCGCACCGCGGAGCCGGAGGTAGTCAGGGCCGCCTTCCAGGTGGCTGCCGAGGCGGCGCGGCACCCCGACCCCGCGGCCTTCGCGCTCTTCGCGTCCTCGGTGCTTCCCTGCGTGGAGCGGGACGTCGCTCGCTTGCTGGTCGGCAAGCGTGGCGGCCTCTCCAGCCTCGACGTCGATCGCCTCTCCAAGCTGCTAGTGCCGCACCCCCTACCCGATGAACTGGCCTCATGCCGGTGACGGCCGCCAGAACCGAGCCTAGAGGTCGGCGAGTACATCTACAGCAGGAGGAGAGGTGCCATAAAATGGTGCACTTCGTTGCTTCAATTTGCAGATGTCGCGCTTTGCAAGTTCGCCAGCAGAACTGGGCTACACTATGAGCTTCACACCATATATGGTGACAGCTTGCTGGATGATGAGGACTTCAACAACTATTTCCATATCAATTTCATGGGCCAGCCAAAGGAGGATCATCATAGCTCTAGCTCTGGTGCAGAACCAGGACGTCCCCTGTTTTTCTTTGCTGAAGCACCTCGTCCTGGACGCCACGACTTTCAGGAAGAGGATATCTCCGTTTGCTGCCTTATTGAACCTTCATCACCGGATGTTGGTACTGTGACTGTCAATTTCCACGCTCTCTTCACCTTTTCTTTAATGAACTTATGGAATGCATATGTTGCCATATTCGCCTGTTTGATCTGTAGCCTTCTAAGATCTGTTCAAATAGGCACTGCCCCAAGATATTGCAGATTTTCTCATATGCCAAAACATTGCCCAGAAATATGTTAAATCGTTCTTTTGTCACCTTGGTAGCAGAAGTTGTTCATTTGTTCCTTTTAAATGCTTTTTCTTCCTTTAGATGTGAAGGGCGTTTTCATTAGCGTAGAACCAGTCACTTCTCTTTCTCTTGATGAATAGTTTGGCTTCTGGTTGCCACAATAAATTTAGTAACCCCTTGCTTGATCTTGTGAGTTTTAAGATGCACATCTAGTAACCTGAGTATCTAGCAACTGATATTTTTGTCATCTTTGGGAGTTTTGGGCACAGTTGCTACTGATAGAATTGAAGGACCTCTAGGTGCATAGATTAGTGGGTAATTACTTAACTTAGACAAAACCTTGATGATGTACCTCACAGTCACGGCCATAGCTCCGCCATAGATGTAGCAGCGATGTGGAGGAGCTGTCCAGTGGCGGCGGCAAGGGCGGTGGTACTTCCCGTCGCTCACAGCGCGCCCTTCTAGATCGGACTAGGGTTAGGAACCTCGGTGGGGCTGGCGGCTACGATCAACCTCGTGTCTCGAGCCCTAGCCCCCACCTCCTATTTATTACGCTGCGCGACGGGGGCCCATCAGCCAGAAGAACGGCTGGGCGCCCCTGATCAGAGCACGGATCAAGGGCCCAATTGGTCGTTGGGCCAAGTTGGTGGAGATCAATCCTAACATTCTCCCCCTTGATCTCACCTTATGACTTAAATTTAACTTACTTTATCTTTTCCCATTCCATCACAGATCAGTGCATAAAGTGTGCCTCATCGTCACGGTCAGTTGTCATTAGATTTAACAGCTACAATGCACATCTCTATTTTGAAACAGATTCTCAACTAGGTCCTTAGTATCTAGAAATCATAGGCTTTTCTGTAAACCCATGTCGACTGTGTGTTCTCTGAACGCACTGGGTGGTTAGTCTTTGGTAAGCGGATCCGCAAGTACTTGCTTGGTACTCATATGCTCAATGCTTTCAAAATAATTCTGGATTTTCTCCTTTACAACATATAACTTAATGTTAATGTGTTTGACAGCATACTTGACCTGTTATCTTAGGAGTTAACTACTTTAAATGGTTATTGCTGTTGACTACCATTGTTAAATTCGGATACAAATTCTCTTAACCTCCTTTTGCATGTTCCTGAAGCTTCGTGACAAGCTATACTATGGTATGTATCATAGATGACACCATAAATGTTTCTTTGGAGCTTTTCTATAATAATACTCCAACTACGAGTGTTAGCAACTACTGTGAATTTCATTACACATTTCGCCAAGACTTAACATTTTGTACCCACAACTATTTCAGAGTACTTGTTCTTTCTTACTCAACATGAGGCCCATAATACTCTGCAAAATTGCAAGACATTCTCAACTTAATTGCAAAATTGCAAGACATTCGCAAAATTTGCAAAATTGCAAAACTGGACTTCTGCCAAAATATCCCGGATACGTAAGCTACGTCAGGATAAGTTCTTACTTGTACATTCATTAAGCTTCCAACAACTGAAGCATAAGGAACCATGTTCATTTGATCGATCTCATATAGGTTTCAGGAACACTTAAAGTTCCCAAATCTATTACCCTTGACTATAGGAGCAGACGTAGGTTTACTCGCATGCATACTTTATTTCTTTAGAATCTTTTCTAATTATACCTTTGTGATAGTCCTAATACCCCATTTCTTCTATCTCGGTGAATTTCTACTTCACCAAGATCATTCATATTAAAACTTGAGGACAAGAACTTTTTCTTCTCTAATGGCAGATTAACATCACTACTAGTGAGTAGAATATCATCTATACACAGGATGTGAAAAATAAATTTTCCATTCTTGAACTTCGCATAAACGCTATTGTCATTCTCATTTTCTTTAAAACCCAAACTTTTTTATTGTTTCATCAACTTTAAATACTACTGTCTACAGACTTATTTTAACTCATAAATGGATTTCTACAGACGGCATCCCATACGTTCTTTCTTCCACCACTACAAAACCTTTGTGTTGTGCCATGTAAACGTTTTCATACAAATCCCTGTTCAGAAAGGTCGTCTTTACATCCATCCGATGTAACTCTAAATCATAATATGCCAATAACGCCATTGTGATTCTAAAATGATCCCTGCATGAGACTAGAGAGTAAAACTCACATCATAATCTATTCATTCTCTTTGCATAAATCCTTTTGCTACAAGTCATGCTTTATATCTTTCTACATTCTATTTGGAGTCACATTTTGTCTTGTAGACTCTTTCACAGCCTACTGTTTTTGTTTCATTAGAAATTTCTTCTAAGTTCCAAACATCGTTGGTATTTATCGAATTCATTTTAACTTCCCTAGCTTCTTGCCATTCAAACGAGTAAACGATTCTCATGGCTTCTTCAAATGAGATGGGATCACCCTCCATTTAAATTTTATCACTAACATAGACTTTATAGTCATCCGAAAACTGGTTTACTAATTCTTTGAGACCTTCTAGGGCCTCATCTACTGACACTTTCAGTTGAGGCTGTTGTTGCGCTTCATTGCCAAGAGGCAGTTGATTCTACAGGCTCCTGTATCATAAGATCCTTGTTTATATTATTCATCTTCTTCGAAGAGCCAACAACAGGTGTTGTATAAGTCATACAACATCAACATGTACCGATAAATTTATTGTTTTGAATCACTGAAGTGGGCATGCAGTTCCGCTT
This sequence comes from Miscanthus lutarioriparius, assembly GCA_904845875.1. Lineage (NCBI taxonomy): Eukaryota > Viridiplantae > Streptophyta > Magnoliopsida > Poales > Poaceae > Miscanthus > Miscanthus lutarioriparius. Next base: position 2,358,996 of record CAJGYO010000005.1, read on the forward strand.
CTCTTCAAGTCATAGGTCTCTACATACCATGCTCTCCTAGATCATTCTATCTTCTATAAATATAGTGTATCTTCAAATTTCTTATTTAGGTTTAATCTGTTAAAACCTTATATGGCGCTTTAAGCACCACCTTAATATCTTTGAGGCTGACTACGCTATCTTCCTATCCGAACTTTAAAAAATCTATAAATTTAGCTATTTCTCTACTTAGGGGTATCGTTATTATGACTGTTATACTCCTCCGACGGTCATATTCATCTTAATTAATCTTTATCTCACTCTCAATGAAGAGTATCATTCTATTCTCCCCATTTAAATATGTCATAAACTTTACTGCAATAATTTCAAGAATTATTCAGAAAAATTGTGACCGAGGAGACACTTATGACTTACTTCATTCACATGATTGTGTCATGCAAACAAAGTTATTTCTGGATTCGTATAGGAGTACACTTTCTTTATTCCACTTCAAGAACTCAACGAGGTCTTTTATGAGCGGTACTTTTGCAAGTCACACTTGCATCTTTTTTCTTGTTTTTTATTAGTATTGACCATGACGGTGCATTTTAATTGTGTATTTCTATTGTGCCATGGTCAATACTAGGATAGCATAAGAGCTATCCAAACTTCTCTTGCTATGCGGGATACAAAATATATGAGTCATCACAAAACTTCTCCTGCCATGCAGGATTGACTAGCATAAATACTATGTCAAACTTCTCCCCATGCGGGATACGTCTATATACAATTTGCTGTAACAAAAACTTATTCATTACGACTAAAATATTCACTTATACTTTATTTTCCAATTAAATCTTTCCGTTGGTTCTAATTTAATCAGAAAATTAGTAAACAATTTTTAACTGGCTTGACTCAAGCCTTTTCATTCATATACCCTAGCATTGCAGTCCATTGGCATATAGCCGAGTGATCTCATCGAATTAAAACATACAAGGTGCTTCTGCATCAATTCTACATCACCGTTGGACAGAAAATAGAATTAATGCATAAAACTCATAAATTAACTTGAAAGACATACAACTACTCTTCAAAATTAAATTCTCACATTGGTTCGAATTTAATTAGAAAATAATCAACATCATTACAGCAGAAACACGATAATAAAATACATTCTATTTGTTCAGGAGCATTTCTTGGTTTTTATCTACTCTCTGAAAATTGACCATGTTGGTGTAAAATTTATCAGAGATTTAAACTTCAAACTTAAACTCATTATAATATTGTTATCATCAACGTTGGTCAGAAAATAATAATACCATAATTTAACATAAACAAATCGGACTACTCCTCTAATTAAAATTTTTCCGTTGGTTCCAATTTAATTAGAGGATAAACATAATCATAATTTACTAAATGTAACTGGTCTTCAAATTTAAATTCTCCCATTGGTTCGAAATTAATTAGAAGATAATCAACATTAAACTTTGTAGTGGAAACATAAAAAATATAATTTATCTATTTTTCAGAAACATTTTTCTATACTCATCAACTCTCTCAAAAAAAATGTCCCGTTGGTTCAAATTTTGACAGAGATTTAAACTGGGCAAAAATCATCAAAATTTAATTATGAAAATAATAAAATATTTTGTAATCTTTACTGTGCATACAACCCGACCCATCACTATTGCGCGTTCGCGCGCGCGGCCCAATGACGAAAACGCGACCCAGCGGCCTGCTTCCACGTCGCGCGCGCCCGCTCCCCCACGCCCAGGCCGCAACCTGGGCCTAGGCCGGGAATCCGCTGCCCCACCTAGGCCAAATGTCAGCCCGAGCAGTCTCGCCCGTTGATCTCGATCGAATGGCAGGACGTGAATCTCGGCGAGAGAAAACCTTCGGCCGACGGATCTCCCCAAACCCTAATTTCACTTCTCTTCCCCTGCCTCTCTCTCTCTTCGCCGCGCTGCTTTCTCTCCCTTCCCTCTGAAAAGCATGGCAAGTTAGAGATGGCGGCGCCGCCGCTAGTCCCCTCGCCGATGCGCGCGCCCACCGTAGGGTGAGCGCGCTGCCGTCGAGCGGTCTAGCAACGACGCCCTCAGCACGTGTGCGCGGCTCCCCGAAACCCTAGCCACATTTGCCCTTTCCTTTTCTCGATCATCGCCGCAGCCGAAGAGAAGAGCAGTGGTGTAGTGGCGCCGCCACCAGTCCCCTCATCGGCGCGCACGCTCGCCCTAGGCTGAGTGCGCCGCCGTCGAGCGGTCTGGGCGACGGTGCCCTAGTTCCCCACCGCGCCTCCCCCAAAACCCTAGACAGTTTCGCTCCCTTTCCGTAGCTTCATCGAACGGCAGCCGCCACGGCAACCAGAGGAGGAAGATGGCGCCACCGCGGGCCCCCTCGTCGGCGGGTGCGCCCACGAGAGGGTGAGCGCGCCCGTTTCTATTTTTCTTTGCTAGGGTTAAGTCTCCTTCTATTTGCTTCTCTATGCTGGCGAGGCGGCGACGGCGGGAGCTTCTTCCGCGCTACGGCGGTGTTGATGTTGGCGAGGAAAACCAGTTAGGTTCCTCCCCTCTCTGTCCCTTCCTGTTCTAGGGTTAGGGTTAGGGCAGATTCTCTTTCTAATTCTTTTTCACTCTACTACCCCGATCTTGATCTACACCCTAGAACCTCGGCTCTGATACCATTGATAGAATTGAATGACCTCTAGGTGCATAGATCAGTGGGTAATTACTTAACTTAGACAAAACCTCGATGATGTACCTCACAATCATGGCCATAGCGCCGCCGTAGATGTAGCAGCGACGTGGAGGCGCTGTTCAGTGGCGACGGCGAGGGTAGTGGTACTTTCCGTCGCTCACAGCACGCCCTTCTATATCGGACTAGGGCTAGGAACCTCGGTGGAGCTAGCGGCTGCGATGAACCTCGTGTCACGAGCCCTAGCCCCCACTTCCTATTTATTGCGCTGCGCGACGGGGGCCCATCAGGCAGAAGAACGGCTGGACGTCCCCGATCAGAGCGCGGATCAAGAGTCCAATTAGCTGTTGGGCCAAATTGGTGGACAATCCTAACAGCTACTCCCTCCGTATCGGCAAAGGAAGTCGTTTGAGGTGCCGGCGTCATTTGCACAAATGAAGTCGTTTTAGGTTTGTTAACCTGGTTTTGGACGGAATTGCCCTGGACTCTTGGTTTCCTAATACGCTCATTTATTCACGGGAGTAAATAGCGCTGCTTCGGTTGCCATCCCGTCCACGCCCGTCCGCTCGCCTCCCCTTCGTCCTTGCTCACGTGCTGGCCTTCTCTTCCGCGCTCGCTCGTGCCATGAACCTCGCTCGCGCCATGGAGGTTGTGCCGGACTTTGTGACGTCGGGGGAGGTGGTGGCGCCGGACTCCATCATGAAGCTCGCTCACGCCATGGAGATGGTGCCGCAGGACCTCGAGGACTCCATGACGCCGCAGGAACTCGAGCTGGACTCCAGCGCGCAGCAAGACTTTGTGCCATACTCTTTGCCGCCGGACTCCCAGCCGCATCCTTGCGTTCGCTGCGGCGTGACCCACGACTGCAACGATGTTGAAGGCTGCGCCCGTTGAGATCGAACCCAGCAAAATGGCCATGCAAAACGCGTGCCAGACACCCAAACGTGAGCAAGAACGGCCAAAAAAATGCACCGAACTGGTCTGTGCCATGCAAAATTCAGGACGCTGGGAAAAATATCACACGCCTGAGAGAGCTCGAACCGTGCGCACCTCTTACCTCAGGCCGCGACGCACTCAACGCTCCAACTACCAACGATTGTTGTTTGAGTAGTACCTGCAACCGTATTTAATAAGAGTAAACAAAAAAATACATCCTAATTAATTACTCTTGATATATTAAATGCTGTCCTAAATGACTTTCTTTACCAATATTGAGGGAGTACACAATAAAATTTCTGAACCGATGATTAGCCAACTATCCCAGGATGTCTGAAACTTGATTTCTCGTGCGATTCCAATAAATCAAAAGTGGCGTTGAACTTGAATGCATGATTTACTAACGTGATCCAGATGTTTTTCTTGTTGAAGCATTTATTTTGTTTGTCTGTCTGATTGTTCAAGTTCATAAATATATATTCTATGTGGCTAATCCTTCTTGTGCATAATGCAGATAACTGCCACGCATGCCTGACGAATAAATACAAAATCAATCACCCTAGTGCTGATCCTGTAGATGATAGTCATGATCTTCGCTTTGGTGGACAGTGCTACGAGATTGGTGCAATTGATCATGACTGGAATTTCCGGCCAACTATGATCGTCGACTACCTTTTATTTGATTCTGACAGGGATAATGGTCTCGTGGAATACCTGCACAATAATTTTGCTCGCGTTGATGCCTACTGTTCCAGTCTAAAGGACAATGAAAATCGTGGCCCTAGAGTTGGAAGTAATTGCAGATAGCTTGCTTGATAGTCATGACCTGCCTTGGATATGGTCACCAAATATATATATATATATATATATATGGCCCAAATACGCTCCCTGGTGCAACATCCAAGGTTTCTGGTCCAGGGACATTTTGAAGCTTGTTGGTGCTTACAATGGGCTGATCTGTAGCCTTCTTAGAAACTGCTCAACTCAAATATGCTCTGCCCCGAGATATTGCTGATTTTCTCATGTCAAAAATTTTCCCCGAAATATGGTAGATAATTCTTTTGGCACCTTGGTAGCCAAAGTTGTTGATCTGTTCCTTCTGCATCATTTTCCTTCCCTTGAGAGGGATGTATTTAAGAAGAGAGAGAATAAATGAAACTCTCTTAGCACGATTACCAACTTTCTATGAGTCATAGAATTAAATGACTTTGAAACTACAATAAAACTTTGCATTGAGAGGGGGTGTTTCATCCAAGTTTCATTTCATTGTATATGATATGCCTGTTTTGGAAACAACGCCATAAAACTCACCACTAGTACTAGCCTTACGGTTAAAATCTCAGCCATGATGGTACTCAGTGAAATTGACAATGGAATTTGAATTACACGACCACCGAAACGACGAAACATTGACTTAGTTCACAATTAGTTAGGATATTATAAATAAATAAATAAAAGAAGCACATACACTTCTGAAAATTCAGAAGAGTGTAATGCAATGTAATTAACAGACCATAAAGGCAGAAACAAACGTGTGTAACCTGACTGACTGAGCAACCAGCGAGCCAACCAAACTACGAACAAACCAGACCAACCGACCCCAAACTAACTAGCTAGCTATGGAGATCGAAGACACTTGCTTCATGTACCGCTCCTAAAAACACGCAGCGAGTACGTACGGAAGCGACGCCGCCCGGCCGGCCGCTCGATCGATCACGTCGGTGGTCACATGCTGTAGAAGGGCGTCCTGACGGCGTTGATGTCGATGCCCCTGACCTTGGCCGCCGACTCGAGGTGGCCCCTCAGCGTGTTCTTCTCGCGCAGCCTCGCGAACTCGGCTCGCCGCTTGGCCTGCTCCGCGATCTCCGGCAGCTCGAAGCTCCTGTCGCCACCGCCCGCCTCGATATCGAGGCCGTGCAGGCTGCGCTGCTTCGTCGCCCACTGCGCCTCGCGCTCCTCCCTACCGTAGTTCTTCTTCGTCGTGAAGGCCGTCTTGTTCTGCAGGAGGTTGTTCCAGGCCCTGCCGCTCAGCACGTAGCGGATGGCGAACTTGAACAGGTCGAGTGGGACGAAGGTGACGAGGCTGTAGAGCCAGATGACGCCGGCCCAACCCCATCCGATCCCTCTGATGTGGGCGAACCCAAAGTTCGCGAACACTGCAATGACAGTGGCAACCTGCAACCACAAGCAGTTTGATTTCAAGATCGATCGATCGATGTGGTAGGCATGCTCGTTGCTCGATCAGAATTGAAAGGATGCTTACGATCTGCGCGACGACGAACGCTGCACATAGCAAGAAGCCGGGGCGCTCCGTGAAGCACCAGCTGTGCGACCGCGTCACGAAGATGAGGGCCTGGCTGATGATGCTCACTTGCAGGTACAGCGCTGACATCATCTCATCGGTGCTGCCACGCAGAGACCTCACATGGAAGGTGTTCTGCATTTCCATAAGAAAATGTCATGTCGAGGCAGTGAATAATCTTATTGTCTTTCATGCTCAATTTGGATTGATTAGTAATGGAGAAGACAGAAGAAGATATCTATGCTTACAGAGAAGAAGTCGGTGCTTCTCATAGCCCAGAAGAACACCACCGTCATTACAGCCATGTAGGCACCATAAACAATTCCGGTGACAAAGATCTCGTTCGCTTCCAGCTATCAGGGTGTGGCGACGGTTTTACTATGTCCTTTGCGATAGTCATGATAGTGCCTGAAATCATACAGTATATATTTCTTTAGAAAAACAAGTGTTGATTGCACAGGAATTATATGCAACTGTTTTGTATTGTATGCCTCTGAATGAAGTTGTACTGCAAACTTACCATCATTCAGAATGGCGATGACCAAAATCATGAATGGTGAGAAATCAAATTTCCATATCAGCGCAATTAGCAGAAACCCAAGCTTCACATTCACGATTCATGGTAAATAAGAATTTCAAACAAATATAAAACCATACATGTCTCTAGATTTTTTGCAAAGCCTAGGTAAAAAACTTACCACAATACGGATAGTGATTGACACCGCATATATCTAACAAACCAAAAAAACAAGAGAAGGAATTAATTATGGTCACAATCGTAAGGCATCATTAATTAGTGAATTTCGTCGCAAGAAGAAATGCTCGCTTACAGTGTAATTCTTCATCCTCTGGAAGATGGCCCTGCTAGTGAGCACGGCACTGATGATGACGCTGAGCCCTTCTTGGGTAAGCACAATGTCAGAGGCGCTCCGTGCCGCATCAGTAGCTCCAGCTACAGCAATTCCGATATCCGCTTTCTTCAAAGCTGGCGCATCGTTCACGCCATCTCCTGTCATTCCGCAGATGTGCTTCATCTCCTGCAGCTTCTTGACAATCTCATACTTGTGCTCTGCATCAAAGTGCACAACTTCAGAATGAGTAAACAATCCAACCAATTGTTACTACAGTGCAATTATGTGTTCATGCAAACCTGGGAAGACGCCGGCGAAGCCGTCGGCCTTCTCGATCAAGTCTTCCACAGGAATTGAAGCAGTGGCTTCATCTTTGCTTTTCCCAAGCAGAGCCGATGATGGATACATGTTTGTGCCCATCCCTAGCCGTCTCCCCGTCTCCTTAGCAATGGCGAGCTGATCGCCTGCAGGTGCCAATGTCAAAGCATGTCAGCATGAACCTCTCAGGCCTGCAGCGTAAAAGTAGAATTATTTAGACAATCAAATGCGGAATGTACCAGTGATCATCTTCACGTTGACACCGAGGTCGAGTGCACGCTTGATTGTGTCAGAACTATCTGACCTCGGCGGGTCCAGGAGAGGGAGCAGGCCCACAAATTCCCATGGCTCTCCAAGGCTTTCTTTGCTCTTCTCCGGAACTTGCTGTAGAAAAACAAGATAAAATATTAGACACAATTAAAATAAACATACTCCTCCTGTCAAGAAAAGAATGCAATTCTAAAAGTAAACATGCCTGTCTTGCAACTGCAAGAGACCGAAGACCACGCTCGGCGTACTTGTCGATCACAGTGTGAACCAGGTTCTTGACATCATCTCCACAGTTGCAGAGGGCCAGCATCTACAATCATGCACACCATGGATACAATCAGACTTTCAGTGGGTAAAAAATAGACGAGGATGAGTAATCCATGACACTGTACCTGTTCGGGAGCGCCCTTGCTGACACGGTGCCAGGTGCCGTCGGCGAGATCAATATATGTGAGGGCAGTTCGCTTGTCGACGGGGTTGAAGGGGAAGAAATGCACCTCTTCAATGCCTTCCTTAGCCTCCTTTGGGTCACCGAGCATGCCAACCATGGCGGCGTCGATTGCGTCCTGGTTCTCCACCCTAGATGCCCTAGCGGCGAACAAGACAACATCATCCTTTTCAAGGTCCGCAGCAAAGATCTCAATAAGGCCACGATCAACGCTGAGCTTATTGAGGGTGAGCGTGCCAGTCTTGTCACTGCAAAGCACATCCATGCCGGCCATCTCCTCGATGGCGGTCATGCGCTTGGTGATAGCGCCCTGCAATGACAGCTTGTGAGAGCCGATTGCCATGGTGACGGAGAGCACAGTAGGCATGGCAATCGGTATGCCACCGATCAGAAGCACGAGGATGTTGTCGATGCCTTCACGGTACCGGCGGTGCTGGACCGCGTACATGATGACGACCTCGACGAATATGCCGATGGCGATGGTGGCTATGCAGAAGTTGCCGATCGCCTTGAGCACCTGCTGGAAGTGGCCGACTTGGTTGGTGCTGTCGACGAGGTGCGCCGCCCTCCCAAAGAAGGTGTGCACACCGGTGGCGATGACGATCGCCTCGATCTCGCCCTGCTTGCACGTGGAGCCCGAGTAGACGCTGTTGCCGGGGTTCTTGGTGACCGGAAGACACTCGCCGGTGAGCGCCGACTGGTCAATCTTGAGCGCGTCGCCCTCGAGCAAGCGAGCGTCGGCTGGGATGATGTCGCCGAGCTTGATGCTGATAATGTCACCCGGGACAAGGACCGCCGCGTCCTCCTCGCTCCACCGCCCGTCACGCAGCACCTTGGTCTTGGGCGCAAGGTTGGCCATGAGTGCCTCTGCGGCGCTCCCGGCGTTGTTCTCCTCGATAAATGAGATGGTGGAGTTGATGACGAGGAGCACTATAATGCCGACGAAATCTTGCCAGTCCGGTGGCCTGCCGTCTCCGTAGGCAAACCCAATGGCTACCAGAGCAGCAAACTCCATCACCCACGACAGTGGGTTCGACATAAACATTAAGAACTTCAATACCTTACTTTCCTGCAAACACGACAATGGAAATATGACACTGTTATTTTATTTGCGACCAAATTATGCGTATATTGCAGATTAAATTTTTTTAAGCATATTATATATTCAGTCAGGTTATTAAAAGAGTACTAATGTATTATAATCATTGTATACGCTCATGTTAGAAAAAATAGCTAGAGAACTTATAATCTTATATACTAAAATCAATTTTTAAATATAATAAGCTATTATAAAGACGATCTTCTGTCAAAAAAAAAGAGACGATCGAGTTACTTCGTCTTAAATGCCATAAAGGAACTGTACTCGCATATAAAACATTGCCATAAGCTAGACAACCGGTGAAAATCCTGTTAGGTTATTTCGTCCCTTTTCTAGTCTAGACTAGATAATATAGTCTGCTTTTCCTTCCCTAATCCAAGTGATCATAGCATCTAACAGCGACACTAGTAGCAAATTTAACAAGCGTGGCCTATCCGTGGTGCTGACACCCGTATCCTTTTATATAACATATTAATCTACGATGACTTCTAGTTGTGCTTTCAACATATATTAGTACTTGTGTTGATTTTAAAATTGGCAGACAACAAATAAAAAGGAACAGACGAAGAATTAAAAAGGAAGGAAAGAGATGAGAATGCATATGGCCGACCTTTTTTTCTTGTAATTTATTGGGACCAAAGATAGCGGTGCGTTGCTGGACCTCGCCAGAGCTAAGACCTTCCTTACTGCATCTGAGGGTGCTAAACACTTCTTCCATAGGAATGCTCTCCTGCAAAGTAGTAGTAGATGCACGTGCATGTGTTAGATTAGATTAGAGCAAATAACACACTTGTCTGATCTCGACACCACGAGGTCTAGATTATTTTGAAAATAATGGAGAAAGAAAAGTGTGTGAATCTCAATTGAATGATGAAATCAATCTGACCAGATCAATCGCCTCTGTTTTGATATGATCCAGACTCTGCATGTCGGTCGCCATCCCCATCCCCTGGCGGCGGCGGCAGAGGGATGGATGGATATGGTATGGCTGGCTAAAACCTTGTCGAACGAAACAAATAGGGAACCTCTCAGCAGTCAGCACAGGAAACCAACGAGAGAGAGAAGAAAATAAGATCTGTTTTATTTATTTATAATGAGGTCTTGCGGCTCCGGGTCCTGTACGTGATCCCGCCACCCCCTCTCTCCAACCCAACGAAAGCGAAAACAAACAGAAATCGACTCAAACGCTTGTTGGTTTCAGTCATGACTTATCAGCCATGGCACAATATTTTTCTCTCACAATAAACCAGCATCGGCCAGTCTTATCAGCTCAGAAACAGATAGCGTTTCTGATCCAACAAACTGGCACGGGAGGAGGCAGTACTCTCGTGCACGGCGCAGAGCCGCGGAGGCCGACGCGAGTCGGGTCTGCTGTTAACCTTTATAATGTAGATGGAGAAGTAGTAAAATGCTTTTCACACTTGAACTGACTGACGGCGCGATGGCCATATCGTTTTGTTCAGCAAAAGTCAAGAACCCGCGAGTCGCGGACAGATAGCGGCGGTTAGTTCAGATACTCGATTCGCTTTCAGAAACCTCTCAACATAAACCACTTCCTAGCGCCACTGACCCAGTGCAAACAGAGGGTATACAATGGAGACATCACATACGGTTAGGTTCACTTACTATCCTTGTAACATTCTACAACCAAGCAGAGCTAACATCAAAGCTTTATTTTTCTCAGGTTTTGATAATTATGCATTGTATCCTCTAATAGGAAGGCACAACCACAGCTCCAACTCTGTCGCGGGGGATGAGACGCAACTCCGAACCATGTTTCAGAAACACGTTGCCTGAGGAAAAACAGTAGTTCATGTCAGAAACTGGGGCCTCGTCCAAAAGAAAAGGTACAGCCAGATAAATAAAAGAAATCAAACCTACAAACACATTCGATGTAGTAACTCAAAATAGAGAACGTTCACCCCAGTAACAGAGGTACTCATCCAAGAAACGGTACAGCATAGCAGTTCATTTGTGCAAAGCCTATGCCATGCCATGTTATTTGCTAAGTCATGGGAATTTTCAAATGCATGTTCAAGTGCTTATAAATTACATAAGGATGGCACTAGATCAAACTTACAAGACTATTTACGCCGTGCAAAATACAACTCAACCTGATGCAACAGCCTACAGGCAACACTCCTAATTTCAGCTGCCAACTTCTGTGTCAGAACAATTTACGTAGTGCATTGTATGGCAACCAAAAAAAAAAGGACAGATCCAAAACAGGCCTATATAATATTTCTATCGATGTTCTATAATTCAGAACATTATAATGGTTCGCTGATGCAAATTCTTCTATACAACATATTTGTGTCAGGAAAAATATTGCATTGGTGACTTTCTAGAAGGCACGAGGACACCACGCCAGGAAAAAAAAAACACAGATCCGAAACAAAAATGTATGCATGTATCTTGAAATGGTACCTGCACTTTGCTGGGGGTTGATGCCAACTCCATCTGCGCAAAGGAGAGAATACAAAATTATTACAGGACAAAGTATGAGTATTGTGTATGACAAGCACCACGAACATTTACTGATCATCAGATGTTAAGTAAAAAACTTAAAGAACATCGCACATCACACAAGCTTGGTGGTAATAACCAGCAATAGGTGCATCAAGAAGTGCTATGTTACAGCCACTGATCACCAACATGCAACAACATAGATAGGAAGCCAAAAGTTATCCACACCATTCTTATAGACAAATAACCATGGAAATGGTAGCACATGCTTTTCTTTTTGAATATATGACTGCTTAAATTTTTATGCTACCAAATGCAATTTCCGTACCATTATGAAGTGAAGTTATGAAGATGGGAAAATTCAAGATTTTACCATTCCATGTTTCCAATTATACTCAAACAAGATTTGGGTGATCAAACCAGAGCGCTAAAAATCTTAAAGTAATTACATAAACAGGAACCAAATCATGTCTAGACACAATAGCTCGAAAGGCACAAATTACCTTCTGTTATGCATCGGCACCTAAATTATCAGGACCAATACAACACAGCTAACAAGGAACTAAATGGAACAATATTGAAACAGCGAAACTACAGACTGGCATTGCCTGGGACATAATAAAGCCACCATGGCAAACAAAACACTAAACCACTCCAGTAGCAATGTCTTACATACTGCAGTGATAGGTTTCCACCTGAGCAACGTGGTATTGGACATGTCCCTTGCATGTCATCCACTGCAAGCAACAAGTCGCTGTCTAAAATTTAGCTTGCCACAAGATCCCAAATAGCTGTGCCATCTACTTGGAGTGAGGAACTAACTAAACACGTAAGGTAACCCTAGGCATCCAACATCAATGGCACGTGCTGCAGGTGGAATTCACTCGCGCAGTTAAATGATTTCCATGGTCGTAGGAACCTAAAATTTCCCCCACCAAATTTCACATGGAAATACCACGACCATGGCCATTTGAAGTGGCACAGACATAGGCTGATAGAAAACTATGCAATCATCCCAACTAAAACGAAAATCGCTAACACGATTCCTTCTAAAATTGCTATCAGCCATCATGATCGGGTAGATCCTCTCCTCTCTGCGAGGATCATTCGAATCGCGTACGAGCAAGAGAGATCACGATCCAAGTGAAGAATTCTCATGAGGCGAGGGGCAAGGGGGGCGAGGGGTGGATGGTGTACCGTTGGTGATGATGGCGCTGGTCTGGGGCGGGACCTTGAACTCCTCTGCGGCGTACTTAAGCACCGCGGTGAAGGGCGCCGCCTCGGGCACGCTGAACCTGCGGGAACCCAGAGCGAGCGGGTCGGATCAATCGCAGATCGGGGAGCAGCGCAGACAGCCACGGCGATCGATCGATCGCCGGGGCATCAGATCCGAGGGAGCGAGAGAAAGCGCTGGTGGTACTCACACTTTGAAAGGGAGCTTGGGGTCGGAGGTGAGGATGATCTTGAAGGACACCTTCCCTCCTGCGCCGCCGCCCGCCGCCGCCATGGGTGTGTTCGCCTCCGACTCCGATCGAGGCCGCGGCGTCGCGTGCTAGATGTCTCTCTCTCTCTCTCTCTCTCTCTCTCTGTTGAGTGGGCCTGCGCTGCCTCTGTGTAGCGACGAAGCCCCAGTCGCGTGCCCGCGTCCCTTTTCTTTGCAGCAAAAGAGGTTGCGTTTTTCTGAGGCGTCTCACAACTCACGCGTGCCGCGCGTTTCAGCAGATTCTTTCCCCATGAGCCATGACCCCTTTACCTTAGAGGAAGATAAATTTTACATAAATTGTTTAGAAATCAGTTCAGCTCTTACAGGAAAAAGAAACACATGAAACAGAAGAAACAAAAATCGTGTTTCAAGGGGGCTTGCTTGTTCTTTTCTTCTAATTAATATTATTACTGCTGCTTCCCCCCTTCGAGAATGTCAAAGTACAATTGTGGAAACGTATGTAGATCATTAGATCTGGCTAAATTCTCTGTTCTTTTTAGGTGTCAGGAAAAAGAGTTTGCAGTGATCATGCATCACGTTCAGCATCTAATAGATTAGCCTCCATTCCCAACTAATTTAGTGTGTTTGTAGACCATGAATTCTGCTGCAAAACACTGTATTCTGTGTATGCAACTTCAAATTGTCCATTCTAGTGTTCAGCTCAGTAACAAGCAATACAAAGTCACAACCCCAAAACCTGTGCAACAAGGAGCTAGCGCATGCTACCTTGGCACCTGATTCTATGCGCTGCTCTGGGAGGTACACAAAAACAGATGCACTGAAAATTATAGAAGAATAACAGAGGCTGCATAATTTCAGGCTGCAGCAGCAGCAGGTTGTGCTTTTCCCACTCAGCATAAATTCTCCTTCACGTCGTCGCACAGTACACGTCGTCACACAGTAATCCAAACATTGGTTCTACTGATCCATCCCCGTTCATCATTGCAAAATAGCAGCTTAAGAAATCTTCAACATAAATATCCCACCAAACAACTCTGGGTAGAAGCAATGTCTGGTTACTGTGGGACGACTCGGAGGCGAGAACCCAACATTGTAAAATCGCAGCTCAAGAAAAAGTCAACATAAATATCACCAGACATCTCTGGGTTATCCGTCATCTCTTACTCAGACAAGGGATACAAAGTTACAACCCCAAAATTTCTGCAACAAGGAGATACAGGCTACCTTGACACCCGACACTCTATGCTACTCTGACAGGTACATAACAACAGAGAAACTGAACAAAATTATAAAGAATAACAGAGGCTGCATAGTTTTGAGTTGCAGCTAGGTACATGTGAGTGCTCTACCATTACGTTGCATCATGGTCCTGGAAAAGCACCACACAGAATTTTTTGCTCGAATACCTTCACAATGTTGGAATCTCCCCTTCCTCCAAGTCGTCCCACAGTGACCCAGACGGTGCCTCTACTGGCTCAACCCTGTTCATCATTGCAAAATCACAGCTTAAGAAGTCATCAACATCCATATTCTCAAACAGCTCTGGGTAGGTATTCATCATCTCTTGCTCAAAGGCCAAGTCGGGTACCTCTGGGAACAGTCTCTCGTCAAAGTCCAGTGGATAAACTTTCATGCAAGATTTCCTTTTCAGCGCTTCAGGAGTTGAGCTTGGCGTCCGTTTGTTTTGTTGACTGTGTTCCAGCTGGGGACCCGTCACACCATCAGATGCTACAATGCTGAGAGAAGATGGTACTAAAGAATCTGTTGTCTTGATGTCTATCTTAGATAAAGCTGCACCTTCTGACTCTGCAATGCTGCCATGATATGAAGTTGCATGCCCCTTCAGATCTAAAATGTGCCCCTCTGAGCACAACCCACTTTTCCTTGTCTTCTCCATATCCAGAGGACAGACTTCCATGCGGGACTTAGTTTCTGCAGGCCCAGAGGTACCATTTGGTGATATCTTGCCAAATTGATTCAGTTCTTTCGGCTGACCATGTAATGCTTGACAACCTGGGTATGAGAGCACAGAAGAATCAACATTGTTATGTATCTTTGATTCACTTGTAACATCTACTGGAGAAATTTTACAGGCATTCGAAGTTCCACAGTCCTTGAGATCTATAATCTCCGTCTCAGGTGAAAACTCGCCTTCCTCTATTTCCTCCTCATGAAACTTGCTGCCTTCTACAGGTGACTCGTCAGTTGTGCTGCCAGGGTTTTTTCCATCTTTAGGAAGCCTGTTCACCGTTTTCTCGATTTCAAAGTCATAATTGTCTGACGGAAGAAAGACATTGATAGTTGGGTACTCGACAACAAGTATACCCCTCAGCTGTGGGCGCAATGGTTCTTCTATATTGAGAAGGCGGTATGGTGACTCTGATCGCTACAACAGATTAAAATTAAAGAATTATATGATGAAAATTAAAGTACAGCAAAAGTCAATAAGCATTCCATATGCATGAAAACTTGATTTACAATACCTTGGCACACTTTTGAATGAAGAGTTTCAGATCACGCAATTCGGTATTCCGATATTGTGTAAGCTGATCCTTCCAAGGACCAGGACTAAGATGTTTTTCCAATAGAGAGAGCAAGGTTGTGTGCTCATCTATCCTGAAAAAAATGCATAAAAATCAGCGCACAAAGAAAGGGGAAGATAGCAACTAGGGTCCTGCAGTCACCATATGTTTCTATTTCACATGGAAAACTACTACGATAGTATATATAAATAATTTTGATACTCAATTTCTTGTGGAACCAAGTAAAGAAAGAATAATAACATTTGTGCCAGCAGGACCTTTGAGGATGACAGAAACATCATAAATATGAGACTGTAACGAAAAAGATTAACTGTTGCAGAAACTGGTAGCTTTGTTCTGCCATGAGATATTGCCATATTGAACAGTTCCAATTTGCAAGGAAAGCACACTGGGAGGAAGAAGAAGAATACTGATAGATAGATTATCATAAACTTACTCATGATCGGTTAGGACAACATCAGCTGAATTGAATCTCCACTCAAGTGTCCAGTATATGCAATCCTTCCTGCACAGAGAGATTCAGATTAGAGCAGCTTTCGTATGACATAATCTAGGGAAGCAAGAAAGGGTGATACAAGTAGCATGGGTTGCTGAGATATATTTTTGTTGTAGGAAAGAATGGCTGAGAAGGGTGGAATATACATCAATATAAGTTTGCACTAGATACAGACAATGAGACATTACAGCTTGAACTATTCATTTAGTAAAGAATGTTGGGGCTACTAGTTGTAGGAGGATTACAGAGTGAAACATAGCATTTGTTTTCAAGGTGCTGCAGTATTTGTGTTGTTATCGCCTAACTAGCGCATATTAAGCTGAATGGTAACTAGACAACTCTATGAACTTATCATCAAAGTTCCATCTCATCTTTTCTCTAGCACTGTTAGGGGCACCAAATACTTGAAGTGAACCAAGATCCTTTCAGATAATAATGAGAAAGGAACCGCATGCCATGTCATTCAACAATTGCAAAGCAAGCCTGCTGAAGGTCTCCAGCAGCAATGCATCACACCGATGGCAAGTCAAAACTGAATCAACAAGACAAAGCACCTGTAATTGTGGCGCGAGCGGTTCTGCTCTCTCCTGGCCATGCCCCTGGGGAGGAAGCAGAGACTGACGCCCCGGCGTTTCGCCGCCTTGCTGAGGTACAACAGCCATCCGGGCAGCTTGGCGCCGCCGGTTCCTCGTCCCCCGAAGTTGCCGCCGAAGCCGCCGACGAGCCTGTGCGCGGACTCGTGGGCCTGCTTCACCTCCTCCAGAAAGTTGTAATCTTTGACGACAGCGACAGGCACAGCACGGAGACAACAATAAGGGAGCAATTCAAGAGGCGGCCAGCGTCGACTACTGATCAGAAGAAAGGGGGCACGGAGGCGTACCGGAGATGAGCTGGTTGTCGTCGAAGCGAGCGAGCGGGACGGGGTCCGTCCGGGGGCGCTTGCCCGTGCAGGTCGTGTGGCGCTTGTGGGCCTGCACGCAGGGGAGGCTGCAGGTGAGGCGGCCGCAACCGGGGCACCGGTACTTCCACGGCTGCTCCCCGCACTCCTCGCACGGGGACCCCTTGCTCCCGCCGCCGCCGCCGGAGGTGGAGCTGGCGTTGGCGGCCGCGCTCCCCGCGGGCGGCGGCTCCTCCCGGTCGTCCTCCATTCCAGGTGGGGTGGGTAGCTCGATCCTCGATCCTGGGACGGCGCGTGCTAACGGGCGCTGTGTGCGGCGACGCGGGGTGGATGCTAGGGTTTAACTGGAGGTTTATCAGCGCCCGCGGCGGCCGCCACGGCGCGTCGGTCGAGCTGCCAAAGCAGTCAAGCACACAATGGTAAGGCCACCCCCCAGATTTTTTATTTATTTTTAACACTTTTTATAAACTAATTTTAAATTTAACCCCTAACACTTTTGGCCGCGTCTATTGTCATGGCGTGACGAAACGTCTGTGCCGCGTCATGCATGGTGGCGCGGCGAGAGGGGTGACGTGGCAACGACCGGGGCGCTGACCGATGACGTTGCAGGGTCTCCCGCGTCATAGACTACGGCGCGGCAGGAGCTGGACGCAGAAAGAAGACCGGCCTCTATTGCAATTGAACGGGAGCTGCTGTCGGTGAGGATCGGCAGCGACGCAACCATGGACCCCAGCTTCGCGTTGCAGCTAAACGACACCTGCAACTCCGACCCCAACACCTTTGCCTTCCTCGACCCCTCGCCGGTGGGCTTCGACAACGCCTTCTACTGGAACCTGCAGGTCGGCAAGGGCCTCCTGGGCTCCGACCAGGTGCTCTACTCCGACATGAGGTCGCGTAGCACGATCGACTACTACGTGTTCAACTAGGGTGCCTTCTTCGACGATTTCGTAGCGGCGATGACCAAGCTCGAGAGGATCGGGGTCAAGACACCGGCCACCGGCGGTGAGATACGCCAGGACTACCGGTTCCCGAACTAGTTGCTAGTTAATCTTGACGGCAGTGCTGCCGCAACGTATTGAAACGAATATGAAGCAAATAAATGGAGTCCGTGCGTAAGTTGACAAGTTACCACATAACATTTTCATTGGTTCATGGGTCTGTAAGTTTCGGACGACAATATTTGTTCGACATAAGTTCGACATAACCAACTAATTCCTAGGAGTGTAAGGATCCCTCGGACGTCTCTGTCTCTTTAGATTTGTAGGCAACACATTCGGAGTGTAGCCAACGTCGGTGTGGTCGCGTTGCCGATATGTACGGCTCATACCCTACAAGTATATGATATGCACGATTACTTATAATATTTATGATCGTTAGTTCATGGAGCCTACGTATTTAAAGAAACTACATTTGTTTCTACCTGTAAGGCTCCTTGGGTACCAAGCGGGGCACCACCTAGCTGAGACATGCCAGTCTCGTCCTGCTGCTAATCGTCCCACTGGTGGTGCTGTATGCGGAAGCCCGGACGGTCGTCGTCCTTCTCATCCTTGTTTGCAGGGTCCTTCCCAGCGCTATGATGTGGTGGTGTACGCACTGCGGAAGCGGCACCTGTCACTGACTGAGAAGAGCCGGCTGGTGTCCTCAAAGAGCCAGAAGACGTGCCACCCGACCGTGCCGGGTAATCGGGTTCCACCCAAGGAGTGTCCATGCAGCTCAACTTCTGAACTAGCTTCCTGTAGCTCCACTTCACCTTTTGCATAAATAGACATTAAAGTTAGTGCATTTCCCAAACGCATATACACTAAAGAAACATTTTCGGAATGGACAAGTTTATGTTTACCTCCGCAAAAGCCTCGAGAACGCCTGGCCCCTGCCCTCTAGACTCGTGAAGCCGAAACACTGCTTCGTTAAACATCCTTGACAATTGTGTCGCCTGTGTACAGAAATGCAGTTGGACAGTTTTAGTATACATACTTAATACTAAATTGATAACAAATTATACCATTCGAGTATCTTACCACGTATCTTTGAAGCGGAGCTCTCTGTAGTTGTGTGTCGTCCCTAGTGGCAACGTCGTACACATCTTCCTCGTCGTCCTCAGTGTACGGGGGCTTGATATGTGTCATCGTAGACCTGTGAAACCACCGCAGGTACTCGTCAAGGTGTGCTGGTCGTGTGGGCGACCCGCATTGATCGGCTATCGGTCCCTGTTCTGCCACAACTGGATGTACGCGTTGTGTGTCACGCGTCAATCCTTGGTCTTGTACCTCTTCATGCGGTCATACGTGCAACAAAATGATTGTTAGTTCTACCATACACACATCTGAATTGTAGCTTTGTTATTAATCGATAACGTACCCGTGCATTTCTTGGTTGGTGGAGTAAAACGGTGGTGAGTAGCCTGTCATCCTTCTAAACTGCCTGCAAACCCTGATGGGCAAGTGAATCTCAACCACGTGGAAGATAATAAGAGGGACGTTGCAGCGATACTCGTCTGACTCATCCCTAGTGACAGGACTCAGATAGTACTAGAGCTCCGGAGCATCCCAAGGACACCAATGTACCTGAACATTTCGTAATTGAGTTAGGTTGTGATATAGTGTACATCGAACAAGACACATGTATGATAGTAAAGAGAGTGTAACCTAGTGCTGTGTTAGGACATCGAGACAATCCATGTACTCCCTATACTTGCGCCTCGCATTCCCTCTAACTAACTCTGCTTGCGTCCAGATATACAGAGCTATAGAGAGTGTATCCTGCTCGTTCCAATGCTGCATTGAACACGATAATGAATTAGCCATTAATAATTTCATCATATGTAACTGTCTCAAAGAATATAGTGAACCGAAGTACTTACCGGTAAACCAGTAACAAAGGGCCTCCCAACGGGCCATCATTCCCAACACCAAACCTAGAGTAGGTAGGAGCAACCCCCAAGGTCCGCATATCCTGAGGTGCGACGGCAGGCAATGCATAGCTGTCGATACGTCCATGTCAGGACTACGCTGCCCTAGCTGTACGCCGCTATGTTATCCCACGGCTGGCGTAGTATGTCAAGGAAGATCCAGCTGATGGTGTTGCCCAAGGCGTTTGAGAATAGGAAAGCACCAAGGAAGTGCCAAAACCACACTCTAGCGAACCTGACGATCTGAGCCTCATCAGCCTGTGGGTCCAAGTAATCAAAGCGCTCTGTGATCCACAACGACGAAACATCAGAACTTTTCCTGAAATTCACCAAAGAAAATGAGACCCGATGGCTGCAGGAAAGCAATGCAAGTATTAAATAGGCTTGAATTGCTCACTTTTTTTTCTTGGAAACCTCGTCGTCCGATAGAAGAAAGCTAGTCAACTGAACCACCAGCTTCCTCTAGTGATCGTTGTCAACTATATCTGTCACTGGAAGTCCCCCCCCCAACCGAAGGCCAGAGATAGCCTTCACGTCCTGCATGGTCAAGGTCATATCGCCGCAAGGTAGGTGGAACGTGTGGGTCTTAGGCCTCCACCTGTTATAAGAATAGAACGACTGTTAGTTACCTTAAATTTGTTATAAGAATGTTTACGTACAATGAAGACACTCGCACTTGTCTACAGCTGCAGTAAGTAGTGCTGGGTCAAGGAGCGGAAGACCGTAATTGACAACATGGACAAGCTCGAGGAAGCCAGCACGCCGTATGTACGATGCGTAACGCTCGTCCCACTGGTGCGCCCTGGTGTGCGTGCGGGGCCTCAAAGGAGGCAAGGGCACCTGTGCGTCGGTGTCAGTCAAGAAGTGTGCTCAGTGCGGCTCGTCGTACTCCACCTCAAGAAGGGGGTACAACTAGTGCTGCATGGGGGGAGCCATCCTGTTACAAATTGATAAACAAAGGGTTAGAGTATTCATATTAACAATATTCAAAATAACATTATGTAGCATTGCAAAATTTGAACTACTTGTTATGCAATACGAACATAATATGAAAGCACATGTATATATTCAAAGTAACATTAACAGACATATTAAACAACTTCACTAGAAAAATAAGCAACTTCTATGTATGGACCTGTTGCCCTCGTCTTCTATGCCTGCGGGCGTCCGTGGCGCGGAGACCACGCGCGCACATAACAGGGTGGCGGTGTGGCTCCCTTTTGTGGCTGTCGACGCACTCGTGAAGGAGCCCAACGGCGCCATCTTAGTTCTTAAGGTAAGTGAAAAGCGTTTTACTGATCTTAGGGTTGGGGATTGTTACCGGATTTGGGTAATTTGCATTCTTAGGGTTTGGATTTGGGCAAAAACTGGGGCTTAGTGTTGAAGTTGATTCGACTCCCCTCCTTCTCGGTGCTTAAGCGAAACACTATATTCTGATTTGGCTTAAAGAACTTTGAATCGGACAAATCCGAGGCTATTTAGATCTTAACCGTGGGCTCCCTTCGTGGCCGCACCCCAGCCCTCATTTGCCCCCGGCCTCCCGCTCCTCCTCACCGTGACCCTCGCTACCGCCACGACCTTCGTCCTGCTCTCCACGCCCCTCACAATCGTGACCGCGGCGTCCGCTGCCACGTGGCTGCTCTCCAAGCTCCCTCAAGCCCGTAGTCTTGCTCACATCCTCGGATGGCTTCCGCTTCGGGTACTAGTACAAGGTCCCTCTCCCGCACATCCGCCGCCCAGCGCCGACGTCCTCCTCATCACCTCCTCCTGCGGCTAGAGACGGCAAGGGCGCCGTGGTTGTGCCGTACTTTGCGACCACCTCGAGGCTCGCCAGACATGGTGGTCATCGACTTTCTCGTAAGAATAAGACATAGGTAGGGCTAAAAAAAAGAGCTTGCATCGCTCGTGCTCCCTATCGAGGGATCACTCGCTCTTCACCTAGAGTATGCTCTGGATTTGAAATCACTGCTTATATGCCTGGTATTGTCCACTAGAGTGTCGTGCCTGACATGTTGCAAACGTATGTTTCAAGTGCTTCAGGAGTTTTCATATGAATGCTGCAAGCGTCTGTTCTAAATGTTTTATCTGTTTTTTAGACGTATGTTGCAAATATGTTTTATGTTGCATATGTTTCACAGATATGTTGCAAGTGTTTTATCTGGATGTTGCATATACTTTGCAATGGCTTTTCAAGTGTTTCATGTTTTTTTGGAAGTGTGTTCATATGCATGTTTTCAAGTGCTTCATCTGTCTTCGTAAATGTTTAATCTAAATATTTCAAAAGTAGATCAGAGGATTACATCTTCCTCTTCCGCATTCTGTTGCCTCGCCTCAATATCTCCTCCGGTTGGGCACCCACCACACCCTCCCCCTCTTCTCGATACTGGTGATGATCGGGAAAGGCAAACTCCGCATGGGCACGTGAAACAAACTTTCGCGGGCATTCAGGCAATAGCAAGCCCCTATATAATTTAGAAAAGAGGAAGTACCAGACATCTTATAATTGTCCTTTAATTTGGAAAGGAGGAAGTACCAGTCAAAGTTGCACTTTAGAAACATTGCCTTATAAACGAAATATATTTCAGGCATTCAGGTCGCGCTAGGGAGTGCAAGGGCATGTCCAGCGAGAAAAGATATCAAAACAGGAGACAGTACAGAGCACATCCAGGAGATCAGATATCAGAACAGGAGACAATGGCACCATCGAATCGAATGATAACTTGCTGCTTGATTTCAGTAATTTCATCTAAACAAAAACGAGGATCACAAAACCATATCAAGCCACGGCAACAGCTCGGTAAAACAAAATCTCATTGTTCTCATAGTTCAAAGATCAACAGACACGCGCCCCTTGCGCACTGCATTTGAAAAGCTGTCCATCGAATCAATTTGCCTGCTTCAAGTTGATAGATCACTCCATGGAAGATCCACCAGCACCAAAAGCGCCGCCGCCACCACGGCCAAAGCCAGGTCTGCTACCCTGAAAAAAAAAGGAGAAAACATTGCTGTCAGTTTACAAGCTATTTGCCTGCATTAGCAGCAAGAACACTGAATCAGTTGCAGTTCACAAATGTTAATAAAATGCTGTATTTACATCACAATAAAATTAATCCCTGCATACACCAAGTAAAAAAAACACTGCAGACTCGTCAAATAGAGGTCAAAAAGAATATCGCACTTGCTTACGAACAGCAAACCACACTACCAAAACTTCTAAAGGCAGTTTAAAGTTTACAAACCAGCTCGAAGACATGAACATGGCATGGAAATACCATGGTGCTCAAGGGGATTCTATTTACAAACTAATGTATCAAAGTTTGACTAGTAGTGCAAAATTAAACTTGTTTTCCTGAAATGAACTGGACAATGTAAGTTAAGAAACCAATGTAAACAGCTGTGCAAAAATCATATAGACGAGACCAGTTTTCCAGAACTTACCCTAAAAGATGGCTGGAACTCTGCAGGAGCACCACCCTTCTCACCGCCAAAATCACCTGGAGCACCACGAGGAGCTCCTCTGTAACCATCCCTATCCCCAAACCTAGGTCTGTCATCCCCAAAACGAGGGGGACCCCTGTCAAATAAACAGAATATGTAAGTAACAATGGCTTAACAGGGAAATTCTATTGGCAATCCACGAATATGTGATATATAATGTACAAATAGAATGTAGCACAGATGGCAATTCCAAAATTAGGTGCATATGAAATAAAATTGTGAGGACTCTGGAACAATTCACAAAGATTATCCATTTCACAGACTCAAAATAAAAGTCAACAATAACTAGTTCAATCTGGTTGCCAGAATACAGAACTAGAAACAACACAACTATAATGTAACTGCCAGGTAAGGGTACACAAACCATAGGTATGACTCAGATATTCCCTCATAAAAATATCAACAGATTTCCAGATAGATGTACACAAGAGAGTTGATGACCACAAATTTACCTGGGGCGATCACCCGGTGGGCCAGAGCCGAAGGGACGAGACGGTGGCTTGGAGGACTTCTTGAGGGTATTAGGCACAACCTCTGATGGCAGGTTGAGGAAGCTGCGGAGGTGCTCAATGCCATCGTTGGTGAGGTACCAGTAGTAGTACTGCCAGGAGAAGGTCTCCCTCACATACTCCTTTGACTTGAAGCTCTGCATGAGCTTAATCACCTCCAAGTTGGGCACATCAAGCTTCGGGTGCTTGGCCAGGTTGTAGTCCTTCTTGGCATAAAGGACACCCTCTGCACCATTAAGTTCGACAGTTTTACATATACCCTCAACCAAATACAAGGATAAACTTGGGGTCGTACACAATCAGAATGTTGCAAATGCTTATAATGTCTGAAATGGTAGACGATGATAACTAACACAGAACTATTTACTCGCATTTGCATTACATTGCATTCGGTTTAAAACACTGGAGATGAGACAAAAAAAATTCATTGCCCTCTACATGAAACCCAAATATAGCAAACAGACATTTCGGAATTGGGTTGCAATCAAGAGCTCCCGTTTTACTCGTTTATCTTCTACTGGCTGCAACAGCACTGCTGCTAAGTAGGCATCTAATGAACTAATCACGAATGGGAATGGGAATCTGCATACACGAATATATTGGGCGCGCCCAGGGGACCGAAAAGGGAGAAGGAGCTCACCATGAAAGAGGTACTTGCAGATCTCGCGGCGGTTCTTCTTGGAGATGATCTGCGGCAGAGGGGTGGAAAATCGCGTAAAGAAGACGCGGGCGCAGCAGACGCATTGGTAATAAACCAACAGATGTAGATTCGTTGAGAAGCGCTCACCATGGTCGCGGCGGCGTAGGACGGAGCGGGTAACGACGGCGGCGCCGACGGCTGGGGTGTTGGGGATCGAGGAGAGGTGGCGCGCTGCGTGGAGAGAAAACCCTAGTTGTGTGGCGAGTCGATATATAGGGAGAGGCAGACCTGGGCCGCACGGGTCCCTTCTTTATGGGTTCTTTCCTTTTCTTTTAGATGCACAAGTCGGCCCATTTCCATAAGACGTCTGAAGTAAGCTGGGATAGACATTGGGCCTGTGAAATCATTATAGGCCCTTTTCTTTATGCAAAATCGGTCTATTTCCTTTTTTCTATATGTGGGAGATTATTGAGATTTACTGCTGGATTAAGCGTTGGGTTGGGCCTATGAAAAAATTAATAATGTTATCGTCCGATGCACTATTAATCGCTCTGCCCTCCTGCCGTGTGGGTCCCCCAGCTCTTAATGCTTTTGCCAGCTTAGGGCATTTTTTGTTGCATGGACTAAACTAAAATATGGACTAAAATGCCCACTTTTAGTCTCTAAAATGCTAAACACATGGATTAAAATTTGGACTAAACGGTTTAGTCCTCTAGTCCATAAGAGGGTGACTAAACTGGACTAAAGTGTTCTGGAGACACTCCTGCCCCTCGTTACTCCCCATCCCACCGGTCCTCAAACATATCCACAGAGGTAATATTGTCTTTATAGAACCGTATTAATGGACTTTAGTCCTGGGCACAAACAGGCCCTTAATCCGGCTCGCCCCTGGTCTGCTCGGCTAATACGTGTGGAAGAGTACGAGTTCGGTACGTGCACAGCGTTGCCACGCTAACATGGCCTCGTTTGGCTTACTGGTATTCAGCTTGTTCGGTTTCTTTTTTCAAGCCAGAACGGTATTTTTCTCTCGCAACAATTCAGTCAGAACAGTGTTTTTCAGTCAGTTTCAGCCAAAATTATGTCAGCCGAACGGGGCCTACAAACGTGGCAGACTACTCATATAAAATATGTTCTGCAATTTAAAAATTAATCTAATTATTATTCTCTATCTCTACATTAAAAAAACCTAATGTCATCGTCGGACGTCAAGATAATTCGCTTCACCCAGCTTAATCTGTGGCTCCCGCGTCACCCCGCCCGCGTGGGTCCCTATCCGAGAGTCCGCGTCGCCCGAATGCCAAGTATTATTCGCTTCGCCCTAGCTTAATGGCGAGTCCGAAACGTGAACCACGCACGCTCCGCCCCAGCCCAGTATGGGTCCGCGTCGAGTCCCACCTCCCCGCAAACAAATCACGCTCCGCGCGCGCCCTAGCTCCAGCCTGCGTCGGTGGCGACGGCCAACTGTGACCTGTTGTCGTGCGTAGTCCCGGCGCACGCGGGAGCACGCGTCTCGCCATGGACACGGGCGACGCGATGTCAGTATGTGTTGGCTGCGGCCGCGGTGCTCGCCACACTCTGCAATGTCCTCGTCGTGTGCTCCGCTTCGCCCGCGCCTCTGTGCCCGCTTCGCTGTCAGCGTTTGCGGCGGCGGCAAGCACTACAAGCGCCGCCCGCCCACTGCTGTCGGCAGCATACCGTCTTGGCGTGTGCCCACAGCGTCGCATCCCGCTTTCGCCCGTGTGTGTGTGGCGCTCAAGACTTCGCCGCCTCTTGCGAGAGCAGGAACGAAGGAACGGCTTGCCGTGGGACGAACGGACGGACCTCCTGGCCCCACGTAACAGACGTGTCCGTTGCGTGGTGATTCGCTTGATGCCCGCATGTAACAACGTGACCCATTAGTCTACCACGTCCACGTAGAAGAAGGAAAACCTGAAACATCTAGAAATAGTTTATGGGTCCAAATGCAAAATTATTTATTAGATTTTTATTAAAATTTGAAAATGTAAAATAATAAAACACACAAATAATAATAATAAAAAACAAAACCAATTTTATAAGGTTTCTATAAACTAAATCTACACTTTATTATATTTTTATTAAAAATTGAAAATGTAAAATAATAAAACACACAAATAATAATAATAAAACAAAACCAATTTTATAAGGTTTCTATAAACTAAATCTACACTATATAGGTCATAAAGATCATAAAATATGCTTTATGTAATCAAATTTGTATATTTCTTAATATGTTCGTCGAAAACACAAGACATGTGCATCGGCGTAGACATGAATAAAAATTTGTTAATATGTTCGTCTAAACTGTAAGACAGGTGCATCATTGTACACATGGATACAAATTTGTTACCCCGTGCAACGCATGGGCATATATCTAGTTATTGAGAAAAGAATTGCTATATTTCAAATGCCTGAAATTTTTAAATTTTGAAGCAAAAAATTTGCAAAATCAACTAGTAGTACAATTAAAAGGACAACTCACAAAAAATGATTATTATTTTTTTCTATATAGTCAAACAAAAACAAAATTATATGTGTGTTGCTTGAACCACAAAAAAAATCTGACACCTTGAGATATAGGAAGTGCATGAAAAAAGGGGCAGTCGCATCCGATGCCCGCGCTTGCTGTCAGCCTGTTCAGCTGGCTGGGCTGGATCGTGGATTTTTTAATGCTGGCTGGTTTGGCTGGTTTGATGTGAGAGAAAAATATTGTTCAAGCTTATAATCCACGATCGTATACGATCGTTTACGCTCTGCCGAACAGGTTGTGTGTCCGCTTCACGTGGGGGCCTGCGTTGCTCCGTGTCCCGTGCCCACACCCTGTCCACATGCATGCTCCTTGTCCCGCACCCGCACCGTGGCCCGCGCCGCTCCTGTCCCGCGCCCGCACCGTGGTGCCCCCCTCCACACCCACGCACATATGCGGGCCGAACAACAGATATGTCCCAATGCAACATGTGCAACACTAGATCTACTTTTGCAACATCTAAATGAAACACTTGTAACATACGTCTGAAAATATCAGGAAAACACATGTGTAGCCATTGCAAAACATATGCAACATCTAGATGAAACACTTATAACATATGTGTAAAACATATGCAACATCCGGTTGAGACACTTGCAACATATGCGTGAAGCATATGCAACACACAAATAAAACATGTGCAATATACGTCTGAAACAGCTGAAACATTTGGAACAATACACTTGCAACATTCATCTAAAACACTTGCAACATATAACATGTATATGAAGCAACTGCAACATACTTGTGAAACATACGAAATAAATTGAAATATACGCTTGCAACATGCGCTTTCAGCGCAGCGTAACATCTCCTTACTGCTTAGGAGAATGGAGGCTCGTCGGTGTGGGGAGTTTACCGGAGACAGGGGCCCAACAGCACTCGGAGGCGGCAGCGGTGGCACGACGCGAAAGGGAGACATCGGCCGCACGACGCAAAAGGGAGGTATCAGCCTCGCGACGTGGCTGGGATGCAGTGACTGCATGACTCGAAGAGGGCAGCCGCACGGACCACACCACACCACCTAGTTGCAACATCTGTCATAGTTGCACACGTCGGCCGGCATGGACCACAGCAACTAGTTGCAAGCTCGTAATGGCAGTGGCAGCTCCAAGTGCCCCTGGGCATCCTCATCTCCTTGACAACTTGCACGGGCCTCTTCAGATAAGCGAGCACAGTCGCACAGACTACAGTGGAGTCGACAGCGATGTGAGGACTTGTTTGGCCGGGCTCCCGGCAGCTCCGGCTCCGGCCGACACCCTGCGATGAATACTGTAGCATAACTGTAGCAGCGGAGCTGTTTTTCTCTCCCCCACCTTTTTCCTCTCACTGTAGCTTAGGTAACTGTTCATGGAGCCAGTGAAGCTCGAATTTCTGGCTCCTCCGGCTCCGGTTCTGACACGCTACAGTGTGTGAACAGTGTAGGAGCCGAAGCACCTTGGAGCCGTACCACTGAATCTGATACAGCTTCTGCTACGCGAGCGACGGAAGAAAATTTTGGCCGTGTGACCGACCGAGTGTGGTACATTTTCAGAGTTCAGATTCAGAGCTAGCCAGGGATTCGGTTGGCTAATTCGTATCGTTGCTGGTTTGTTTACGTAAGAGAAAAGTATTACTGACTGGTTTAGATAAACAGTATTTTTGTGAGGGGGCTGGCCAGCCCAGCCAGCTAGCCAAGCCCCAGCCGATCACGCTGTAGGAGAGTGCTGCTGCTTAGGTTGGTCTAGTCGTACGTGGGCCTTTATATGTTATATGTACTATGATGGGCAAAAGTAACGCTGTTAGGCTATCTTCAACGACAATATTTAAAATATAAGACACATTCGTCTTTTGGATAGCGCTACAGGCAAAATGTTCAATATATATTCGATATTTTCTCCAACAATAAGACTCAAAAGAGAATCCTTTATGCAAATAGGTTTCCAAGAGAGGGGATGCTCATATTTGGGCTGTGCCTCTCAGGGAACCCAAAATAGGTCTTCCGTATAGGTACTCTGTTGGAGACTGATTTTGAGTATCTTGCTATCTATTTTGGATTTGGGTGTTCATATGGGTTCCTTGTTGGAGACAGTCCGAAGACTAAAAGATGGTTGTTTGATTCATTCAATCGTCTGCTTTGCATTGCTTCTTCAAATCAACTTTGCTCCTCGTCAAGGAGCAAAGAGGAAAAGTAGAGGAGACATGCATGCTAGGAGGCATGGACAAGGCAACCAAAACTTGACCGGTTGATGAGTACCTCACGCCCGCAGACCTCCATGTTCATACCTAAGGAGGAGCGAGGAAACAATATATGCCCTTTTTAGTTCCATGAATTTGGATTTTGGGGCTACTGTAGCACGTTCGTTTTTATTTATCAAATAGTATTCAAACATTGACTAATTAGGCTCAAAACGTTCGTCTCGTAATTTCCCACCAAACTATGCAATTAGTTTTTCTTTTCGTCTACATTTAATGCTCCATACACGAGCCGCAAACATTCGATATGACAGATACTGTAGCAACTTTTTAGAATTTGGTCTCCAACTAAACACGGCCTATGTCTGTCTAGTACATTATTTCATCTGAAAGAAAGAAGAAATAAACTGCCAATGAAAGACCCTATAGCAGCTAGCTAGCTAGCTAGCTACATCAAACCAGAGCCAGCCGGCCCATTGTTTAGTTCAAAACTTTGATTCCAAGCAGCAGGATCTATTGTTCATACTATATATGTAGCTGTGACGTTTGGTCCGTTTTGCTGTCTTTTCAGACTAGTATTTGCGATGAAAGGGTAACGCTGAGCACGCCGAAAGAGACACCATGTTGTTCCAGCTCGGTTTTTTTGTTTCAAATGAGGCTTTGAGATCGATCCGGATGGGAATTAATGTGCAGAACCTCATTTGCCCTGTTTGTTTATTTGTGCCTGATCAACTGGAAAGATCATTTGCGCATAAAGAGCATTCGGATAATCAGCATATATTGTGCGCCGCCCGTCACGTTCAGGACGCGCGGCAGGGGCGACGTACAGGAAGCCGCGTAGCACTGACGAGCGACCTAGCTGATGGTGATGGCTCCTGCCGCGCCAGGCGTTCCAAAATAGCCAAGTGGGAGTGGTAGGCATCCTCCCTCGATCCTTGGCAACTTGGCTTTCACGATCGAGCACGATTATCATCTCTTCAGACAACACAGGCCACACAATCTCGACAATGACGTTAACTGAAACAGCGAGCGTGATCGATCGATGCAAAGCTAGCTTTCTCAAGTGCAGACGTGTGCTGGCTAGCTAGTCTGGAGTTAGTCCAGTCATGGGCCTATGATGACAGGATGATATTATGATTGACAAAAGTAACTAACAATTGACGATATGCTAGCTAGCCAGCAGGAAAAAGTGTTTCAACTCTAATATATGTTTCTTCTATGCTTTATTCCAAGTTTACTTTGCTCCGATCCAATCCTCATCGAGGAGGAAGAAAAAAGCTGCTAATAATAAAGATATACTCCTATATGCTGAGCCAGCAGCAGGAAACTAGGCAACCAGCTTGACCAAATCAAGTGTACACATGCTTGTGTTGTATATCTATGGACTGAATCACCGAAGATGAGAACCAAGGAAGCTCAGGACGAAGTTTCAGCAAGACTTGCCAACCAACTCCAGAAATATCACAGACCTTGCTTGGTGGAAGGCAGCTTCAATTCCTCCTCTCATCCGTCAGCTCCTCGCTTCCAGATAGGAGGAGACACTGCGCGTGCTACTAGCTACTTTATTATTAGTCTTCCATTCCCACATTTAAGTCAGTTTGTGCCTATATAGATATGATCGATGACTAGACATATGAAAGATAGATTATAGACAAATCAATTCTCTGGATCAGAGCGGCTGAGAACCCAACTTGTAGGTTAATTATACAGTTGATCGATTCAACTGTATGCATGTATGTTTTGTTGGAACCAGGCTTGATCCTGGAGCTTGAGTGCGCGCACAGCTATGGTGGCTCGCCGGGGACACGGTCACCGCGGCGAGGGCAAACGCCAGATGACAGACACGCAAGAAATATGCTACTATATCGCAGCTCCAACTGACCATCTTTGTTTGTATTTATACTCGGATACAATGAGATCACGGAACAGGCTCCGCGTATCCCGCGCCATGCCGAACACCGTGCGCGACGCCGTTTCATCGCGGCGTGCACCACGTGCTGCAGCGCACAACATGGCGCTAGACAAACTGACTCCACCAGGTTGTGTTCGTGGACCCAAGCACGCCTTGGCCACGCTCAACCTGCACCCTGACTCTAGATGATGGTGAACACAATCTTAACTAAACTATGCAACAATTTAGCTAAAACACACCCCTAAACTTGTTGCACCTCGGCGACACCCAATGTCTTCCTCGGCTCCACAAATCGACTTCGCCTAAGCGACTTCGTGAAAGACGTCGTCCAAACCGGTTTGCAAAGGTGCCTACATGTTCCACCTCCACCTTCCCTTCTTCAATGCACTCACGCGAAAAATGATACTTAGTATCTATATGCTTGCTTCTATCGTGATGCACCGGGTTCTTGCTTAGTGCAATTGCGACATGTTGTCCATGAGAAGCTTTACCGTCTCCTTTGTTCCCATCAGGTCACCCACAAGTCGACCGAGCCATATTCCTTGACAAGCAACAACACCTGCCACATATTCCGCCTCACACGATGAAAGTGCCACAATCTTTTGCTTTTGGGATGCCCAAGTCATCGATTCTTCGCAAGAAAATATACCACACACAAGTAGTACTCTTCACCGTCCTCTGAATCACCAAGCAAAGTCACTATCACCGAACCCTATCGGAAAGGTTTCAGTTCGATGCCTCGCCCATACTTGCATCCAAAACTGATTGTGCCTTTCGATATACACGAGTATGTGCTTTACATGAGCCCAATGGTCCTTGCTTGGAGCCTCCATAAACTTCTTGACAACACCAACAAAGAAATGCAAGATCCGCCTGGTGTTGACCAAGTATCTGAGACTACCAATAACACTCCAGTATGCGCTTGGTTCTATCACCTCATCCTCTAACTTCTTGCTTAGCTTGAGCCTTGCTTCCATGGGTGTTGCACAAGGATTACACTTCAACATCCCAGCAGATTCTAGAAACTTGACTGCATAAGCATTTTGACTCAAGGTGATTCCATCTCCATCTTGCTTCACCTCTATCCCAAGATAGTAACTGAGAAGCCCGAGATCACTCATGCTGAATTTTTTCTTCATCTCCATCTTGAACTGCCTTATGTCATTAACACTTGGCCCTGAGATGATCAAATCATCAACATACACCCCCACAAGCAAAAATGAGTTTTTGTTTTGCCTCCTGTAAACTGCATGCTCGAGTTTGCTCTTCACAAATCCCAGAGAGATCAACTCCTTATCAAGTTTGGCATTCCAGGCCCTAGGTGCCTGCTTAAGCCCATAGAGTGCTTTCTTCAATTTAAGCACTTTTCCTTTGTTGCCAACATTGAAACCAGGAGGTTGCTGAACAAATACAGTTTCAGTGAGATCTCCATTCAAGAATGCTGACTTGACATCCATATGGTGTACCTCCCATCCACTCTGTGCTGCTAGTGCCAATAGCACCCTCACTGTCTCAATTCTTGCAACCGGTGCAAAAACTTCCTCGAAGTCCACTCCATGACGTTGTGCATAGCCCTTAGCCACTAATCGTGCCTTGTGTTTCACCACATTCCCTTCTGGATCCTTTTTGACCTTAAACACCCACTTGAGGCCAATTGCCTTTTGTTTGGGTGGTAGGTCAGTGACAATCCAAGTCTGATTGTCCTTTATTGCCTTCATTTCAGACTCCATAGCCTCTCTCCAACATGGTTCTGATAGTGCATCTTCCACTGTAGCTGGTTCCTCAGAAGCCATAAGACACAACCCTGAATATTCAAAATTCTGAACTTCATCGGTGCTGTAAAACAGATCAGGCAAAGTCCTGTATCTTCTTGGTGCTTCATTAGTACCTTCTGATGCATCTGTTGGTGGGGTAGCCCACTGAATCTGCTGCGTGGACCCTACTGACGATCCAGGGGTGTGAGGTGATGCTGTCGATGCTCCTCCACCAGATGGAATTGAAACTACAGGTGAATCAGGCTCGACGTCTGCAATTTCTGAATCAGCAGCCGGTCCCGACTGTACTATCGGATCGTGAATAGTGTCCTGAAACTTGTCAGTTTGCTCGACTGAAAACTCCAGTGCCAATGCTGCACCTGTCTCCCTACCAGCTCTCTCCACCCAATTCCATGGTTGTTTTTCATCGAAGATCACATCGCTGGTCACGAGTAGCTTGTCATGGATCGGATCATAGACCCGATAACCTTTGGTTCCAGGCTCATAGCCTAAGAACACGCCTGGAACTGACCGATCTACAAGTTTGGTTATTCCCGGCGCTATTCTCTTTGCAAACACCTTGCACCCGAAAGTGCGTAAATGCCGAACACTAGGCTTGCGCCCATACCAAACTTCAAACGGAGTTTTGCCTTCCAAGCTCTTTGTAGGTGAACGGTTCAACAAATAAACAACAGTTCTCACGGCTTCACCCCAAAATTTCCCTGGCACATTCATACTCTTCAGCGTGCACCAAGCCATCTCAACTACGGTTTGATTCCGTCGCTCGACAACACCGTTCTGTTGAGGGGTATAAGCTGTAGTGGTATTGTGCCGAATCCCTTACTCACTGCAGAACACCGAGAATGCCCGTGAGTTGAATTCTCCTCCACGGTCAGTTCTGAGAGCCTTGAGTCGTTTTCCAGACTCCACTTCTGCTGCAATTTTGAACTTCTTGAAACAGGTCAGGGCTTCATCCTTGGTTGCTAGCAATTCCAGCCACATGAATTGGCTGTGATCATCTACAATTAACAGAAAGTAAGCCTTCCCACCCAGGGTGGGTGGTGTTATCTGTCCACACAGATCACTATGCACCAATTCAAGTCCAGTATTTGCACGATATTCAGATGCTATAGGAAATGGTTTTCTATGTTGCTTCCCCAAAGCACAACCGTCACAGACCTGTTCTGCCCTCCTGATCAGTGGAATGCCCACCACCATCTCCTTGGCACCAAGATCATGAAGTGATCTGAAGTTCAGATGCCCATAGCGTGCGTGCCACAGCCACGCTTCTTCGTCCATCTTGGATAGCAAACAGACAGGCGAGGTCACCTTCACCTTCAAAGTATATAGGTGATTCCTCCTCTCAGCACGAATCAAGACACCGAGCTGGTCTGTCCCTTGCTTGCGTCGCTCAAATACAGTCATAACGCCATGACCAATCTCGACACGACATCCTCCTTCTTCCAGCTGACCGAGACTTATAATGTTACATTTGAGAGAAGGAATGTAGTATACCTCCGTGAGTACACGATGATCGCTGTTCCTTCCCGCGAGAGCCACGACGCCGAGCCCGTGGATCTCCACTGTTGATCCATCGCCGAATCTCACCGCGCCTCAGACCGAGTTGTCTAGAGTTGCCAGCGCATCACGACACCCCGTCATGTGATTCGTGGCGCCCGTGTCGAGTACCCATGCGTCTTCTTCATGTTCCGCTGGGAACACGCGTTCCTGGTTGAGGAACACATGCTGCGTCCTTGGCGTGGTCATCCGCACGACGTTGCAGACCTGCGCCACCAGGAGTGCGCCTTCCTGCTCACCAGCGGCATGATGTGCAGCCTCCTGACGCTCCTCCCCATCCATCTTCGTCTTGCACTCCTTTTCGAAATGCCCATAGATGTTGCACTTGCGGCAACGCCCCTTCCGCCGTGGTGTTCCCATCGATGTGAGTCTATTCCCGGAGTCACGCCCATCGCCGCCGGCACGTCCCCTAGGCTTCTCCTTCTTGACAAAACGACCTTTGCCCCTGTTGCTCGATCCAGATAAGGAATCTGTCCCAGCATGACTCTTGCTCCTCGCTGCCCACTCCTCCTCGGTTAACATGAGTTTGGGCATCTTGTCCACGACTTGCTCCATCGAGGACTCAAATCTGTCTTCAGCCGCCCGTAGTCGGCTGATGAGTTCCTCGATGGTGAGCGTCTTGAGGTCGCTGAACATCTCGATTGCCATCGCCACTTGATTGTATCGCGACGGTATAACACGAAGGAACTTCTTCACAACTCGTGAATCATCAACGCTGGTGTCTCCAAGACCCTTCAGATCGGTTGCCAACTTGGTGATCCTTATGGCGAAATCGTCAATCGTCTCCCCGGGCTTGAATGAGATAGCCTCAAACTCAGCCAGGAGCTTCTGAGCATTAACTTCTTTAACGCGATCTGCACCAAGACGCATCGTCTTGATCGCCTCCCATGCCTCCTTCACAGTCTTCTTGTTCAGGAGCATCGAGTGCATCTCCTGAGGCACGCCGCGCAGCATGGCCCCGAGGGCCAATCGATCTCGACGCCTCTCCGGTTTGTCACCGGGATCGATCGCATCCCAAAGAAACATGCCCTCCAGATTGCACTGGATATGCGAGGACCATTCTTGATAATTGGTCCAGGTAAGCATCAGCCACATCAAGTTGCCAGCGGCCTGATTGAATGCCCGGTCCATGGACTCCTTCTCGCCTGACGTTCCCATCTTGCACGACAATTGTTCTCGGCTCCTTCTTCTTCTTCGATCTGCCTCTGCACCTTCTCACCGTCGCCACACACCTCCTCCTCGACAACCTTCGGCTCTGATACCACGTGTTGGAACCAGGCTTGATCCTGGAGCTTGAGTGCGCGCACAGCTATGGTGGCTCGCTGGGGACACGGTCACCGCGGCGAGGGCAAACGCTAGATGCAAACGAAAATAACAGACACGCAAGAAATATGCTGCTATATCGCAGCTCCAACTGACCATCTTTGTTTGTATTTATACTCGGATACAATGAGATCACAGAACAGGCTCCGCGTATCCCGTGCCATGCCGAACACCGTGCGCGACGCCGTTTCATCGCGGCGTGCACCATGTGCTGCAACGCACAACATGGCGCTAGACAAACTGACTCCACCAGGTTGTGTTCGTGGACCCAAGCACGCCTTGGACACGCTCAACCTGCACCCTGACTCTAGATGACGGTGAACACAATCTTTACTAAACTATGCAACAATTTAGCTAACATGTTTGATTTCAGTTGCTGCTACCGCTGCTTCTTCCGGATGGACAGATATTCTTCAGGCTAGACTAATATAACCAAATAAAAGGTAGATTCAGAGGCTGACAGAATTAAGTGGGAAAGCTCGCCACTAGTTACTCTTACAATACATCGATCACATCGAAATCAAGTTTTATTAAAACATATAGGATGCGGATCTATCGATGATGCAGCTTTTATGTACTAATCATGTCTATATAGTTTGAGTAATATATTACTAGTCGAAATCGACAAAGTTTGACCTTTTGAAATCTTAATTAACATACCTCATATATTTTGAAACGGATGGAATACCTTACTGTAATTAATTCTAGACTGCTACTTTGATTTCACTTTTTATTCTTGTTTTTTTTAGTTTGGAATCTGAATTAGTTAGGCATTGCTTAGTTCCATGAAATTTGTGAATTTGGCTACTGTGGCACTTTCATTTTTATTTGGCAATTAGTGTTCAATCATGGACTAATTAGGCTCAAAACGTTCATCTCGCGATTTCCCACCAAATTGTACAATTAGTTTTTTTTCGTCTACATTTAATGCTCCATGCACGTATCGCAAGATTCGATGTGATGGTTACTGTAGCACTTTTTGAGAAAATTTTTTGGAACTAAACAAGCCCTTAATGTAATGAGCTTGGGCTAAAAAAAAGCTGACAACCAAGAGAAAATAAAACGTAAGCATACCAACACCCAAGACATGCATGATGCATGGAACAACACTTTGGCCTTTGGAATCCTGGAAAGAGGAGAGAATTTTGGTTTCGATCACTCGTGGAATTTACTATCACTACCGGAATTTTCAAATTTGCCGAGTGTTTTTATGTTTACCGAGTGCATTCCCTCGGGCACTCGGCGACTACGTTCTTTGCCGAGTGCTGCGCTAAAAACACTCGACAAAATAGGGGGTTTGCCGAGTGTAAAAAAAACATTCGGCAAAGAAATAAAATCTTTTTTCTGGAAAAGAAGGAGAAGAAAAAAAATGAAAAAAAACTTTGCCGAGTACTCAGATCTAGAACACTCGGCAAAGAAATAAAATCTTTTTTCTGAAAAAAAGGAGAAGAAAAAAAAAATAAAAAAAAACTTTGCCGAGTGCTTGATCTACAACACTCGGCAAAGAATTTTTTTTTCCTGGAAATAAAACCCCGCCTCCCTCCTCCTTTCGCGCATTGCATCGCACACCGCCCCCTCCCCCCCGCACACCGCGCGCCCCTCCCTCCCTCCCCTCCCAGCTCCCTCTCCCTGCCCTCCCCATTGGCGGCCGGCCGTCGCCGGCGCACATCCTCCCTCCCCTCGCCTCGCCGTCGCCCCCTTCCCTCAAATCCCGGCCAAGGCTGCCTCCCTCCTCCCTCTCCCGACATCCCCTCCCCTCACCGGCGTCCCTCCCCTCCTCTCCCGGCGTCCCCTCTCCTCGCCGGCCTCCCCTCCTCTCCCGGCGCCCCTCCCTCGCTCCCGGCGCCCCCTCCCCTCCTCTCCCAGATCCGGTGCCCCCCACCCTCTCCCGGCCAGCCGCCCCCGGATCCGGCCCTCCCTCTCCTAGATCCGGCCCCTCCCTTACCTTTCGCCTCCCGCACGGACTCATGGAAAGGGATGGAGTCCACGGCCACCGCTCCATGAGGACAGTGCCGCCCTCGTCGGGTCCACTCGCCCGGCCCCTCCCACTGCGCCAGCCGACGGTGTCCCTCCTTCATTGCCGCTTCCACGACGCCCACATCGGCTCGGTGGGTCAAGTGAAGCACGACGTCGGCGGGGAGCGGGAGGGCGGCTGTGGCTCGCATGTCTCGCCCATGGCGTAAAATCGTCGCCTCCTCAGTTGGTGCCCCTGCATACTTGGTTTGATTGGGTACTTGCATTAACTCGAGGCGTGGATGGTGGCGGCGACGGCGGTGCTGGTGGTGCGGGCGTGGTGTCAGCGTGCCTTTTTAATTTTTTATTTTGAAAAAAAAAGTTTACCGAGTGTTTTTTGGGCACTCGGCAACGTTTAAAAACACTCGGCAAAGTAGCGTTTGTCGTAAAAGGGTTTGCCGAGTGTCGTTTGCCGAGTGTAACACTCGACAAACCCTTTACCGAGTGTTTTGGGGGCTTCGCCGAGTGCCCCTGATACTCGGCAAAGCTCCTGTATCTTGTAGTGTATCTGCTGCCTACAACAAGCCCACAACTGTGGGGCAATACTATATTGTATCATTCATTCTACTTTCTTCTTTCATAGAAGCAGATACCGAGAGCATCTTTTATTTCTTATTCTTGCACCGGTCCAGATGCATGTACCTACAACTCCAAAACGAAAAAGGAACCTTTGGGTTCGGTGTACTTCATTCAGTTTGGTGGATGGCATTACAAACGGAGAAAATTCCTTGTTGTCATTGAAAACTATAACGATCCCTCGTTGCCATTCAAAATTATATGTTCCCTTCGTCGCCATTAGTTTTAGATTTTTCGTTCCTTGCTGCCACTGCCGTTACACAGGAGTCACGGCGTGACTTCGCTCCCACGCGCCATCACCGCCCTCCCGCTCCGTGCACACTGCACGTCACACCGTCTATCTCTCTCCACGACGTCCTTGCGCGGTCATGCATTCGGGCGGGAAGGGGAGTTCTAAGTGCTCAGCTAGCGTCGACCGGCGTGGTTGGTTGGCGCAGAGAAGATGCGAAGGCGGCTGTCCACGTGTGCTGCGAGGCTGCCAGCACGCGACGACGGTGATGATGGCGTTCCCGGCGCTGCGAGGAGCCCTGGAGGTCGTGGCCACCATGGAGGCCGCGGCGGCGAAGTGGCTGCGCGCCGAGGAGGAGATCCAGCGGATGGGCCACCTCAACAACTCGGCGCTCGAGGAGCGGGTGAAGAGCCTCTTGTTAGTTGATCTCCACCAATAGGCCTAACGGCCTATTGGGCCCTTGCCTCTGCTCCCTGATCGGGGGAGCCCAACCCTAACTGGATGGTGGGCCCCTGTCGTACAACACATACAAATAGAGAAGGTGGGGATCGGGGCTCGTTTCACGAGGTTGAACGGAGCCGCCACCCACCTATAGAGAAAACCGTAATCTGATCCTAAAGCGTGCTGCCAGCGACGGGATGAGCCCGCCACCACCGCCGTCGCCCCACTGTAGGGTCACCACCGGACCGCCGTCTCTCCACCGCGCTAGACATCATCTACACCGTTACAACGGCGTCTACCCGCTGCAGTGCTACTGTCCCAGGGCGAGTGGAGAAGCCCTAAAGGAGAGGACTACCCTGATCTACGGTTACATACAAAGAGGTACACATCTATGATCCTAACAATGGTACCAGAGACAGGTTGCCTCTATGTGACCCTAACCCTAACTGGATAAAAGCAAAGAAAAGAGTGACCGAGGAGGCGGACATCACTGTCTACCGGTCATCACCGCCACCGTGCGTGGGGGAAAGAAGCCGCACCGTTCGACGGCGCACGACAAAAGTAAAGAAACGAATAGATCCAGTTCGGATCTAAGGAAAGAAGAAGAGTGGGTTCAGATTTGGCCGAACCCTAAGACCTAACCCTAACTCGCATGGAGAAAGGGAAATGGGTAGAGCCATTCGGATGAAATCCAAAAAGAAAAGAAATCAAAGAAAAGAAAAAACCAAAGAAAGAAGAAGAATAGGGGTCGGAACCGAACCCTAACCCTAGATCCCTTTTTTCGGGTGAACAAGCGAAAAGAAAAGAACAAAGAAAAGGGGTCGGCCCAAACCCTAACCCTAGAACGATTCCCCATCCCTAACCGGTCGAATCAAAAGAAAGAAAAGGAATCAAAGAAACCCTAACCCTAACCCTAATCCCCACCTCCGGTTCGAAAAAAACAGAGAACAATCCAAATCGGAGAAAGAGAAAGGGAAAGGGGAAGGGATAAACCTCGCCGTGCATCGGGATGGCCCTTCGCCGGCGCGGGAGAAGAAGGGCCGAGCCTGGGGCAGGATGTTTGCCGGGCTCGGCCAAGAGGGCGCCGCGGTCAGGCAGCTCGATGGCGGCGTGCTCACCCATCGGGGAGCACGCGCGCCGGCGAGGGGGCTGGCGACGACGCCATGCCTCGCTCCACCGTCCGCTCGCTCGTCGTCTCGCTCTCGGTGGCTGCTGTCCTTGCGCTAAGAAAGAACGGCGCGAGAGAAAGAAAGAGAGAGAGCGAAGAGAGAGAGAGCAGAGGATCAAATGACCTAGGGTTTTCGGAACTCACAGCCGCGGCGGGTTTTTGACCTCCCGAAACGCGCGGGCGAGCCGTTGATCAGATCGAACGGCTACAAATGATCGGGCCGACTCGCAGCCCAGGCGGGAGCGCGCGGCAGCGCACTTTGCCGGCCCAGGCCCAGGTTGCGGCCTGGGTGCGGCCTGCGCGCGC
Source organism: Miscanthus lutarioriparius (assembly GCA_904845875.1). Taxonomy (NCBI): domain Eukaryota; kingdom Viridiplantae; phylum Streptophyta; class Magnoliopsida; order Poales; family Poaceae; genus Miscanthus; species Miscanthus lutarioriparius. The sequence goes on from CAJGYO010000005.1 coordinate 2,399,291, forward strand.
GCGGTGAGCTGGGCCGAGCTGACTTTTGCCGTTTTGGGCCGCCGAGAGTAAAGAATGAGCCCGTTTCGCATTTTTCTTTTTCCTGGAAAATTGAAAATGCAAATTGGCTCAAAAGAAAAATAGAAAAAGTAATTTTTCCCTGTGGGTAAAATTCAAGAAATTGAGCATACGTTTTCCGTTGCTAAAGGAAAAGTATATTCTCCAGTGATTTTGAACCGACATGATATTTAACTGGAGAAAAGAAAAGTTTTTCCAGTAAATGTTTATTTCGTGGAAATTGATTAATGGATTAAAGGAAATAGAAAATACAATTTTCCCTGTGGGTAAAATTCAAGAAAAGGAGAAGTTTTTCCACAGCTAGAGAAATTGTTTATTCTCCAGTTAATTTGTACCAACGTGGTATTTAATTGGAGAAAAAGAGATTTTTTCCGCTGCTAAAGAAAATGTTGATTCTCTAGTTGAATCAATGTGGTATTTAATTGGAGAAAAAGAGTTTAGATATGATTATGATGTTGTTGTTTTCTGACCAACGTTGTTAATAACAATATCGTAATGTTAATGATTTATGCATTAATTCTACTTCTGTCCAACGGTGATGTAGAATTAGTGTATAAGAACAGATGTTAATTTTAATGATTTATGCATTAATTCTACTTCTGCCCAACAGTGATGTAGAATTAGTGTGTAAGAACAGTTGTGAAAGTTAAACATTTATGCATTAATTCTATTTCTGCCCAACGATGATGTAGAATTAGTGTATAAGAATAATTATATGTTTTGATTTTGACCAACGTTGGAATCAAGGCATGCAAATGATATTTTTTTTGTTAAGAAAAGTTTTGACCTGGTTTTCATCTTGTCTAAGGTGGACTGGGTAGTCACCTCACCATGTTCCACTGAGATTGTGGCACCGGTGAGGGAGACAAAAGAGAATGATGCCACTTGAGCAACTAAAGAAAGGTATTTTGAATCCCAAAAGATATCCTATGGCTTTTGAGCATAGGAAGTGGGTCACTGCAAACAAGAAATGTTTGACGGTGATAAAGAACATGATTGAACCTGCAATTGTGGGCTCAATCCCAGAATGTGACACGGTCACCGAATACCTCGATAGAATAAAGAGTCAGTTCACTGGCTCTTCAAAAACATATGCCACTTAGCTGATAAAGCAGTTGGTCACAGAGTGTTACTCTAGAAATGGTGGCATAAGAGAGCTCACGATGCGTTATCAAAATTATGGCACTGTCGTTTAGACCATATTTCGAGGGGGAGAATAGAAAGACAAGTTAAGAATGATATTCTTCCTCCATTAGAGCTCTCAGATTAAGAACAATGCAGGGAATGCATAAAAGGAAAGTATGTAAAGAAAATTAAGAAAGATAACAAACGAAGCGTAGGAATTTTACAGATTATTCACACAGACATCTGTGGTCAACTTTCCTGTAAAGAGTGTGGATGGTTATGATCCGTTCATAACATTCACAGATGATTACTTCCATTATGGCTATATTTATCCAATCAAAGAAAGAAAAGATGTATTGGATAAATTTAAGATATTAAAGATTAAGATAGTCAGGTCTGACCGTGGGGGAGTACTACGGTCGGCATACCCTAAAAGAATGGCATAGTAGCCCAGTATTCTACACCGGGCGAACCTCAGCAGAATAGAGTAGCTAAAAGAATCAATCGCACCCTAATGGATATGGTGGGCAGTATGATAAGTTACTCCACCTTACAGTTGAGCCTGTGGATGGAGGCGTTAAAACCGACATTCATATTCTCAATAGAGTATCAAGGAAGTCGGTGCCCAAAACACCGTATGAGTTGTGGACAGAAAGAGTATCCTCACTAAACCACTTGCGTGTGTGGGGGGGGGGAGTCCTGCTGAGGCTAAAGTATTTAACCCAAAATAGTAAGTTGCCATTTATTTGGCTACCCAGAAAAGTCAAAAGGTTTTCGTTTCTACTGTCCAGAGAGACATACAAAGTTTGTGGAAACGAGACACGCTATTTTCCTAGAGGATGAACTGTCGAGGGAGAGCATGGTAGCTCGAGAAATTGACCTTGAAGTGAAGCGGGTGTATGCGCCCACTCTAATGATTCATGAGCCAATTTTCTCACTACATGCTATCGCTGCACCGACAGTGTAAGATACTATGGTGTCAGCACCTGTTGTTATTTCACCTGTGGCAACAATGAATGAAAATGAGGAACCTGTTCTTTAGGATTCTATAGAACCTATTGCCACACATGAGGGGAGCAACAACAGCCTCAAACAGAAGATGTGCCAAAAGTGGAGGCCCTTAGAAGGTCTCAAAGAGTTAGAAAATCAGCTATTCCTGCTGATTATGAAGTGTACAACACTGAGGAATTTCAAATGGAGGATGATCCCACCTCATTTGAAGAATCCATGAGAAGTGATCATTCATCAAAGTGGCTTGAGGCCATGGAAGATGAAATGAAATCAATGAATGCCAATAAAGTTTGGGACTTGGAAATAATTCCTAAAGGAGCCAAAACAGTAGGCTGTAAATGGGTCTACAGAACAAAACTTGGCTCTCAAGGGAATATAGAGAAATATAAAGCGCGACTTGTGGCAAAAGGCTATATGCAAAGAGAAGAGATTGATTACAATGAGATCTTTTCTCCAGTCTCATGTAAAATTTTCTTCAGAATAATAATGACATTAGTGGCACATTACGATTGAGAATTATATCAAATGGATGTAAAGACGGCATTTCTCAACGAAGACTTGGAGGAAAATGTTTACATGGCACAACCGAAAGATTTTGTCATGGAAGAAAAAGAATGAATGTGATGCCGCCTAAAAAAATCCATTTATAAATTAAAACAAGCTTCAAGACAGTGGTACTTGAAGTTTGATCAGACAATAAAGAATTTTGGGTTTTAAAGAGAATGTAGTGGACAATTGTGTCAATACAAAGTTTAAGAATGAGAAGTTTATCTTCCTTGTCCTGTATGTAGATGATATCTTACTTGCTAGTAGTGATGTCAGTCTACTACTAGAGACAAAGAAATTTGATATGAAAGATCTTGGCGAAGCCTCGTTCGTTCTAGAGATCGAGATTCACCGAGATAGAAGAAAAATGGTATAAGGACTGTCACAAAAGGCATACATGAAAAAGATCTTAAAAAAATTCAGTATGCACAAATGTAGTCCCTCACCTGCTCCTATAGTCAAGGGCGATAGATATGGAGATTTTCAATGCCCTAGGAGCCAATATGAGCTCAATTGATAAAGTGAAAGTGGTTCCATATGCTTCAGCTCTCGGAAGCTTACAACATGCTCAAGTATGTACGCGCCCTGACTTGGCATTTGTTACCGGGTTTTACTTGACAGATTCCAGAGCAATTCTGGAATAGAACACTGAAATTAGTAAAGAAAGTCTTGCATTGTTTGCAAGGAACGAAAGGTCTCATGATGACATATAGAAGATCTGATTCATTTCACATAGTGGGATATTCAGATTCTGATTATGCGAGAGTGAATACATATCTAGACGTGGATTTTCTATCATCTCGAAAAGGGGGAGCTATTTCATGAAAAAGCTCAAATGCAAACCATCACTACATCGTCCACAATGTATGACGGTTTGTAGCGTGTTATGAGGCAACGGACAGGTGAACTGACTAAAGAAGTTCATACCCGGTTTGAAGGTGGTTGACGACATCTATAGACCACTAAAGTTATACTGCGATTATGTTCTGGCAGTACAATATGCTCACAACATAAGTCAAGTGGTGCTGCCAAACATATTGACATAGAGTATTATGTTGTGAAAGTTAAAGTCCGGGATCAAGTCATAAGTCTTGAGCATATAAGTACAGAAAGGATACTCACGGATCCGCTTACAAAAGGCTTACCACCCAACATGTTCAGAGAACATGGTGTTCAGAGAATATGTAGCTAGCATGGGTTTAAAGGAAGCCTAAAATTCCTGGACAAAAGAAGGCCCAAAAGATTAGTATCTATTTCAGAACAGAGTAGTGTGTTGTAGCTGTTAAATCTATCGGCAATGGACCGGGACGATGAGACATGCTCTATGCGCTAATATGTAATGGAATGAACAAAAGTAAATGATATGAAATTGAAAGATGGAATGAGATCAAGGGGGAGAATGTTAGTTGATCTCCACCAATATGCCCAACGGCCTATTGGGCCCTTGCCTCTGCTCCCTGATCGGGGAAGCCCAACCCTAACTGGTTGGTGGGCCCCTGTCGCACAGCACATACAAATAGAGAAGGTGAGGATCGAGGCTCGTTTCACGAGGTTGAACGAAGTCGCCACCCACCTACAGAGAAAACCCTAATCCGATCCTAAAGCGTGCTGCCAGCGACGGGATGAGCCCACCACCACCGCCGTCGCCCCACTGCAGGGTCACCACCGGACCGCCGTCTCTCCACCGCGCTTGACGTCATCTACACCATTACAGTGGCGTCTACCCGCTGCGGTGCTACTGTCCCAGGGCGAGTGGAGAAGCCCTAAAGGAGAGGACTACCCCGATCTACGGTTACACTATTATCCTAACACCTCTACGTCGAGGCGCAGGTGTGGCGTGACCTGGCGCAGTCCAACGAGGCGCAAGGCCAACACGCCCGCCGGCGCTGCCGCAAAGAGCGCTTCGATGCCCAAAGAAGCGAACTCATAGGCGCTGGTACCGGCAGCGCTTACCGGCACGACGACGAGTTGTCTTCTGCTGCGGGGAAAACGACGCGCGCCGCTAGAGCCGAGTAGCAAAGCGGGGTGGGGAGCGCAGGGGAGGAGGCGGGACATCGTCGCCGCCGGGCGCACGGAGGACGGCGTCTTGCGATCTTGCGAGGGCGCAGCGGCGAAAGGTGCTTTGACTGCTTCTGCTGCCGCACGCCGCCGCCGCCACACGTGCCAATCTCGTATCTTACCAATCTCGTGGCGAGGCCGGCCGAAGACGGAGCAGCGCGCGCCGCCGGTGAGCCGAAGAAGAGAAAAGGCGTCATGGCGCGCGGGACTCGACTTCGGACTCGGACCGGACGAAGTAGTAGAAGGGCTCCACGCCGGCGTCCTCGCCCCACCTCCACGTACCTTTGATTTACCACGCACCAAATTCAGTTTCTAGTTTCAGAGCAACAACAACCAAATTAAATCCTAAATGTGCCGTGAGCTAGTAGTACACCGGACGATGAGGAAGAAGAAGAATACTACTAGTAGTCCACGTAAGGTAGCCACGTGAGGCACGCACCCTGCTTTTGAGGTGGAAAGGGAGGTCCCCGTCGAAGCTAGGCAAGCCGGTGACCACGCTACCCCTGGGCGGAGGAGCCGGAGGCAAAGGCGACCACCGAAGCGAGGAGGAAGAGACAATGGGAGCAGAGGCCGTGCCTAAGCGAGCGGAGGAATCCAGTGCGAGCAGGAGGCGGCGCGGCGTGGCTGCGGCCGTGTCGTCGTCATCATCCTTGTCGTGCCGCCGCAGGTCGCAATGTAGGTGGGTGGAACAACGATGGATGAACGGAGAAAGAAATCTAGTAGGTAGCTGGAGTATTTGTTTCCGCGACGCCACCAGACTAGAGCAAGCAAGAAAGAAATGGGTACGTTCGAGTGGATGGTTGATGTGAGTGACAAGGACGGGCGGTGGACCGGCACGACGCAGCAGGCCGCCAGCCTTATCGTACTACTCTTCATTTTTTCGCGAGGGGCTCACCGCCGCCAGCCTTATCCCAACCAGTTCGGCTCGGCCAACTGCGTACGGCCGGCGAAGCTCTCCCAGCTCCATGCCTTCCAGCCAGGCGGTGGTGAGCACACGTGCAGGCAGCAGGCCATGCACACGTGAAGGCAGATATCAATAAACACCGGCGAGAGGGCAGGCACTGAAGGGCGGCGGCGAGATCAATAAACACCGGGTATGGGAGCGAAGTCACGGCGTGACCCTTCTGTAACAGCAGTGGCAACGAGGGAACGGAAAATCTAAACTGATAGCAATGAAGGAAACATGTAATTTTAAATGACAACGAAGGGATTGTTATAGTTTTCAACGACAATAAAGGAATTTTCTCTTACAAAAGAGGCTGCTAGCAGCTAGCTAGCTAAAGCTCGCCAAGCGTATATTTGCATGGTGCCCCGGGGAGATAGTGCCTAGCTAGACAGATGGTTCTGGCCCCAAGCATTTGGCGACGCTTCATCTGGTTCAGGCAACTATACGTGTGCTCGACCAAACAGCCCTGGGGGCCACGCGGCATCGATCATTGGTTCGTACAGAGAAGAAAAAGAAAACGTGGTCACAGGAAAGAAGAACCACAGCTCGTACATGCTAGCTAGCTGTTTCCTCGATCCATCGTCGTCTTGGAGTTTGACCATCACCAACAGCCACAAGCCCTCTCTCTCGTCGTCGTCGTCTCTGTACATCTCCCACCTAAACCCACGGCCAACTTGCAGGACGCGTGGCGGCAACCATGGCTATAAATGGAGGCAGCCGAGTGCGCAAGGCCTCCACACGCCTCCCTCCCTCTGACTACTAGCAGCTAGCCAAGGCGCAACGAGCTGAGCAGCAATGGCGGCTACTTGTTTTCGGCGCGCTGCTGCTCTGCTGGTACTGGTAGCAGCAGCAGCCGTCGTGGCCCTGCAGGCGGCGGCCGGCGACGTCGAGCCACTCGAGGGCAGGTACCCGCCGCTGGCGCCGGGCCTGTCGTTCGACTTCTACAAGAAGAGCTGCCCGAAGGCGGAGTCCATCGTGCGGGAGTTCCTGTCGTCAGCGGTGCGGCAGAACGTGGGGCTCGCCGCGGCGCTGATCCGGCTCCACTTCCACGACTGCTTCGTGCAGGGCTGCGACGCCTCCGTCCTGCTGGACTCCACGCCCACCCAGCCCAGCGAGCAGCTGTCGCCGCCCAACCTCACGCTCCGCCCCGCCGCGTTCAAGGCCGTCAACGACATCCGCGCGCGCCTCGAGCAGGCCTGCGGCCGCGTCGTCTCCTGCGCCGACATCGTCGCGCTCGCCGCCCGTGAATCCGTTGCCCTGGTACCTCTACGCCGCCATTGCTTTGTTTGCTTTATATATTCATCTGCGCACAGTAAATAAAGTCATCCAATCATATGCATATATGCTATACTCTCTTGCTATTTCCCCCCTCTCATCTGGGTACAACTATAGTATCTGCTCATGTATAGACACTCGTGTCCTTCGTGAGATAACCAGGTCCAACCATAGATCTGTGGACAACGGGGCGCGTCACATTCTCTTCGTGGCTCCTCGCGAGAGATAACACAATTTATTTGGGGACTAACCCCGGTGAGAAACGGCAGTGCGATTGCAGAGAATCGAACTCCCGCCGGCTGCCTGCGCACCGGCTGAGCTAGCCATCCGAGCTCTGCTCGGTTCTCTCTCTTGCTGTTGTTGCATGCACCCCACACTCACTTTATTCTATACTTTTCCTTCTTGTTATAAACACACACGCACACCCCATGTTATGCCGTGTGGTACATGTAACTTCAATTCACATGCATGGCCCTACTTTTCAACATCAACATGGCAAGAGTATGTACGTATGCCCCGTTTGGCAGGGCTTCTCTACCAGTTTCAGGAACCGTTTAGAGTCGTTTTCTGCCAAACGGGGTAAAGTGAAATAGCTTTACTGGTGAAGTCCCTAAAAATATGCTCTCACAATTATTTGGGGTGGGATGGAGCCAAAAAAGTGGTTTCTCCCGGCTCCTCCTCCAGACCCCTAAAAACATGCTCTCACAGGAAAACCATTTTGCCAAACGGTTTACCAAAACCGCTTCAGCTCCACCGGTGGAACTGTTCGTGGAGCTGAAGAAAAAAAAATAGCTTCACTAGTAAAGTGAAGCCCTGTCAAATGGGGCCGTAGTGGAAAAAAAAAACTACTTTTTAGGTACAAAAGTAGAGTCGAAGCACTTAATAAAGGACAATAAAGGACCCATATGTTTTGCGGCTCCAGTTTTTCAGTTTAAAATGACTCTGACTCCTTTACTGTTTACCAGAAAATAGCTTCTCGTCCTAATGTGTTTGGTATGGCATCTCTATGGAGATTGCTGCTGGAGCCAAAGCCGTTCTGTACAGGCCATAGTTTGTCATGAGTTATTTCTCGTCTTCAGAGTTTAGACATGACATGGTCATATGCATCCAACCACTATTTTCCCATCAAAACATGTCCATGTAGTTTATTAAGACAAGACAATGACAAAAGAAAATATCTTTCGAGTGACTTTAATACTTTCAAACAAACAAAAAGAAAAGTATTGGTAGCTACTTTTATGAAAGTTTTAAAATTTATTATGAAGTAATCAGGCATTTGTAACTGGGGAGATAATATTATTAGTTCAACTTAATTTTACAGAACTAGATAAGTATTTGTCATACCGTGTCATAAAAACCTAAAGCTTGTACTAAGCCTTTCACAAAGCCACATAATTTGTTTTGACTGCCCATGAATGTTTTTCCTCTAGTTTGTACTTTTTTTGCGAGGAGTTTCTAATAATATGAGTAAGTTATAGTAGTTCCTTGTCTTCGAGGGCAAAAATACCTGCCTGTCTGCATCTCCTGTGTTGCGCGAAATGAGATATACGTATACTAATTATAGTGAGCACCTATACCTGTATATTATTTGTGAGCCGGCGCCGGCCAGTGACACAGGTCAACGCAAAAGGTTGAATGGTCTCCGTTAGATTCGTCCCTTTGAAAATGCAGCGGCAAAGTACAGCACTAGGGCTGTGGGCACTGGCAGATGGTCGGTCTGTTCGTTTGAACTTATCAGCGGTACTTTTTTTAAGAAAAGAAATGATATTTTTCTTTTATAATAAATCATTATAAGCATTAGTTAAATTTCAGCGAGCGGAACAGGGCCTTCCCACGTGTCTAGATTATGGGGCTGCTGCTAATAACTGTACATGGATTAGATGCGTTCCTTGGTCGTCGATGTCGGGTAGGGTCGGCTAGCAGCAACCATCGTCGTCATCATCTTCCTGTTATCACTTTATTTATTATCCGTAACTAATTAGTGCAATTGTCAGAGTTCGTTGTTAACTAACAGCAGCCACTTTTGATCATCATCAGCATATCAATAACTGCTGTGCCTGTGCATGCAGGGTGGCGGTCCGGCGTACAAGGTGCCACTGGGCAGGCGAGACGGGCTGGCGCCGGCGTCGAACGCGACCGTCCTTGGCGCGCTCCCACCGCCGACGTCCAAGGTGCCAACGCTGCTGTCCTTCCTGGCGAAGATCAACCTGGACGTGACGGACCTAGTGGCGCTGTCCGGCGGCCACACCGTGGGCATCGCGCACTGCAGCTCCTTCGACAACCGCCTCTTCCCGACGCAGGACCCGACGCTGAACAAGTTCTTCGCGGGGCAGCTGTACGGGACGTGCCCGACCAACACGACGGTGAACACCACGGTGAACGACGTCCGGACGCCCAACACCTTCGACAACAAGTACTACGTGGACCTGCTCAACCAGGAGGGGCTGTTCACGTCGGACCAGGACCTGTTCACCAACGCCACCACCAGGCCTATCGTGACAAAGTTCGCCGTCGACCAGAACGCCTTCTTCGAGCAGTTTGTATACTCGTACGTCAAGATGGGGCAGATCAACGTGCTCACGGGGTCCCAGGGACAGGTCCGCGCCAACTGCTCCGTGCGCAACGCCGGCGCTGGTGGAGATGAGCTGCCGTGGTCCGTCGTCGAGACCGTCGTCGACGCCGCCGGTAGCCTCGTGCTCTAGATCGTATCGATCGTGAACAACAAACGGGAGTACGTATGTGTAGAGCAGTTTGTTTGCAGGAAGTTAGCAGTCTGAAGCTTGTTTTTTCTTAAGTCTCCATCGAGGACATGCGCATGTTGTAACAAATAAGAAGCTAGTGATTTGGAAATAAAAGCTTGTGTTCATGGGATCAGATGAAGTCATGATGATCATTATACATCCTCGAAAACAAATGATGATCATTATACAAACGACGACGACGTCGATGGCATTGGCTGGTTGCCCTGCAGGGCAGGCAGGCCGGGCACCAGCAGATCGAACTAATAGTAAACTGTGCGTGCCCGGCGAATTCTCAGGCGAGCAATGAATGTGAGCCGCAGCAGCATCGGAGCGCGAGGATGGCTGCGCAGCCGCAACCGAGGCCGAGGGCGACGCCGCCGCTCGCCAACTCGGCCACGTACGCCGTCCGGTCGCTGTCGGACTGGAACACGATCAAGCCGGGCTCGATCGTCCAGGGGATGGTCGTGAAGGCCAAACCGAGGAGCAGCGCGCCCAGGGATGAGAGCACCACGGCCAGGACGCGCAGCACAGCCATCTCGCCGGACGTCAGGTAGTCCGCCGCCGGATCTCGGGGGTCGCCAGCTGGTCGCCGCCCGCTTCTTCTTCTTCCTCTGGCTGCACCTGCTGGTTATTCGCCGCGCCGCCGCTGTTCTCCAGATCCATATTGTACACGTAGTGCGTACCTCACCGATGTACAATGCCAAATCTTCTACTATGTATATACACCAATAATGTATGTCGGACTCCAGTGGCCGACGATAGGATGCTATATCTGTAATTTCTATACGATAGCTACTAGATTTGTAATTACTCATTAAAAAATATTAATTAAAAATATATCCCAACATCAAGTCCTGCCCCGTTCGGCTTACTCAGAAACCGGTTTGTTCGGCTTGTTTTTTCAGTCGAAACAATGTTTTTCTCTCACAACAATTCTGCCAGAACAGTGTTTTCAGCCAAGTTTCAGCAAGCCAAACGAGGCCACTACGTGGACCTGCTGAACCAGGAGGGGCTCTTCACGTCGGACCAGGACCTGTTCACCAATGCCACCACCAGGCCTCTGGTGACAAAGTTCGCTGTCGACCAGATAAGCCTTCTTCGAGCCGTTCGTCTACTCGTACGTCAAGATGGGGCAGATCAACGTGCATGCTCACAAGGTGTCATAGGGACATGTCCGCGCCAACTGCTCCGCGCGCAACGGCAACGGCGGAGAGATGCCGTGGTCGTCTGTCGTGGAGACCGTCGTTGACGCCACCGGCAGCCTCGTGCTCTAAATCGTAAATCGTGAACAACATTAACCGAGAAGGGAGGGCGTGTAGCAGTTTGTTTGCAGGATGTTAGCAGTTTGAAGAAGCTTGTTGTTTCTCGAGTCTCGAGAGTCCATGCGCATGTCATGATGGTCATTATTACATATTTAATATAGATAGTACACAAACGACGAGGACGTGGATGGCATCGGCATCCCATGAACTCTCCATCAATCTGCTGTTATTTAAAAAGCAGATTGAACTCCATCAGTCCTAGGAACTATTTGTGGTCCCTATGCTACGGCCTGCAAGCAAGCCCAATTCCTACAGGCCCGCGTACGCATCCACATGCAATGCCTTGCCACCTCCTGCAATGCAACAAGCAATACCCACCTACTCTATGTCGTGCTTCAAGCTACCGAGAGGTTTATGTAAGCATATCAATGGCCTTTCGAGGAAGTTTTGGTGGGGCAGCAAAGAGGGCAAGAGAAAGACATGCTGGGTTGCATGGGATGATATGATTATGCCAAAGTATCTGGGCGGGATGGGCTTTCGAGATATCGAGCTCTTTAATCTTGCATTGCTGGCGAAACAGGCATGGCGTATCCTGCAGGATCTGGCATCTCTATGTGCTCGTATCTTGAAGGCAGTCTACTATCCGCAGGGCAACTTCTTGGCGGCCGCACTAGGCTCGGCCCCCTCTAGGATATGGCGCTCGCTATTGGATGGGAGAGAGGTCCTTCAACAGGGTTTGATCAGGCGGATTGGGTCTGGTGAAACTACATCTATCTGGAGCATGGACTGGCTGCCAACTGTTGAGACTGGCGGTCTCAGACAATGTGGAGGAGGTGGAGGCATCCGCCCTTCAAGCGCTGCCCTCAGGCTGAGGCTTGGAAAACAGACACGACAAGCGGGCGTGTAGGGAAATGGCACGTAAAACTAGAGTTTCATTAATTCATTCACCAACCTCCTGTACTGTTACAAGTGTTCCCTATTTATAGGATTCAACTACCACTTTTACAGAGTTTACAATAGTACCCTTCAACTGCTACAGTACATTCTCGGAATATCCCACTACTCGCCTTTCTTCTTGGGGGTAATCTTGTCTTGCCGCCCTTAGGTACTGGGCCTGCGTGATCAGCTGGCCCATCAGGCCTCCGCCATCGGTCTCCGCCCTTGGGACGCCGAGGCCGTAGACCCCCGATGCCCAGTATTATCGTCCTCCTGCTTGGGTCTCTGCCCCTGCGAGTGGAGGCTGAACCGGCGCGCCCGCGCCGTCCACGAGCGCCTTCCTCTGGTTACCTGCACACACACGTAGATAATGTTGGCACTTGATTAGCCTTGCAGCGGGGCGGCCTCCGCCCCCTCCGGCCGGAGACGCCTACGAGCTAACCGGGCGGAGGCTGCGCCAGGGTCACCAGCGGCGTCCTGCAAGCTGTCTGAGAAACCGTCATCTTTTTGGGTCTGGAGGCGTGGTAGCCGGGCCTTTGCTTAGGTAGTCGGTCGGAGACGTCTCTACGAACTGCTGGCCGCGTAGGTCTCTGCCACTCTCAGAGGCCGTGTTACAACAGTTCCCCTCTTTTGAGACCACGGTTCACCCGAGCGTGTCGTGAACTCAAAACGCCCTAAGCAAGGACGTCCACGGGGGCGGAGACTGCGCGTAGTCACGTCTCCAACCGATCCCCGCAGGTTCCCCCCTGGCCCGCTCTGGCATGGCCGCTGGTCTTGTCATAGTAGTCGTTAGGCTGCAAAAGTAGTCGTTGTCCTACGCTATGGCCGTTTACGCCGTATTGCTTTCCGTTGTATATCTTGCGACTTCTTCGGAGATGACCGTTGGGCGGCAGGCGAATTGTCCAGAGATGACCGTTGTACGGCGGTAGCCGAATCGCCCGCCCGCGTCCTATATAAGGGCGGGGTTGGTTGCGGGGTCCCCCCCCGCCCTGCTCATTCGCTTTCCTTGCCTCTGAGAAATCGCTCTCTGGTCTCTTTGGTTTCGCCTGAGCTGCCTTCGCTGCCCGTCTTTCGCTTATGCGTCTTCCGACTAATTTGCCGCCATGGTGGCTTCCTTTTCGCCTCCACCCATACTCGCCGGCCCGCCTTGTTCGGACCCAATCGCCACCTTCTCGGCGTTAGGGCCGCTAGCTGGAGTGCGCACTTTGAGGAGTGCATGCTTGCCTCCGCCTCCGTGTTGGAATTTGAAAAGCTAGTGGAGGAGGATTTGGGGAGTGTCTCCGCATCCGCTTGAGACCTGATCGCTATGATTCCGAGACATGGCGATAAAGTCATGGGATTTCGGCCCCTCTCCATTCAAGAGGCGGTCGCGAGATGTTGAAGGAATCGTATTTTCCTTCTTCAGGGTAAAATCCTCCGCCCGGCCAGACTGCCCGGAGCCGGAGGAGGGTATGCGGTGGTGTTTCGAACTTTTTCACTGCGGCCTCCGCCTTCCTTACGCCCCCTTCCTCCGCCGGTGTTGGAGATGTTCAACGTCTGAGTTCACCATCCCGACCTCACGGCCTTCCTTACGCTCAGCAAATTTTGCTGGGCGTGTGTTTCTTATGGTGCCAAGCCAGATGTGGACACCTTTTGCGCGTACTACGAGCTGCAGAAGTAGTCGAAGAAGAAGGAGGTGCGGGAGGGCAAGGAGGTGGAGGTGACCTACCAGTATGGTAGTTGCACCTTTATGTCAAAGAGGAACCAAGGCGTAGACCGCCTGGAGCTTTCTTTTTGCCAGAAGGGCAAGTGGGACCGCGGCTGGCTTGAGTAGTGGTTCTATGTGAAGACCTACGGGGTCCGCGGCACTACCGAGGATGGTGCGGAGGTTGTGGAGTATCCATTGACTTCAAGAATGGAGGAGATGGCGCCGCATACGCGCGTGGATCCACTGGAGGAAAAGTCTCTGGCGAGGAAGGCTTGCGACCGGGCTTTTGCGGCTGAGTGCCGTTACTCCGGGGGCCGTGACCTGGTGGAGGAGATTATGGCCTCCAACTACTGCCCCCTGGGCAAGGACAACCCGGCCTTTCGGCTGGAAAAGGTGAAGATTCCTGTTTTTGGTCCGGAGGCCGTGATTCCTTTCCCCCGCTTTGGCCGGTCTTTAGGGGAGGGGGTGACAGAGGACAACTTCGTTGCCGACGTTGAGGAGGCCACCGTCGGGTTGGTTGGCAAAATTTCCGAGCGTGAGTACACATCTCAGAGAGCCGTGGTAGGCACCATGCCGTGGCTCAATCGTGTTTTTGAGGAGCTCAGGATCATCTACCGGGAGCGCGAGGTTCCCGCCGAGGTCCTAGCTTCAATTGACAAGAAGAAGAAGAAGGCCTTCGCGAAGAATGTTACGGTGGAGGCCGAGTCCAAGAAGAGGAAGGGCGCCGCTGTAACTCAGGCGCCTGCAAAAAAGAAGAAGAAGACCGGTGCTCTGGTGATCGCGGCGGCCGCGTCTTCGGCGGGTAGTGCTGGCGTTGCCTCCACCGGTAGTGAAGACGTTCAGAGCTCCTCCGTCCCGTCAGTGGACGTGCGGGTCGCGAGCGGTGAGGATCGCGGCTCTCCTGGAGCTCCGGTGTGCCCTGTGAGCGGTGCTGGGCGTCCGGAGGCCAGTGCTGCTCCGGTGTGCTCCTTGCACGGTGCTGCGAGTGTCGCCGAACAGCCGGAGGCTAGCGCCGCCGATCCTATGCCTGACATTTTTGGCAGGCTGTATTCAAGTTCTGAAGATGGCACGGAGGCCGCCTTGCGGCACGCTCTTTCGATTCCCACCGTTGTTGCGCCTTCCTCCGCGCCAGCGGCAGACGTCGGGTAGCCGGAGGCCATGCTTGCTGAGCAGGCGCCGGCGGCTCAGTCTTCTTCGAGCCCTCCGCCTGCCAGGCCGCTGGTTGAGGAGAGCTGGCCCTTTGGGCCTTCACCGCATGATATGGCGGAGACATCTGCCCAGGGGGCTCAGCAGGCGGCCCAACCTAGGCTTTTTATGAGTAAGTTTGTTTGGCGCATATTTTTGTGTTTACTGTCTTCGCCCAGTTTATTTATTTATTTATGTATTGTACCAAGTGCTAATACCGTGTACTTGTTGCTTTGTAGGTGATGTCATGGCTGGACTCCTCACCCCGGAGGAACGAGCGGCCGCTGCCAGCGTCAGGTTTGGTCTGGGGCAACCGGGGCTGATGGCGCCGGGTCCGAGTGAGTATAGAGTGTTTTTATCTTACTCGTCTTTTGCCCTGTTGTTATTGCCTATTTCTGAACGGCCCTCTGACCTGAGTTGTTGTTGTTGTTGTGTTTTTTTTTGCTACGCAGGCTCCTCCGACACTTCTATCTCGTGTTAGGAAGAGTGCTATCTTGGGGTTCTTGAAGACGCTCGAGGTGGTGGTCTCTGCGGTTGGTGTATTTATTGTGAGATTTGTTTTTCTCACCTTATTGTTTTGTGTTTGTTTGTTCTTCTTTGAATGTATCGCTTCAAACAAAGCGTCCCGAGGGACATGGATTTCTTCCAACTTCTCCGTGTTCATCTAGAACACCGAGCTTGGTGCGCTTCTTGATGATTTGCCTTTTTTGGTGTATGTTCGTTTTTAGACTTGTTTTTGTTTCTATTGCTGATCGCCTTGGTCTTCTTCTTTCTGATCGCAGGGGTATCACACGGCCGTTGTTATGGAAGAGCGCTGCACTCGCGAGGTCTTCGACCGAGATACTACGATTAAGGCCCTCAAGGCGAAGAACGAGCGCCTGGAAGGTGAAAAAGGGGGTTTGGCCAACTCCCTTGCAGCTCTCCGCCTTTCTCTGGCAGGGAAGGAACAAGAAAAGGAGGCTTTGAGGGCCAATCTCGCCAAGGCCCGGGATGCGGAAGCTTTGTCCGCCGAGTAGGCCCGCAGGGCGAACGAGTTGGCCGAGGGTCTCCGGCGAGAGCTGGCCTCTGAGAAGGAATCCGCGGCTACGGTGGGGGAGTAGCTATCTTTGTCGATGAGGCGTTTGGACTTGGTCAAGGGGGTCCTTGCTGCAACCGTTGGCCATTATCGGGCCATCGTCGCCGAGTTCGGAGGCGAAACCTCCGCTCCTCCAGAGGAAGACAGCGTCTCACGCCTCGCCTCCTCGGCTAAAGCGCCACCTTGCGAAACTCCCCCGGTCTCGATCAATGGTCGCACGGACTACGGGCGCCAAGGGAGAGTAGCGAATTACGCCAAGGTTTTGGTGCACTGGCGGGTGCAAGCATACCAAAGTATTCCGGAGGGAGCGCCACGTCCCGGAGGAGCTTGGTGAGACTTCTCTTGGTTTACTGAAAAACCTTGAGAAATTTCATTGGGTATTTTTGGGCTCCGCTTGGGAGACTCACGCCCGCCTGAAACTCAAGCGGAGGAAAAGAGGGCGAAGGTATTTCTAGTCTTTGTAGCCGCTTATTTTCTCTCCTTGCTTTTTGTGAAGTCAAGGGCTTTCATTCCTCGTGCCATCGATATTTTAACTCGCCACAGGATGCGAGAAGAGTCTTGCTGGTAGGCCTCCGCCAGTCCGCGTTCGGCGATCATGGGCGGCGCCGCCTCCCACAGGCCAGGCGCTGGTGGGCGGCGATCGATCGACGGCGGTGATGATCGGAGGCCGCAGGCACCGTCCCCGCCCACAGTTGATGTAGGCTCCGTTCCAGGGACTTCTTCTGCGGCCGATGCGCCGGAGGTCTAGGCTCTTTGTAGGACTTAGTTGTTTTGACTTGTATTTTGTAGCCAGTTGGACTCTTGTAAATAAAGTTTCTTATGTTCTGAATGATTTTGTGGAAAATTTTAACCTTACGCAGGTTCCGGATCGGGAGCCTACGCAAGATGTTGCGCCTTTGACTCTCTACAACGATGGTATTTATGTGAGCGGAGAGCTTTGGGAGTATTGGCGTTCGGCCTTTCCCCGCAGCGTTGCGCGCGACGTGTTTGAGTCAGTTAAGTTTGACATAGACGACGAGCGCGCTGGGTTTACTCGCGCTCTTGCTTGGCGCGGACCTCCGCCATGATAGTTTGGATTTTATTGTAAGTTTGTGTCCTGTAAAAATGCTACTTGACGTTTTATGGAATACAAAACAGGTTCACTTTCTTGATTGTTTGTGTGGGGGCTTATGTCTGTTGTGCTTGTTTACATATCTCGTCTAGTCCCGAGCTTGCACACCGTGGGCCTTTGCTTGGGCGAACGTGCGCGATACAGAGGTGGTGGCTAGGACCTCCGCCCCATGTTCTCTCCTTTTTTGTGCTTGCTTGATGGCCGAGGTAGAAGTGTTTGTAGTTTTTTGGCCGGCAGGGGCGTACTTGAAGTCCGCCTGGCGAGGCTTGCTGAATCGGTGTGTGATCCGATAGGAGGTTTGGCGCAGCTTGTGTAGATGGTGGAGACTTTTGGTTTTTCTTTAGCTGGGTGTTTTAGCTGTCTGGTGGTATGGGCCTCCGACGCTGCACACCCGTGGGACATGTTTCATTTACGGGGATGGCAGGTTAGGTCTCCGACGTCAGGGGGATGTTACGAGATTTCGTGTGATATCCCCCTTCTTTCGTAGGCCTGCGCTGTTCATCACCGAGTCGTAGCTCCTGTCTCTTTTCCCACTGCCTCCGACCGTCTAATGGTGCCTTCGATTTTACGAGTTTTCGTACAATATCTATGGCCGACTTAGATATCTAAGGAGACCCCTGCCTCCATGGCCATTGTTGTGGCTTGTGTTTGTGCTCTGCCTTCTTCCCCCCTTACGCCTTCTGCTGACTGAGGTTTTAAGGGCGCGGGGGGGACCCGTTTTTATAGCGGGGTGGTGGCTTTTGGTTGTTAAATTTTTTGGTACGTTGTTTGTTGGAACGTATCTTGGCTTTAATGGCCTATATCTTGCTTGAATTATTCTTGCCTTTTGAGATCTTTTGAAGTAAATAGGCCTAGTGCCTAAGTGACAGGGTTTTGTCAGACCTTTTCCTCGTTTTGCTGTTTTCGATGGTGGAGGCCTTCCTGGTTCTAGCGCCATAATGGTGTTGCCCCTGATGCTTGCGGTGATTTTTTTTGTTAAGGTCGGAGGCCTGTTTGGCCAAGGTGGTTTTTGCCTTGATGCCTAAATTTGTTCAGGTCTTCGTCAAGGTCAGAGGCCTGTTTGGCCTAGGTGGTTTCTGCCTTGATGCCTGAATTTGAACAGGTCTTTGTCAAGGTCGAAGGCTAGTTTGGCCAATGTGGTTTGTGCCTTGATGCCTGAATTTGGACAGGTCTTTGTCAAGGTCGAAGGCCAGTTTGACCATAGAGGTCGTTTCAAATTGCCAATGCCTGTGGCCGGCGCTTTGAAAGGACCTGTGCTTATTTTTGTTCAACGAATATTGCGGCGCCAGAGCTGGCCGCTTTCGGTTTTGAACTTTTCAAGTGTTCTTTTGGGGAATTACCTCTTTATACTTCTAGAGGATTTTTACATTGAGCCTACCTCGTTAAAAACCTCACCTCCGCTTGGAGTTCCCCAGAAGAAAAAGAGTACAGTGCTCTTTTACATTTTTTGGTTTGAAGAAAAAAAAGAGTCGAAAGGTAAATGAATCGAGGGGCCTCCGCTTATTATTTGCGAGGTTGCCCTTTGGTACATTGCCTAGATGTAGTATCTGCAGGAGGTCGTGAATATTCCGTGTGGTTTGTCGTGACACCTTCATTGTCGGTCAAGTGGAAAGAGCCCGGCGGCTGACTGTTGCTGATTGTTTGTATATGGGCCTTCCCATTTCAGCTGCAGTTTGTCAGCAAGTTGTGCGTTGGGTTTTCTTCTGAGTATGAGGTCTCCATGTTTTATGTCTTTCCTTACCACCTGAGAGTCTCTCCACTTCTTGGTTTGAGACTGATATTTTGTAATGTTTTCATCGCTTCTAGTCTTGTGGCTTCTATTGTTTCTTTTGCATATTCTTCATCTTGCAATATTAGTCGCCTCAAGTCTTGAGGCTTTCGTGCTTGGTTTCCTCTGGCATCTCTTCTCCATAAAGCAATTTGAATGGTGTGAATCCTGTTGTTCTTGAGATAGATGTATTGTGTGACCAAATCACTCTGGGTAATTCATCTACCCATTTTCCTTTGCGTAGGCCCAGCAATGTTTTTGATATTGCTCAAAAATACTATTCTGCTTGCTCTTTCCACAAAGACCATTGGACTCTAGGTGGTATAATCGAGGCGAAGGCTAGTTTTGTCCCAATGCTTTTGTAGAATTCTTTTGAAGTTCTCTCGAATCGAATTGTTTTTCATTATCTACTGTCAGAATCCTCGGTACACCGAATCTGCAAATGATGTTTTACCAGAAGAATTTTCTGACAATTTCTGAGGTTATCTTCGCCAGCGGTTTTGCTTCTATCCATCTTGTAAAATATTCTACTGCCACTACTTCAAATCTGTTTCCTCCTTGGGATGGTGGTAATGGGTCGACCAGGTCCATACTCCATCTTTGTAGCGGCCATGTCGGAGGTATAAGCTGGGTCTCCGACGATGGTTTTGACTGCCCGGGAGAGAATGTTTGGCATGCTTTGCATGTTCTGACTGTCTGCTCTGCGTCTTGTATGTGTGTTGGCCAATACAAGCCTTGCCTTATTGCCTTTGCTGATAATGCTCTAGAGCTAATGTGCGACCCGCAAATTCCTGAGTGTATTTCTTGAAGCAACTCTATGCCTTCGTTCTACGATATGCATTTGAGGAGAGGCTGGACTACTCCTTTCTTGTACAGTACACCATCTATGATTGTGTAATTTCTTGCCCTGGCCTGTATTCTTGCTGCTTTTGCTTCATCTTCTTCGATTGTTTTGGCTTCTAAGAATTCTGTTATCGCCTTTCTCCAATCTTCATTTTGTAGGTGTAGTATGGGCTTAGGTGCCTTAGATGTCTCCGCAGTTGCCAGAGACTTCAAGATCAGATAAAAAGTGTTTGGTGGCAGTGGCAGGTTGTTTGCCACAGCTTTTGCCAGTTCATCTGCCTCTACATTTTCTGATCTTGGGATATGATTCAGGGTGAAGCCCTCGAATCTCCGCTCCAAATTTCTGACAACGGATAGGTATTTGATGAGTTTTGGCTCTCTTGCTGTGTATTCTTTCTCTACTTGGCCAGTAACCACTTGAGAATCTATTTTGACTGTCAAT
This sequence comes from Miscanthus lutarioriparius, assembly GCA_904845875.1. Classification (NCBI taxonomy): domain Eukaryota; kingdom Viridiplantae; phylum Streptophyta; class Magnoliopsida; order Poales; family Poaceae; genus Miscanthus; species Miscanthus lutarioriparius. The sequence goes on from CAJGYO010000005.1 coordinate 2,419,359, forward strand.
GTTTTTGCCCCTAGGGCCTTTGCTTTACTGAGCGCTAGGATCAGGCCTTCATATTCTGCTATGTTGTTCGTTGATTTGAACTCTAGCCTTGCTGTGTATTTCAGTCTGACGTCGAAGGGTGCCGTTAGGACGGTGGAGGCTCCTGCTCCGGCTTGGCCCCAGGCTCCATCCGTGAATGCTATCCAGCCTTGAGTGGTTGGTTGTATCTTGGGCTCTATCAGAGGTGTCCAATCTGCTACAAAATCGGCTAGTGCTAGTGATTTGATTGCTGTTCTGGGGACATATAAGATACCAAACTGTGATAGCTCTGTAGCCCATTTGCCTATTCTGTCGGAGGCTTCTTTGTTTCTGAGCAAGTCTTGCAGTGGCAGTGATGTTGGAACTGAGATTTCGTGGGCTTAGAAATAATGCTTTAATTTTCTTGATGCCATCAGCACTGCGTAGGCAACTTTTTCTACCTCAGTGTAGTTTAGCTTGGCTTCGGACATTGCTTCTGAGATAAAATAAACTAGTTTTTGAGTTTTGCCTGATTCTTTTTCCATCTTGTGAACTAAGACTGCGCTGACTGCATGGTCGGAGGCCGCCACATATAGCAATAGGTGGCTGTCCGATTCTGGGACGGAGACCACCAGTGAGTTTGCCAGATACTCTTTCAAGTTATGAAATGCCTCCGACTTCTTGGACCCCCACTCAAAGTTGTTTCCGCCCCTCAAGGCTTGGAAGAAGGGGAGGCTGCGTTCTGCTGATTTTGAAATGAATCTGTTGAGCACTGCTATTCTTCCCGTCAGCTTTTGCACTTCTTTCTTGTTTTTGGGTTCTGCCATTGTCATTATTGCTCTGGTTTTGTCTAGGTTTGCTTTGATGCCTTCGCTGCTTATGATGTATCCGAGCATCTTCCCTTTTGTAACTCCAAATATACATTTTTCTGGGTTAAGGCAGAGGCCAGCTGTCCTGAGGTTGGTGAAGGTCTCCTGTAAGTCGGAGACATGATCATCCTTGTTCTTGCTCATGACCACTATGTCGTCGACATAGGCTATGATGTTTCTATCTAGTTGTGAGCCCAAAACTTCTTTTGTCATTCTAGCAAAGGTTGCTCTGGCATTTTTGAGGCCCTCCGGCATTCTGGTGTAGCAATATGTCCCGAATAGAGTGGTGAAACTTGTCTTGTCTTCGCTTCTTTTTTTTCATCCAGATTTGGTGATACCCAGAGAGAAATTGATCGAGGAGAAAAAACCTCCGCATCCGGTCGCTTTGTCGATGGAGGCATCTATTCTTGGCAATGGGAAAGGGTCTTTTTTGCAAGCTTTATTCATATCTGTGAAATCTATGCACATTCTCATTTTGCCATTCTTCTTTGGTACCAATTACTTTCGTTTGCAAGCCATTCTCGAATACTTGACTTCCCTGATGACCTTTGCATCTAGCAACCTTTGCACCTCCGACTTTGTCGCTGTGATCCCGTCCTCCCACATTTTTCTCTGCTTCGCTTTCTTGGCCTCATGTTTTCATTGATATCCAGTTCATGTCAGATGATGTCCCCGCGACTCCCTACAAGCTCGAGGAGGTCGACCAGCGAAGATGTCTTTGTTTTTACTAGAGTTTCCATGAGCTCTTCCTCCTCCCGCTTTGCTCAACTCTAAGTCGATTGTTACTTTTCTGTCTGGTAACTCCTTTTCTAGAGGGGTTACCTTTGTCTCTTCTTGACCTGCCATATCTATTTTTCCTCTAGGCATATCAGGAGGCTCTAGTTTTTTGTCTACCAACTCGACTACATTGATGTTTTTTGGCTCTCAGAGATTGCTTTTTCTATGTTTCTTGCTTCTTTCTCATCGCTTCTCGACCGTGATAATACCATGGAGTGCTGGTATTTTCATGCACAGGTAGGCCATATGCAGGACTACGTTGAATTTAGTCGTGAATCCTCTGCCCAAGATGGCATTGTATGGGTAATACAAATCGACGACGTCGAAGGTTATGTACTCGGTTCTAGCATTTGCTTGGGTCCAAACGACACCGGGAGTGAGATTTTTCCTAATGCTTGTATCGCTTGCCTTCAATCCTATCAAAGGGATTCGGAGGGTCAGTAGTTGATTTCACCGAGCTTCATTTGGTCGAAGGTGGTATTTGCGAAGATGATATCTCATTGAATCGCCAGTGTTAATCAAGACTCGCTTATCTCCCATGCTGCTATGTTGGTCTTGATTACCATTGCGTCTGCGTGAGGGTAGCTTTCTAGTCGAGATCTTTTTCTATGAAGGTGATTGGGACTCGGACCAATCATGTATTTTGTCAGGCCTTGGACTTTCAAGTTGTTTACCGTGCAGAGGTGACCCTTTTCGCTTTTTTCGCTTTGAAGTTCCATTGATGATCCTCCGTGATTGGTAGTATCATGCCTATTGTTGGTAGCGGTCCATGGGGGTGGACTTGGTTTTCTCGGTTTGGCTCATTTTTTGGTGCTTTGGTGGTTGGTTGGTTGTGAGGTGGCGGTGGAGGCGCTTCTTTGCATGTGGTGTCATGCGCGAGAGGCTCGAACCTGATTTGGTTTTGTGCCGATGGGTTTGTTTCGAGGTAGATTATGTGGGGAGTTTTTGGGTTTATGTAGGTCAGTCCTGCCTCCGACCTGTAGTTACCCGCCGGAGGCTACTGCGAAGACGCTGACTGCCATGCTGATAGGAAGTTTGGGTAATAGGCAGAGGCCAGTGTGGAGGGATGTATTTGGGTTGCGTTTAGCCTACCGGGTACATTGGGCAAGATCACTGGTGGCTAGTTGTGTAGGTGGTGTTGACCTCTCTTGCGCTCTGCCAGGTTTCCGAGGTTGGGCATTCTCGCTTGTTCTTCATCCTTTCTGTGTCTCTTTGTCTCCGGACAATCTTTGGTGCCGTGCCTGCGTTTTCGTCGTGAAAAAACACAATATGGCCTCGCGTTGTTTCGGTGTGGGTTTTTGTTCCAGCTTTTTGCCTTGGTAACCTTGCCGACCTTGGTTCCCGGTCCAGGTCTTGGCCGTCTCTGGCGCCGCTGTTGCCCTTGCTCGGGGTGAGGTTGACCCTCAATGCCGAGCACTTGCCCTCGGCCCGGTTTCGATTTGATGCATTCGTTTCGTATAGGTTTTCCGGGAGTTTTTTCTTTGCTTTTGTTGTCTGTTTTGACCTCGCTCCTCCAAATTTTTTCGGAGGTCATTATCCGATCTGCAGATTTCTCTCTCGCCATACAACCGCTGTATGGAAGTTGGTTTCTTTCTTGCTAGGTGTGCTACTGAACGGCCCGATTCGGAGGCCTTTGATCGCCGCTTCAATGGCGATCTCGTGCTGGACGTCTGGTGCCTTCGCCTTTAGTTGCACAAATTTCTCGGAAGTAGTCGTGTAGTGTCTCTCCCTACATTTGCTTGCACTGGAACAGATCTGTGGAAGTCAGCGACTGTGCTGTTAGCCCCTTGAAGTTTGCCAATATCTTGTCCCGGAGGTTCTCCTAAGAATAGACTGTGCTTGGTTTGAGCATAGAATACCAAGCCAACGCGTCGCCTTCGGCTGCAATGACAAATGACTTTGTCAAGACGGCGTCGTCTCCGCCGACGGAGGCTACTGCTGCCTCGTAAGTCATAATGAACTGATGGGGGTCTGTCTTTCCGTTGAACTTTGGTAGTGTGATTGGCTTGTACGCCGTTGGCCATGGCGACTGTTGTGTGCCTTCAGAGAGTGGGGACTTGGGATCGATAGGCCTCCGCATCACCTGAGATGGCACCGTGGGCTAGCTGATCACTGGCGGAGGCCCTTGTGGTATGGTTACAGTTGGTGTTGTTGCGGAGGCTGGGATTGCGGAGGTTGACGCTGGTACTGCATGCTGCATACTTAGCATCTCAAAGATGTAGGACTGCCAACTGCTTTTTATTTCTCGCTGCTTGTCGACGCTTGAATAGCTTGCGATTAGATTAGTCGAATGTCGCGCCATTCTGTCCTCTCTTGTTGTGCTCTTTTTGCAACTGTGCTTTGCAAATGCTGCGCTTCTTGCTCGGGTGTTGTGGCTGAGTTTGGTTGGGCCTCTGGGTCTTGAATCTCTGGATCTTGGGGTTCCGGTGGTTGACCCTGGGCATCTGCTCTGGTGTCATCCTCCGCTGGGCGAGGTTGCGTAGGTGCTACGAGTGTTGCGCCTAGGCCTTCCTTGCTGACCCGTGGTTGTTGCTGCTCTGGTGGTGGTTTTTCTTTTCCCTGCCATCGTTGGTTTGCCTTGGCCAAACCACGGTGGGCGCCAATGTTGAGACTGGCGGTCTCAGACAATGTGGAGGAGGTGGAGGCATCCACCCTTCAAGCGCTGCCCTCAGGCTGAGGCTCGGGAAATGTATACCACGCGCGTGTAGGGAAATGGCACGTAAAACTAGAGTTTCATTAATTCATTCACCAACCTCCTGTCTCACACAAGTGTTCCCTATTTATAGGGCTCAACTACCACTTTTACAGAGTTTACAATAGTACCCTTCAACCTGCTTTCTGATTACATTCTCTCGAATATCCCACTACTCGCCTTTCTTCTTGGGGTAATCTTGTCTTGCCGCCCTCGTGTCTTGGGCCTCAAGCGATCAGCCGCCCATCAGGCCTCCGCCATCGGTCTCCGCCCTCGACGCCGAGGCCGTAGACCCCGACGCCCAAGATTGTCATCCTCCTGCTTGGGTCTCGCCCCTGCGCGAGCGGAGGTCAACCGCACGCCTGCGCCGGCCCACGAGCACCTTCCTCTCGTTACTCGCACACACACGTAGATAACGCTATACTTGATTAGCCTTGCAGCGGGAGGCCTCCGCCCCCTCGGCCGGAGACGCCTCTGAGCTAACGGGCGGAGGCTGCGCCAGGGTCACCGGCGGCGTCCTGCAAGCTGTCTGAGAAACCGTCATCTTTCTGGGTCTGGAGGCGTGGTAGCCGGGCCTTTGCTTAGGTAGTCGGTCGGAGACGTCTCTGTGAACTGCTGGCCGCGTAGGTCTCCGCCACTCTCGGAGGCCGTGTTACAACACCAATAGACAGCATGCGTCGCCCAGTTCCTAGCTCAGCACCGCATCCTCCACAGCTTGTTAGAGAGTTGATCGACCACACGTCGGCAACCTGGGATACAACAAAGCTTCATGTGTTTTTTACGCAAGCTGACAGGGAGGCTATAATGGCTATACCTTTGTGTAATCGACGACAACCCGATTTTTGGGCTTGGCATTATGACAGAAAGGGGATATTCACAGTACGTTCAGCGTACAGAATGTTAATCACAAGACGTGTGTTGATGGAGAACGCCGGAAGATCAAACAGTAGAGAGCAAGAAAAGGAGTGGTCTTCTTTGTGGCAAATCCAGGTTCCTTCAAAGATAAGAGTTTTTCTCTGGCGTCTGGCACGACACTCGTTGCCATCAGCGGACGTGCTTCAGCGCCGGAACATGGCAGACCACAACACTTGTGCATTGTGCGGTGCTCTGGACTCTTGGCGGCACTCTTTGCTTTAGTGCAATATGGCAAGGTGTGTGGGCGCTAGAGAGTGAAGAAATTGTTGAACATCTGAATGAGATGCAGGAGGAAGACGCCAGGGCATGGGTTGCGGCATTGATAAAATCAGTGTCTCATGGTGATCTTGTTCGTGTCGTGGTGACGATGTGGGTTATTTGGTATGCAAGAAGAAATGCTATACATGAGAATATTTTTCAGAGCCCCCTATCGACACATAGTTTTGTCAACAACTATGTGGCTGATTTATTGGCGTCTAAACCGCCTCGGGTGGTGAAGACGACAGTCCAGACTAGGAGACCTAAGTGGCTCGCACCTCCAGCGGGTTGTATCATTGTATGAAAATCAATGTTGATGCAGCGATCTCCAAGAACATGTTTAGAGCGTCTGTTGCAGCTGTTGCTCACGATCAGGCGGGAAAGTTCTTGGGAGCTTCAGGTGTGGTACTGGAAGGTATTACTGATGCTAAAACAGCTGAGGCGATTGCATGCAGGGAAGGATTAGCGCTGGCCTCTGATCTATATTTGCAGTCCTTCCGGTTAGCTTCAGACAATGCTAATGTTATTAGGAGTATCGGAGAAGAAGGCATGGGTCCATATGGCCAAGTTGTGAAGGAGGTTAGAGCCAGGGCTCGTGATTTTATTTATGTTGATTTTGCTCATGAGAGTAGGAGTTCAAACATTGATGCTCATAATCTAGCTAGGAGCATTATCTCTTTTGTAACAGGCAGACATGTCTTGCTGCTTGATCCGCCGGATAGCGTTTGTATTTCGTATGACCAACTCAATCAATAAAGAGGGTGGTGTTTCTTAAAAAAAAAACCTCCTGCAATGCAACAACAAGAAGCCGGAACATGTGGCATCCGTCGTCCTCTGCTTCTCGCACTCTTCATGTTTCATGTTTCATATATATACTAGCTAGCCTGCATGTTTCTTTAAAAATAACTAGGGTGACAAGCAAACTTTCAGAACCACAACTCCACAACTAACAATTGTCGCTACCTAGACGATATGCCCTGTTTCTTATAAGCGATATATATATCACAATTGTCTACTAGTACTATACTACAAGCAGTAGCCGAAGATCCCTCCCAACGAATCTGAGAACCATGAAGCCGCCGAACGCGGCCAACAGCACCCCACCGAAAAGGAACTGCTTTCTAGTAGTAGAAGAAGCAGGGTCGCCGCCGTCGTCGTCCGTGCTCCGAGGAACGATGTGCAGCAGCACCACTGCGATGAACAAGACGCCACACGCCACGCACAGGACGCCCAGAGACAGAACCGTGCCCTCCGCCATCCAGCTCCACTTCGCCGGCGGCTTCTGCTGCCCTATCCCTTGCCCAAGCTCTTCATCCATATCCTCCATAGCTGATCGATGCTTGCCAGGATATGCTGCCTCTTCCCCTCCGGCCTGCATCCATGTCTATATATATACTCGGCGGACGAGCACTTGTTGGATTATACGGTATTGGGAAATAAAAAAGGCAATTGCATTGATTGCATGCACGCACAGTTTTGGTAAACGACCGATGCATATATAGAAACAGAGACGATATCCTTTAGTGGACATACTATATAAATAAAATTTACCGTGCTTGTGGCAGCACTCGTTGGGTCCACGGGGCGGGCGGGCAGTGCCAGGTCCACCTGAAATGGCCACGCGCCAAGGCTATATATGTTGTCACCCAGAGACCATGATCAGGGCCGTCTCAATAATTTTGAGGGCCCTCCTGCAAGCAAGGCACAAAGGATCAAATCCAGCAATCATTTCTACCGTGGCCAGAAAATTACCATTATTTGGTTGATAAAGTTTTGCATTTGATCCTCGAAAGGCTAGATTTTGTTTAGCAAGAAACTTCATAGCAGAGACTATTCTTACCAGCACTTGTCTCCAACGCTCCTTCTCTTTTGCAATTTCCCGCTGCATTTCATCATCAATTGTTTGATTTTTGCTTAATCTAATCTGAAGATCATTCCATGTATTCATGTTTGTCAAATGCTCCACACTGTTCTCATGTTGTTTTAGTTTCACACTCAAGTGCCTCCAATCCCTCACTCCTTCTGATGCAAAATTAGACTTGTTCTGATTTGATTTGAACAACTTGCAGCAAAAACAATAGACCTTGTTCACATGTTTAGAGTAAACCAGCCACTTCCTGTCAACAACTTCACCATTAGTTAACTTTCTAGAGTAATAAGCATATGAAAAATGCCTATTACTAGGATCACTAGGGAATTCTAAATCCATTTCTCTCGTAGGCCCTTTCTCAATTAAGATATCCCTTTTGCTATTATCAATATTTTCCCATGTTCTAGGATCAAAGATAGTCGACAAAGAATCTTCTTGTTCATCCATGTTTACATTTTCTCAGATCATCCAAGGCTGCAAATTTTCCTGTAAATTTTCCTCCTCAAGAGCACCTTCATTGGAATCTTGTGCAATTATTGGTTGATCATGTTCCTCGCCTCGATCTTGAATGACTCGCATTTCTTGAACTTGAAAAAAACTTATGTATAGCACCCTTTTGCGATTTTTTCGATTGCTCTTCTAGTTTTCTTTTTTTCCTTTTCTCATAACCAGACAAATGTTTTTTTACGGCATCTATCATTTACAAAAAAATATATTTCAATTAGAATTTAGAAATTAGATCCCCTCACGATCGATAACTCGAACTAGAACTGCAAATTGACAAATGCAATCACTTCATCGCTAGGTGTCGGCCACAGAGTCACGGAGTCACGACCGGAGTGCCTAGTGCCGAATCCATTTAACTGAATCAAAAAAAAAAGTGATCAGGAACAGGGAGGCTAGAGGATGGAGATGGAGGCCGACGCCCATACCTGAACGTGCTGATCCTGATCGATATTAGTATGCTATTATAGTATTATCGTATACCTGGCGACGTAGTGACGTGAAGCCGTGAAGGATCAGCAGCAAGCAAGACAAAGAAGATACGGCCTCATGGCGACGAGCGGACGAGGTCACCGTGCCCGCCGACCGCCGCCCTCAATCCGCCGTGATTCCCGCGAAGAACGCCGTCGCCGTCAACGCAAAGGAAGTCGCGTCTCTGATCGCAAATCGGAAGGGTCGCCGCGAATAGGAAGGGTCGCCGTCATACGGCGATCGAGCGCACCAAAGAAATAGACTCGTAAAGCTCAGATACCTGTAGTATAGAGGGGTATACTCATGGCCCCCAACGTCATGGGCCCCGCCGTCGCACCCCCCTGCACGCACCTTTAAGACGGGCCTGACCATGATGGCGCGGTGGCGCGAGGCAACAACGACGAGGTCCTTGGTTTCATGCGATGGCATGACGATTGTCTACTCCCCCACCTTCTCTCTCCCCCCCCCCCCCCCCCCCCTATACCTCTCTCTTCCTGAAAGAATCAATTTCTAGAGCAAAAATTTATCCTCAAAAGAATCAATTTCTAGAGCTGATGGTCCACCAATCCACTTTATCTCTCCTCGAAGTCTCGGTCACATTTAATCACAGCCCCTCTCATCTCCCTCTTTCACGTCCCTTGAACCCCAAATTTCTCCAATTCCCAAGCCGGTTTGGGTGCTAGACCAGTGGAGAGCTCTGTACAGTGACATCAACATTTAATACTCCAAATGAACACGATTTACTTAAGAGTCCCGGTAGATGAAAAGTTATTAAGGTTCAACAGCTTGATGAGGGGCAGCATAGTCTTTTCTCTTGTTTGCAAATATGTCCTAAAGTTGCTAGGACGGAATAGGGACAGAGGGAGTAGTGATCAGCAATTGTATGCATCGGTGACACTAGTGGTTGCAGCAAACAAAGGCCAAGCACGTCGAACACCATGGCGATGAGCTTGAGCCACGACCTAGCCCTTCGAGTCGCCACAATTTCAACCTACAGCTCCGCCCATAGCAACTGCGAGGCGTTCGCACCCCGAAACCACAATTGAGCAAGGTTGGGCGCGCGCGGGGGACGCCATGGACAACTTCGGCGGGCAACGAGCTGCGTCTAGGTAGGGGGTTGTGTCGTTGTGGAGCGGCCATCGTTGGACTCCTCAAGGCTGGTGTCATCCGCCCACCAATGGAGCTTAGAGCCCCCTCTCCTCCTCTCCGGCGGAGCAGCCGGGGTAGTACGGGGCCGGCTAGTGAGAGGGATCAGAGAAGGAACTGGGGGTGGCCGCCAGCGCCGCTGTGGCCTCCAACGGTCTTGAGGAGGGGAGCCCATGGACCTGGAAGGCCCGGACTTGGGTCCCCCCGACGTGGCTAGAGGCGAGGCAGGGATGAAGGACGCCGGCGGCCAGGGCAGGGGACGCCGGACGTGAGGACGGTGAGGGGCCCAACCCGGCCGACGACGCTTTGGGTAGGCTCCCAGCCATCGGCACGCAGGGAGGCTCGTGTTCCTCCTTGCCTGCCTCTACACTGGCGTGCTGGAGATGGACGGCGGCGGCGGTTGAATCCTGGAGTGGCAGCAGACGCGAAGGCGGCGCCGCATGATGTGGCCGGGTGCCGGCCGTCGCCGATGGATCTGGCAGCGCGGGAGGCGGCGGCCAGGCCGCGAGCCGGCCATCTACGATCGACCGAGGTGGGGAAACAAGGTGTTCGGCTTCCACTCGCTCGTCCTCGCCGTCCACTCAATAGGCCCAGACGCCGAGGATCGACGGCACCACGGGTACATGGCTTTCTCAACAACAACAAAAAGACACGGGTCCACGGCCACGCTGCATTATTCCATTGTCGCCACGTTCTGTTTCTTAATGCTACTACACGTAGGCATGACACAGACACAGTTGTTGCCATGGCCTGTTTCTACTTTAGCTATCACACACAACAGTACAACACACACACATCCGATGTTGTTTGGAGTTGGTTTGGAATGGAAATAAATAAATAAACGCAATAGAATGCGATCGATCGATGACCATGGCTGAATGAATGAATACATGTATACAAAACATCAAAGTGTGATACATATATTGTCACGACGTTTCCCTCGTCGATCGTTCACACTCACACACACCTGACCTCTGCGGCTCTGCCAAGTGCGAATAGATCGAGGTGAGGTGAAGCTAATAGCCCACATGAATCATGATGCATGTTGCCAATGCAGCAAGAAGTTGTGTTCCTCCGAGACTTGTTACAAGTCAACTCCCTTTCTCTCCTTACCTTTTTCTCATTTCGTGCCCATGCACATGACGCATCTCGTCTCGTCATCTTCCTCCGTCCGCATGCATGATGCTTCCAGTCTTGCTGATCGATGTGCGTGGGCACACAAGCCCATCTCGCTTTCATGCCGAGCTTGGCCACGATGACGACGTGTAGATGCATGATGCTCGTGCCTGACTTGCTAAGGTGGCCACCAGGCCTAAGTCTCCTCCTTGGCGCCACTTGTTGGTTTCGGCGCATGGATGGCTTTCTTTTTAGCTTGGTTGACATACGGTGGTCGTCCATCGATCATGTAAATGAAGTTGTATAGGGAGGTCCCCGTTCGGCTTACCCCATATCCGGTTTGTTCGACTTCTTTTTTCAGCAGGAACAGTATTTTTCTCTAACAACATTTCAGTCAGAACAGTATTTTTCAGCCAATTTCAGCCAAGATTCAGCAAGTCGAACGGCCACGACGTTGTGTTCAGTCGTTCACACACGCCTAACCTACTTCGTATACGTGTCAGTAAATCAGTGGAGGGCATGCAGTATAATTTGTCCGTCTCACTCGATCGTTGTTGCTTGAACACGACCGGTATTCTTTTCCTTGCTCTCGTCTGATCTATACCTCTCCTGCAGTGGCTCTTCTACTGCGGCCGAGCACGAGGAAATTCTCCTCATGCATCTCCCCACCCATGCATGAAAAAGCTCCTTTCTTGATGCGTTTTGAGGCCACGACCACGAGTAAGTTCTTCAACCGACCAAGCTAGTAGCTAGGTTCCTCGTATATATGTTTCTCATCTTTCTTTCTTTTTTCTAATAATAATATAAATCTAATCTAAATATAAAAAAATGCAATCGATGATCAGCTGCATGAAATTTGGAGCTGTGTTTTAATTAGGCTATGTGTGAACATGTACGGACAAGCGCATCGATCTGATATTGGTGATGGAGCACGCACGGGTTTTAGAGTTGCCGCCGGGCTTCAAGTTTAACGAAGGGGAGCTAGCGGGCTAGATAAAGGAACACAAGACTTGCATGGCTACAAAAAGGATGTGTAGCAACGTTCAAATGAGCCATCCATATAAATATATTTGTAGGGGCTACTGGTGTTTAGCCGCCCCTACAAATGATCCGATTTGTAGGGACGGCTCTATATCCAGCCGTCCCTATAAATCGGATTTGTCCCCTACAAATAGACGACGAATAGTAAAAATTAAACACTAAAATTTGATTTTTTTCGAACGACCTCGGATGGAGAAATGACCAAAATAAAAGTTGTAGTTCTCGAAAAATTATGAAACTTTGCTGTTTACAACTTTTTCATTTGAAATCATTTACTGCTTCATCAAAATATTGTTTGAAATTTAATTTTGAAATTGTGGAAGAGCTCTGATTTCTCTTTTTAATATGTGGCTAAAACTTATAACTAATCTTTCTCCCTCATACTAACTTCAAATTTGATGATTTTTTTCTAAAATTTTCTAAAATCACGCTCTATCAATTTATTGTGTTCTTATAGCTATTATTTTGTCCATCTTTTCATGTGACTGTGTTTTATCTATTTGAATTTTGAATTTTAAAAAAATGACAATTTTAAACGTCATTTTGAAATATTAAATGATTTTAGCTGAAAAGTCATCGACATAAAAGCTGTAGAATTTATCAAGATCTACCACTTTTACATATCCCTTTTATAGTTTATGAAGCTATGTTACTACCACTATGTCAGATGACCAAATGACCAAAATAAAAGTTGTAGATTTCAAAAAGTTATACAACTTTATAGTTGACACCTTTTTTATTTGAATTCATTTTGTCAAGAAAAACTATGTTTGAATTTCTCATATTTGAATTTCAAAATTTTCAAACGACCTCGGGTGGAGAAACAACTAAAATAAAAGTTGTAGACCCCAAAAGGTTATACAACTTTGTAGTTGACAACTTTTTATTTGAAATCATCTTGTCAAAGAAAACTACGTTTGAATTTTCAAAATTTTGAATTTTGAATTTTTTAAACGACCTCGGATGGACAAACAACAAAAACGAAAGTTGTAGATCTTGAAAAGTTATGAAACTTTATAGTTGATAGCTTTTTTATTTGAAATCATCTTGTCAACGAAAACTACGTTTGAATTTATCAAATTTGAAATTCAAATTTTGTAAACGACCTCGGATGGAGAAACTGCTAAATGAAAGTTGTAAATCTCGAAAAGTTATGAAACTTTGTAGTTGGCAACTTTTTCATTTGAAATCATTTAGAGTCTAAAAAATCAATTTAAACATGGTTTAGGATAATATGTGGGGAACCAAAATCCAATATAGACATATGTGGTTTAGGATAATTCGTTTTGGCCTGAATTTGTGAATTTTTGGAAACGGATTTATAGGGCCGGCTCAATATCCAGTCGCCCCTACAAATAATGAGCCACCCCTATAAATCTGATTTGGAGAGGTGGTTCGTCAGCCACCCCTACAAACCTGCCATTTGTAGCAACAGTTCGTTAGCCAACTGCTCCTACAAAACCATCCTGGACCGCCCCTATAAATCACTACTGGCGTAGTGTTGGGGTAGTTTGTCGGTTGAATTTGCCCCATTTTGGAAAGCAGGAGGAATTGTTTGAGAGATTTCATAGCAATCAAAAGTTGTTTTCACAAAAAAAAAGATACAAGAAAATATACTGTATTCCAAGAAGGGGCCACTGGTAATCATTTGTTTACCCGTAAAACTTTTTTTTTTTGGGAAAATCTGGGTTTTTTCAAACAAAATTCAAAACACACATGAATCTTACATATATGGTCCCTTGAACCATCCAACATCACAAGATGAAGAAAATCCCATGAAAATGAGACATCACATCTCCTATGTTGGGGAGTTGATTGCTAGGTTTTTGTACACTTAGGTTTCCTCATTTTTGAAAAAAAAAAGTTTCATCTTCAGATCTCTATGTTCATACACATCAGCGGCCTTAGGTCATCTCATCCAGTGGCATGTAGGACTTTTGATGGTGTGGAGAAAACAGAGAGGTGATCTTATATGTTGTCTCATGCAGTGACACATGATATTCTCGATGATGTGGAGGATAAACTGGGAGGTGAGAAAGAAATTTACACTAAAATTTAAGATTATGAGACAATTATTGCATCATTATATGAGTTATTTTTGTCATGCATTTCACAATATTATTTTTATTCCGTGCATAGGTAAAGAATTTATGCGTTACAGTGAGGCAACTTAATTAAAAGATAATCATTATACATATTATCTATTAAGGACTCTCAGTATTATGTATTACTCCCTCCATTCTCTTTTATAAGACATAGCTTGACATAACACGGTCTCCCAAATTACACTTTGATTATCTATTTATTCTATTTTGTATTATTTATATTTATAAGCTAACAACATCTCCAAGAGTTTTCAAAACCCACTCACAATCTAGATTTTTTTGGCAAGATTGAAAAAAACTACTCTCCAACAACTCCCTATCTCAACTCTCAATCTTTCCGGAAAATCGACTCAATCGCGCAGATAAATACGCGCACGTATCCATTTGCCAATGAAGGTGGAATGATGTTGAGGAGAAAAAGAGTAAGATAGGGTTTTGATGCAAATATACAAGGGAGAAAGAAAAGATAAAAATAGTTGATAATTTAGAAATAGTCTGAGATTCCTAATATAAAATTGACTTCTATATTTTAGCACCGAAAATATTAGAAATTATTGGAGGAACCCAACAAATATGCTTCCAACTTTTTTTAGCCACTTGGAAAACTCATTGATTTACCAATTGCTTTTTTGGGAACTATATTGGAGATGCTCTAATGATAATTGGACATTAGATTTAATTACGAATCTAACCATATCAAGTCTACTCCCTCCGTTCCATTGAAGGTGGATAGAATGGTTTGGAAGATAAAAAAGTTAAGGTCAGTGGCACCTAGGTGCGATCGGACTTTTTAATGGTCTGTAGGGAAAGATTATCTTTTTTTAATGGTACACAGGTAAAATTCTCTATTATATTCACTTGGTCCACATAATAATGGATTAACAGAACGGGGCTTACACTCCTGTGGCACACTATTTTTGTTTCGTCCTTTTTTTTAGTTTCCTCTTCTCATGATCAATCAAAAGCAAGTAATTTATAAGGGTCTTTTTTTTAGTTTCCTTTTTTGATTCGTCTTTTTTTAGTTTCCTCTTCTGATGAGCTCTTATAAGGGTCTTTTCATGAGTTACATGGCAACAATACTCATAGAACTATATTTTTTTTTTACGTAACACAATATAGAAATACTCCCTCTCTTCGCGAATAAATAGATTTCTATAGATGTCTTAAGTCATTTTTTATAAACTCTGCCTAAATTTCTAGAAAAAACCCGTCAAGATTTATAATATCAAATTAGTATCATTAGATATATTATAGAATATATTGTCATAATGTGCTCATTTTATATCTTCGATGTAGTTACTCTTTTCTATAAAGTTAGTCAAACTTAAGATATTTAATTTACACGGTTTCTAGTAATTGATTTATTTGGGGAGGGGGAAGGAGTATGCTCACATGCACACACACTCGCCCTAGAAATACACACATGCACATCCTTGTCTTATGAGCACTTCTAAGAGTTTAGTCTAGCAATTTTTTAAAATATAATTGGAGAAATAATTGTAGGCTTTTCTCGTTGTTAATATGCACGCCACCCACCACTAAGGAATGGTGTCATGCTCTTTACAACAAATCTAGAGCAATACGAGCATCATGCATGGCAAGTCGAGAGACTAGCCCATGGACAAGTTACACTTCAGTTCGTTTTTTTTTTTTTTTTGCAGAGTTGTGACTTATGAGGCGTCTGTTTCACAAAATGATGATCTATTTATCTCACCTCCCTCTCCTTCGTATTATAAAAAATCATATATGATATAGCTAACCTACGAGACCGCTGATGTCTAGTAATATATATATTTTCCCTCGCAAAGAAAAGTAATGTACTTATTTTAAATACACCTGATCAAACGCCTAACTGGACATTTTTTGGCCGGCCCGAACCTCACCTAAGGTCCGTGGGTTGAGTTGGATCACATTGTTTCTCTAGTTTTTTTCTCCTATATATGTTAGGTTGGGTTCTTTTTTCGGGTTGGGTCGGGGAATGGTAAAAGGTTGCAGCCCATGTCCAATCCGATGATTGTTGCGGGTCAAAAAAAAAAAAGGCCCAAACCCACCAATATGCTGATTGGGTCGGGTTCTTTTAGGGTGGTCTTTTCGGGCAGATTATTTCTCTAGTTTCTGACGTTGGACAATTTCAGTATCATCGAAGCTTGAAGGACCGAATCCACTCCAAACATTTTTACCCCATTTTCCAGGCAAAGTGACTGTCAAGCAAGTCCGCGTTTTTTACTTTAAAAAATTATCCGTCCGGCAGCAGGCAGGCAGGCAGCTGTGCCCTCTGCTTGAACACGACCGGTATTCGTATTTTTTTTTCGTTGCTCTCGTCTCTATACGACTATATACCTACCTCTCCTGCTGGTTCCGTCCACTGCGGCCGCGAGGAAATTCTCCCCCGGCCATCTCCACACCATGAACAGCCCCGTTCCGTTCTCGTTGCGTTTTGAGGCCGCGAGGAGCTTCTTTAACTCACCAAGGTACGGTGCGTTCCTGTATACATGTGTGTGTGTCATCTTTCTTTCCTTCTAAATCTACTTCTTGAAATTTGGAACTGTTTTAGGCTACTACTATGTGCGAACATCAGCTTTCCTTACTACAAGCGCATCTGGTATCGTATATTGATGAAATTTGCAACTGTTTTATAGGCTACTACTGCCAACAGGAATCGTTGAGAGATTCCACAGTAACCAGATTATTTTCACAAAAAATATACAGAACAACAAAAATTACTGCATTTCAAGGTAAAAATTCTCGAAGTTTTTTCCAAACAAAATTAAAAAAAATACAGGAAACTTACATATATTATCCCCTGAAACCATCCAACATCACATGGTGACGAAAATCGCATGAAAATGGAATTCACACCTTCTATGCTGGGGAGTTGATTGCTTGGTTTTTTGCTCTCATACATGTTTTCTTTGTCGCAGAACCGACCAATTTATAAGAATACAAGTACAATGGCAATCCACAAGCGGTCGCACTGTCATACTTGAACCCATATAAACCCGGTAGTCCGTCGAGTACCACGACGGGTCTCGATAAACGATTTACAACAACCAAGATCGTACAGATTCAACATACATGCCACATATTACATAAAGTTCACAGATACTTTTTCATCATCGTAGTACTTAATAAAAGTTATTACAAACCGAGTTTGATAAATAAAGCGGAAGCAAATAAGTTCAAGATAAAGTTTCCAACATAGTTCGATATGAAGTGCCAAGCTAGATCACGGTCCACAAAAGCAAGGATAGGAATTACTAAAGAAGCTTGCCCAAGGCTTACTCCTCATCCACAAATGGATAGAAGCAACTCTTGCAATAACCATGATACACAAAGTGCCATCTCGCAACATTGGGAAAATAAACCCCGAGTACGAGAAGGTACTCACTAGACTTACCCATCATGAACCGTAAATAAAATGACTCTAAGGAGTATGCAAGGTCAGTATAAGTGGACGTAATTTGACAACATTTTGCTAAAAAGCAATTAAATCATGGTACAATTACTAATTCTTTACCAAGTTAATTATAACTATTCATTTCTAGGTTAGCAACTATCCTGTACAAACATGTGATATCATTTAGAAGCATACAATAGTAACCATAGCAGGTATTGAAATTTCATTTTCATCCCAACCATCATGTTCCATAATACAGCTTACTACGATGTTGGAGCTAGCCAAGTTTCTCACTATCCGGGAGAGACGGCGATTCAATCGATTTCAACCAAATTGGAATTTATTCCTAACACAAACCTGTGTCTACCAAACACGATAGCCTTAGGTCACCTTTGGTACAACTTCAGTACACATTTTCATGGGTCCGTCTGCAACCCGCACAACTGGAACACCAGATGCCAGGATGCTCAAAGCCAAGCCGCCTTTTGGGCTCGGGCCTCGATCGTTCCCGGAAGGAGCGCACAATGTAACGATTCCCGGCGAGTTGAATTACTCGGCTTCATGGTCGGAACGAATTATCCGCCAGCTAAGTGAGAGGCATGCGTTCAATCTTGTCAAAGTTCCAACAACGATACGGTCCTTGATCGACACAGACGGGATAGATCCACACCCAAGACCTCCATGCCTTGTTGCTTTTCTATCGACATCCCGCCAGTCTCCATTTACATTAACCATGGTTCTTTCCACGATAGCAATGATAACCAACCGTGCTCGGTATCCACCTATATCTCGCAGTGACAGAAATCACCCGACTTCTACCGGTCTAAGCATGGCTAAGCATATATTCGATCCTCGGACCTATACCGGTTAAAGGGTAATATCTGGACAAGGAATGTACATGCATCAAGTGGTTTCATTCAACTCTTATAACCTAATGCAAAGAATCATAAGTACTTAAGTAAACATTGATAAATTATCGAGAGACTTATAATGCTCCGGGCTTGCCTCGCAGAAAAGGAAGTAGGGCGATGGTCGGGGCACTCCGGAAGCTCTTCAGGTTCTCGCTCCACGCCTTCGTGAGTCTGCGGCTTGCGGGATCCTCCCGGGTTCCCTTCCTCTCGCTTCTTCAATTCCAACAACGTGATCTCTTCCTCCGATCCTAGATGCATGAGTATGGTATAAGTATTACGAATGCATATATGTTAACAAGTGCATCACGTTGTTTGAGTAGGTGCATATCTCTTCTCGATTATTACTTAACTACTTCTATAATGCATCGACTATGCCACAAACAAGAGCTACTTGTTTCGCTCATAACTGGAGTTCTCCAAATCCAAATCCAGTGATCCTAGACTTTCTGGAAAGCTTAACAAATTTTCTACAACTTTGTTATTAACCATTTTACAGTACACATCAGTTTCAACATGTAAATCCTCACACTCTAGAATTAGTCCGGAAATGACTTAACATGCAACATAAAGTAAGAATACTTCTACTTCAGGTAATCATTCAAAATTTGACAACCTAGAACCTACCAATAGTTTAAGCATACCAAATACAGTTAAGATGATATAATGGTAAAGCCCAAACTATTTATTAAATTGCCTTTATTATTTTATTTAGATATCTAGGTTAAATAATAAATATATATCAGATGTGCTTAATAAATTCTCAAAAATTTACAGAGCCTTACTAATGCTATCAAAGGACTGCTATAAAAATTTCAGGTCATTTTACTAAGTAGAACATTCTATACAAAATGACAAGGCAGCAAGGCTTGAAATAGCATAAATGGAAAATCCTATTGAAAAGTGTCAAGCAACATATTTCATATTTTTCTTAGCATCCATATGGTACTAGGATTACCTCCAACAAATTTCATGAATTTTGGACTCATACTTAATTTATGAAAATTCATGCAAGGATTAACTAGTCATAAAAGAAAAATCTATAACTTTAAATCTACCCATGCACTGGTCCTCAAATTGTTACCAGAGTTCACACATGCTAAGATTAGTTCACCACAAAAATTTCATAATTTTTGGAGCACAGAACTCTAGATATAAAATAAACAAATTTGAATGCATTCAAAAGCACACTTCAAATCCCTATTTAAATCTCCAGAAATTTCTACTGTTGAACCCAAGAACATATTTTTCTTAAATACTACATTTCCTAAGGAACACAACCATATTTATTTCACAAATTTAGGAGCTACCAAACTGAAGATACAAAATTCACAAAATAAATCAAAAACTGATTCAAAATGAGTTAGCCTTCAATCATCATTGTCGCCAGTGGGGGACCAGCTGGTCAGGGGACCCCACGCGTCGTGGACACGGAGCAGAGCAGCAAAGAAAGCTGTTGGGCATCAATGGTCATGCGTTGTCGACGGACGGCGAAGCCACGCCGGCGCGGTGAGGTCATCATGGTATGACCTACGTGACCAAAGCGAACCCTCATCGAGCCACTTGGCGGTCCTATTGCCGACCCTAGAGTCCCGACGGCGGGCGGCCATGGCGAACGGCGGGTCGGACCACGAAAAACGCCGGTGTGGGCTACGGTGGCGCAAGGTCAAGCTTCGGACGAGCGATACTACCTAAGACAAACCTAACGCGCTAGCTAACGCTCGAGAGGTGGATTTGGTGGCGCCCCGCCACGGTGACGAGGCTCATGGGATGCTCTGGCGAGGTCGTGACGCGCACGGTGGCTTACCGGCGCCACAGGTGAGCACAAAGCGGTGCGCGTGAGACTCGGTGATGTCGGTGGGAGTGGCTGCGTGTATGGCGAATGGCGAGGTGGAGCGAGCGGTGCGCGGTAATGGCGACGACGGGTGCTCGGCTACGCGGTGGTCGCTATGGGCGGCGAAGAAGGAGGCCGAGGCGGTTTAAAATGGAGCGCTTAGGGGTCAAAGCGGACGTTGGCGGTTAAGGCCGCGCCCAGCGCGCCGTGGCTCAGACGGACAGAGTGTCATGGCGACGCGCGCGTCGTCGCCGGGACACGCGGGCGGCAATGTTCTCAGGCCGGTCGGCCACCGTACATTCGCGATTCGCTTGATTCAGACGACGCAACAAGATGTCCGACAACAGAGTTTTCCAATCGATTTAATCGCTAAACCGTGGCTCCAACTCGTAAACCGTCTTAACAAAAATCCTAGCCCTATGTACCAGCTTCAACTTTCGTTCAAGGATCATGCTCCAATTCTCAACAGAAATGGAGTAAAATCATGATCAAGTTCGCTTGTCGACCGGTCAATGAACCTAGACTTAGAAAAATTGCTTAAGTGTTGAAAACAAAGATTCGATGATTTTGAAATCCAAATTCAAGCAGGTTAGAGCTGAATCACCAAAGGCCCAAAAATCAAAGTTGTTCCTTATGTCAAACACTACAACATTGCTTTAGTGAACTCCTCCATGCAAGGTCTCTAACACCTAGTTCAACTTTAGTCAAACATGTCACTTTGAAAACATGATACATACACAAACCATGGCTAAATGACCAAACTAGCCTTAGCACTAAATACCAAAGTTGTTCCTAATGATATCCTAAGCATGTTTAAACAATTTGCAAGGTCATTTAAGCATTTCATGTAGTAGTCACTCATATAGCTATTCAGTCAACACATGAAATATCACTTAAGTGCTTGATCATGAAATGTGGCCTTCATGAACAAGGTTCCTTTTGTTAACCTAAGTGTAGCTAAGGTGTTTTAGTGACTAGCACTACCCACTTGCATTCATTTGCACATGATCATATGCATATGTTCCAAGAAACACGGAATAACAAGCAATGTTTCATATGTTTCGATCAAATGTTTCAATTGTAAATGATGGTTTATGAATGCTTGATGCTCATGCTCATGTTATGCAAGTCAAGTTATGCAAGGCTAACACCTGAGGTGTTACAGCCCCTCCCCCTTATAAAAATCTCGTCCCGAAATTTGCAAGACCTACCATTCTTGGAAAAAGGCGGGATAAACCGCTTGAGATAATCCTCTCTTTCCCACGTAGCATCTTGTTCACTATGATTGTTCCACACCACCTTATAGAACTTGATAATCTTACTCCTTGTCACTCTCTCCATCTCTTCTAATACCCGAATTGGTTTTTCTTCATAGGTCAAATCCGATTGAAGCTGCATGTTGGTGGGTGCAATAGCTTCTTCCTGATCAAGACATTTCTTTAGCCGAGAAACATGGAACACATCAAAGATTGCACTCATCTCTGTGGAAGTTGTAACTTATATGCAACCTTCCTTTTCGCTCCAAAATTTTGTATGGCCCTACATATCTTGGTGAAAGCTTCTTTTCATCCCAAATCTTTTCACGCCTTTCATGGGTGATACTCTCAAGTATACATAGTCACCCACTTCAAAAGTTAGTGGTCTTCTTCTTCTGTCGGCATAACTTTTCTGTCTTGATTGAGCTGCCTTCATGTGGTGTTGGATGATATGTACTTGCTCTTCGGCTTCATTTACAAAATCAATACCAAAGTATCTCCTTTCACCGGGCTCAATCCAGTTCAAAGGAGTTCTGCACTTTCTGCCATACAAGGCTTCAAATGGAGCCATTTTGATACTCGCTT
The DNA here is from genome assembly GCA_904845875.1 of Miscanthus lutarioriparius. Taxonomy (NCBI): domain Eukaryota; kingdom Viridiplantae; phylum Streptophyta; class Magnoliopsida; order Poales; family Poaceae; genus Miscanthus; species Miscanthus lutarioriparius. The sequence goes on from CAJGYO010000005.1 coordinate 2,441,100, forward strand.
GATAACTGTTGTTATAGGAGAATTCAGCTAAAGGTAACCATTTCTCCCATGAACCTTTTGAAGATATAACACAAGCTCTAAGTAAATCTTCTAGGATTTGGTTCACTCGCTCTGTCTGTCCTAAAGTTTGCGGATGATAAGCTGAACTTCTGATTAGCTTGGTTCCCAAGGCTTGGTGTAAGTGCTCCCGGAAACGAGCTATGAACTGTGGTCCTCGATCCGAGATTATAGTCCGGGTACTCCATGCAATCTCACGATCCGGGAAACATATAACTCGTAGTATTTCCCCACGTGATATGTGGTGTGAACTGGTACAAAATGTGCTGATTTGGTGAGACGATCAATAATAACCCATATTGAATCATGACCTTGTGGTGTCGTTGGAAGGCTCATGATAAAGTCCATGCTGATTTCTTCCCATTTCCATCCTCGAATAGGCAATGGTGAAGTAATCCAAATAGCTTTCATATGGACAGCTTTTTACTTCATCTGCAGCTTATCACACCTAGCAACGTAGGGTGCGATCTCTTTCTTCATCTTAGTCCACCAAAAACAGGTTCTTAAATCTTGATACATTTTACTACTACCCAGATGGATAGACAATTTGGACGAGTGAGCTTCTTCTAAAATTTGATTCCTTAGCTCACGGTCTTTTGGCACCACTAGTCGGTCCTCGAACCATAATACACCTCTTTCGTCCACTCTAAAATGTTTGGTTTCTTGCTCTTGCATTTTTCTCTTGATGTGACTTATTCCCACATCTCGTCTCAGTGTAGCTCTATGATTTTGCCCTCAAGTGAACAACTGATTGTGATATTGTATAGTACAAAGAGGATGTAACAAGTTGAATCCATCTTCCAAAGAATGCTTCCACAAGTGTTACAATGGGACTTCCGACTAAGTGCATCGGCTATTACATTTGCTTTACCCGGATGGTAATGCACCTCCAAATTATAGTCCTTAATCAATTCTAACCATCTTCGTTGTCTCATGTTCAGCTCTGGTGGGTAAAGATATACTTGAGCCTTTTTGTGGTCGAAGAAAGATATGACATACATTGCCCAACAAGTAATGTCTCCATATCTTTAGTGCATGGACAACGGTACCGCAAGTTCCAAATCATGTGTAGGGTAGTTGACTTCATGTTTTCTCAATTGCCGAGAGGCATATGCAATTACTCTCCCTTCTTGCATAAGCACACATCCCAAACCTATTCCTGATGCATCACAAAATACATCAAAAGGCTTTTCAATGTTTGGTTGTGCTAACACAGGTGCTGTAGTCAACAAAGTTCTGAGGGTGTGAAAAGCTGTTTCACATTCTGGTGTCCATTTGTATTTCTCATCTTTCTGAAGTAGTCTGGTCATGGGCTTTGCTATCTTTGAGAAATCTGGAATAAACCGACGATAGTATCCAAATTAACCCTAGAAAACTCCGAACTTCATGAACCGGGTTGGGGCTTTCCAATCCATGACCTCTTGTACTTTGGATGGGTCTACTGAGATTCCATCTCTTGATAAAATGTGACCTAAGAAAGGTACTTTGCTCATCCAAAATTCACATTTGCTAAACTTGGCATATAACTTATGCTCCCTCAGTCTGGATAGGACAATCCTCAGATGCTCCTCATGATCGGTCTCATTTTCTGAATAAATCAATATATCATCAATAAACACGACCACGAACTTGTCAAGTTCGGGCATGAATACCGAGTTCATCAGGTACATGAAATAGGCTGGAGCATTTGTTAGTCCGAAAGACATAACCAAATACTCGTATAAGCCGTACCTAGTAGAGAAAGCAGTTTTAGGTATATCCTCCGGTCTGATCTTTATCTGATGATAACCTGATCTCAAATCAATTTTGGAGAATACCTTTGCCTTCGCTAGCTGATCGAACAAGATGTCGATGCGGGCAATGGATATTTGTTTTGATGATCACAAAGATTGAGTGGTCTCAGAATCTACACACATTCTCGGGACTTATCCTTCTTTTTCACAAACAAGGCTGGACATCCCCACGGAGATGAGCTAGGTTGGATAAGACCCTTGTCCAATAGATCTTGCAATTGGACCTTAAGTTCCGCTAACTCATTGGGTGGCATTCTATAGGGCCTTCTGGATATCTGGATATGGGTGCGGTACCTGGCACTAATTCAATCTTAAATTCCACGTCCCTATCCGGTGGTAGACCTGGTAATTCCTCCGAAATACATCCGAAACTCACAAACCACTCGGGATATCACATATTGTGGTGGTTTGATAGCACAAAGCTAAATGTTGGGGTTTGAAATCGCGGGAGAGTGGGACTAGAAAAGCATTCCCTCCCGTGGGTTCTCTCAACATAATAGTGCGGGTGCTAGTGTCAATAAGAACACCAAGATCCTTCATCCAATTCATGCCTAAGATTACACTTATTGATAACCCGGGCAATATTATCAAATCCGTGGTGTACTCCCTCCCTTGTATCACGATGAGTACATTTTTGACTATCTTTTTGGTAATAACAGTACCCCCTGCTGAACTTATGTTAAAACCCCCTTTGTTTACTTCAATTATTTCTTGACCATGTCTAGATGCAAATGCTTGACTCATAAATGAATGAGAAGCTCCCGAATCAAATAAAACAACAGCAGGACACATGTTGACAAGAAACATACCAGCCGTGACAACTTCTCCGGCGGGCACCTCTTCTACAGCGGTATAATGCACTTGTCCCTGACGTGCCCTGGCATTCACCTGCCTCTGATTGTTCTGATTTGGGTTGCCATTCCTCTTGGGGTGGGGACATTCTTTGGACCAATGCCCTAGTTGGTTGCAGTTGAAACATGGTTGATTACTTCTGAATCCTGTGGAGCTGTCCTGATTGCCATTTCCTTTTGGTAAGGCAATAGTGAACGCCATATACGGAATGGTTTCGTGGCTGTTATTCTCGAGCTTTGGTGGTGGAGGCCTAAACTTGGGTGCAGTGTGGATTTGAATTGTGGCCTAGCTGCGATAGGCGCTTTTGATGGAAAGATCCGGATGCACCGCCTCATAGGCCCTCTTGCGACCTTTTTAGCAATCGTGCATGTTGTTGTGGTTTTCTTGGGTCAAGGCATCACTAATAAACTCGTTGTACGTGGTACATTGAGAATTTGCCATAGTCTTCATCAGTTTGGTACCCAACCCTCGCTTGAAACTCTCTATCTTTTTGTTGACACAAAATGTGACGCACTGTGCCACACACACAGCAAGCCGAAAAGCGTAGCTTCAATCGGATGCCCGGGTGCTTCGTGATCCGGAACGTGCCAGTCAGTTTGACCTGAAAGAAACTGACAAGGGATAAAATAGTTAAATGTCAAACCGGAACATGTCGTGAGACCGATAGCCAGTTCAGTATATACGGCCCTGAAGCCACTTTTACAACGACATACACTGACTATAGGAAGTCGTCGCCAACAAGTTTATAAATCATTCGCTTAATCGTAAGATGGACATACGTAAAGATCTGATTGCCGAATGCATATGCATGGGAAGACATGTTTGAACAAGTGAAATTGATTATGCGTTAATGCATATCCAAACTCAAAGAATCCAAATTGAGTTGGGGTCCATGAAGAAGGAACGTAGATAAACACGATTAAGCCAATCTAAAACCTGCGTCTGCCGCACGACACCTAGTTTCGTCAAAAACTTAAACGTGATTAACATACATGAACCCATTAACATGTGACAATCTAGATTAAAATAATTCGCCATTACGAGCATGTTATCTATTTGCAAAGGTATTATGAAAGTAATGATCATTGAAGCTCGAATAAAACCATAGAAGAGGGCGAACAATATCAATCTAGATTGGGCAAAAGTGTGTTACAAATATATAAAATATTTAAAACATGCAACACAGATAACTTGATGAATCTATTTAGATTTTGCCGTAGTAATCTAATAGAGCCGATAACCGCTCTTTGCTTCCACTAAGCATATTGAGCAAACGCCTGCCGCACGGTATCTACTCATAAACAAAGTATAAGCGAAGACTTCTTGATTGTCAAGCAAAGATCCGCCGCACGATCATTGAAAACAAACAAGACTACTTGCATCACGTTTAAATCCACCGCATGATACTAAACATGATAACAAGGTTGTCGGAACTTACGGAGGTCGACGGATCGATGACTCCTCTCGAAGAACTCGACGACACGACAAAAGGACTCGAAAGTTGGCACGGGGCCGGTTGTATTGATTTGGTTGTGAACGCCTATTACAATGGTCGAGGGTCAATATTTATACCCTAGACGAAACACGAGTCCTAAAAGACTACGATTTACAAAGGAACTCTTTAAATAAACTTGGAAACTACGATTCCTTGCCCCAAACTTTCGAGTCCTTTATTATTACAACTTTCATCTTCTCGATCGGCTTTGCTTGCCATCTTCCTTTCCCGAATGGAGTTACCGCCTTCGTAATAACCGACCGCACAAGCATTTAGCCGACCGCTTGCGTTATTTGCCAACACTCTTCTTCCTCGCATGTGGGTCCACCATCATCTTCCGTAATTGACCAAAATCCAAAGTGTTAACACATGCCCCCTCAATTTCGGGATAAAAGTTGTTTTATTCTGAAATTGACCACAAGCTCTTTCATCCTCCTAGGTCATCACCGTTCAAAACCGCAACCGCGCCCAAAATTTCAATCTTTCAAATAAGCAACTTCAACCTCCTCTAAATCTTCAATGGCGACCTCAGATGAAATCCCAGAGGTAAACTTTATTTATATTCGCAACTTTCATCCCATCCTTCCGCTCCTCTTTGACTTATTCCCCTCGATTTCAATCATCTTCTAAAGGAGTACAAGAGCCAGATTTTGATCCCTTACGCCGCCAACCCCGACTCCTATTTCCTTGGCCCAATGGGAAACCCCGACCTTCTCGAAATCATTGAGAAGGAAACTCAAAGAATTCCTTTCAAGTCCGGAATTACCTCACCAAACCGATGGCCAAACACGTTCAAGAATTGGCCATTCCCCCAATCACCGGATGGCGAATCGGTATGCGGGAGAATGTTGGAGAAGAGCAGCACCCATCGGGACAATCGACATCACCATTGTCCGAGTTATCTTTAGCGAGACACCGAGAATGATTCCCTTCGATAGCGCTTCTCATTTTTGGTCCGACGCTACCAATGCCTTTATCTTCGCCATGGTATTATGACCATCACTCTAGCCGACGATACATGATGACCGGGTTTGAATGTGTCATTGCCAGTATATCCTTATAAGTACAAGAGCAAGAGTAATCAAAGAGCCGTTAGTTCGGATGTGGATGGGTCAAACATATTCGTAATTACATGAATGCATCTGGCGCCGCCTCGACAAAGAGTTGAAAGCTTTCATGAATATGTGGCTATGCAGATTCATTTTTGTGGAAAATCCAATGAACCAACCTCAATCACATGGTAATGGTCAAGACTTAGCTGCAGCACCCAGATCCCATTAGGCAAATATCTTTTAGGGTCTCGCTTATCATATGATGCATCGAGATCACCCTTCGAGATGTGCCAAGGTGGAGAAATTTCTTGTGTGAACGGCCCTGGTGGCTAATTCAAATGTGGCTCCAACTATATATGCATCGATAACCCCTGTGAGCCTCTTCAACCTAAGCTTCCCTCGCTTAACTATGTCAAGGCAAAGACAAAGAAAGGTTAAAGCTTGTCGACTTATGGGGAAGCAAAGAGATCTATAAGCATTGATATAGACATTGGTCACCTCTTCAAGCTATTTTTCAAAGGATTCGACAATGTGCTCTGGTTTCCTTACTGGGGAAAATGAAGATCCGACTTTGCCTCGCAAGTTTAGCTATGAAATTGGTTGTTCAGGCCAAGAATCCACAGAGATTTTCAACTCCTTTATCAAACCTTGCACTTTGCCAGCCGAATTTCATCATGGGAGATTAGTACAATCCACCTATGAGTTCTATTATCCCAACATGGTAGCCAGACAATTAGGATGCGGCCAACTGCCCCCAAAATTCCTCTTCTCAACAATCATAAAATCAAGGGAAGCAATAACAGAAGGAATGGAAGCCAAGAAGGTCTTTGAATTAGGATGGGAATTACCAATATATGAACCATCTCCATTTGGGCTAATAGATGCTGCTCATCCCCTCTTTGTCTCTTGGTGGCAAGAATGGCATGCTCATATCTTCAATATAGCAGTTCATTCTTTATGCAAAAACTTGCAACCCGATTTTGCTTCTGACAGTGAGGTAATTTCATTATGCCCATCATTTCTTATTCTTGAATCCACTTCTTATTTTAACATCTGGTTATGCACAGGATCTTGAGTTTACTTCCCCTGCCAAAGCAATTCAAGATTATCCATTGGTCCCAAACTCCGCTCTCGGGGTTTGATGCTCCAAATTTAAAGGAATTCATGAAAACTTCTGCAACTTTGGATTCAGCACCTCTAAAGGCACTCATAAGAACTCCTGTTATTTCTTCAAATTCTTGCATCCTCCAGAGGAAAAAGCAAAAGGAAAACACCTGAAAGTTTTCTCTTACCCAAGAAACCAAGGACCAAGAAAGCCAGATTATCCCTTAAGGCATGAACCTTCTGCTTTCTTATCAGTTAACCATTTCATTTGGCGATGGCCCGACTATCTCTACATTCATTCCTTCCACGCAGCCACAAGTCGAAATTCCCATACCAGTAATACCTCAAATACCAGAGAACCAACCCCCAAGTCTCTCATCAAGATGAAGAAATTCATGATAGCGAAATTTCGAGACCCATGAAGTCAAGGTTCAAAGGCTCATAAACTTGATGAGACTATAGGTAACATTGCTCAACCAATTCTCCTCTCCTTTCTCTTTAACAACATCTATCTCTTATGCTCATTATCACTTACTTTCTTCGAAAATAGATGAGATCTTAGATGAACTGGCAAGGAAACTTCTCCCGATCAATCTCCGATCCGCTCTCCTCCGAACCTTCAATCAAGTCCTCCAAAGAAGCTGTGGTATAACTCATCCTCGATGACCAATCAGCCCAACAGTAACGCCTTTGTCTCATACTATATTTTTAGCAAAATTACCCAATCGGCTAACACCTTCTTTCTTTCTCTTTGTTTAGAAGAACATCACTAAACCCACCACCGCCACTCCTTCTCTATTGAGGACTACATTATTGAGAAAGGTGAAGAGATCACTTCTCATCAAACTTTGTCACCGGAGAATCGTGCTCGGCTAAAAGAAGTGATTATTCTCTTCAATAAGGATACCATTAGTCCGGTTCGTAATGCGCACTGATAAAAGACCTCCTTGAACTCATTGATCAAGATATCCCTTCGCTCTCAAAGCTCCCCTAGAATCTGCAGCCCATCTTGATGATCACTTTGCTATGGTGAAAAGGGCAACCAAGAACATATCTTCGAGGGCCGCTCTGCGAAGGATAGATCTTTGAAAAAACTGAGATTAAAGATCTTCACTCTCATATCCGATTACGAGAAATTCTTTAGCAACCTTGGAGCCTGAATCGAGATCCATGGAGGATGAAAAATCAGACTTGAAGCTCAACTAGCCGAACCGAATGCCAAAATTCAAATCTCACAGGCCCATATAACCAATCTGCGCCAAGAACATAGAAGCAACTTCACTAAAAATAGCTTCACCATCAAAGAAGACCAGCAATGAGATCAAAAACAAGTTATCCAAAGATCCGAGTTCAAGATGAAGATCACAAAGTGCTAGATAATGTTAGCGAATCAGACCGAGGCCATAGAAGCGATCAATCATCTTCTCGAACCAAGAGACATTAGGCTTGTAATAAACTTTAAGTGTGATACCCTTTGTAATATTCAAAACAATCTTCCAACATAGTTGGCCAAAAATAACCAGTTCTCCTAATTATCCACTTCATCCGATAAGCTGACTGATGTGCACCACACAACCCTTCGTGAACCTCATACATCACTTTCTTGGCCTCTTCCCGACTCAAGCATTTAAGCAATACTCCATCGATAGACTTGTAATATAACCGATCATCAAGAAACACAAACTTGAGAGCTTTGTACCTAAGTTTTGAAAACCCTTTGAGATGGATTTTTCAGATAATTGGTAACTTCAGATCTCCAATCACCATCTCTTCGGATCAAGATTTAAAACATCTTCCTCTATAGTAAAAACTTCCCGATTCTCTCGATATCCGTAAGCGGCTTGAGCTAACTTATTTGCTTCTTCATTGTACTCTCTAGGGATATGATGCGTGGTTACTATCGTAAAATTCTTCAAAAGTTCTCTACACTCCTCATAATATTCTCTTAACACATTATTCTTGCATTCATAATTGACCATTCAATTGATTAATCACCAACTCGTAATCCCCAAAGATTTCAACAAAGAACGGCCTTTTACTTCTATAAGAAGTCGGAGCCCTCTAAGCAATGCTTCATACTCGCTTGATTGTTAGTAACATGAAATTCAATAGGACCGTGATACTCAAAAGCTTTTCCTTGTGGGGAAATCAAAAGAATACCAAAGACCACCACCTTTGTTGCAAGATGATCCATCGAAGAACAAGGCCCAAGGCACAATGTTTATCGCCTCAACAGAAAAGATCCCGATGTTGGGTAATAAAATCAGCAATAATTTGACCCTTTACCGCCTTTGCCGATTCATACCTTAAATTAAATTCGACAATGCTAAAATCCATTTGCCAATTCTTCCATTCAAAATTGGCATTGATAACATATGTTTGATTACATCAAAACTAGAAACCACCACGCATTCGAATTCAACAAATAGTGCCGTGATTTGGCATGCAGAGTAATATACACACAAGCAAAAGTTTCTCTGTGAGCGAATACCTTGTTTCCGGTTCTAACACTTTTCGGCTAAAATAAGCTATGACTCTTTCTTTTCCTTCAAACTCTTGCATAAGGGCCGATCCTATCGTTAGGCTATCGGTCATACATACAACTTAAAAGGCTTTTCAAGTTGTGGAGGTACCAAAGACAGTGGTGCTTTCATATATTGTTTGATCTCATCAAAAGCCTTTTGTTGTATGTCACCCCATACAAATTTTTGATCTTTCCTGAGCTTCAATAAAGGGAAAAGGGTAAAACTCTTTCGATAAATTGATATGAATCTTCTTACAAAGTTGATTTTGCCTAACAATGATTGCAATTCTGAGATTAGTTGGCGGCACAACTTTGTCTATTGCTTCCATGCTCTTTTTCCCAACTTCAATTCCTCCTTTATGAACTAAAATCCCAAAAACTCGCCAAATTTAAACTCCAAAGGCACATTTGTTTGGATTCATCTTCAATCCATGCTTTCTTGTGCACTCCAGAGTCTTTCTTAAATCGGCTAAATGTCTTTCATGATTTCTAGACTTAACTACTACATCATCGATGTAGATTTCTACAATCTTGCCGATCAACTCGTGAAAAATATAATTCATAGCTCTCTCGATAAGTTGCACCAAAGATTCTTTAACCCAAACGTCATGACTATCCATTCGAACAAACCAATATGACCGGGACATCCGAAAGTCAAGTTTTCGAAATATCTTCTATTGCCATAAAAATTTGGTTATAGCCAAAGATTACCATCCATAAAACTAATGACTTCATAACTCTTTCTGCCGCATCTACATAAAGAATCAAGCAATCGGCATTGGGTAACCATCCATGGGAGTAGCCTTATTAAGATTTCTAAAATCTATGCAAACTCTCATTTTTCCATTTTTCTTATATACCGGGGTACTATATTTGAAAATCCACTCTGCATACTTGCATGGCGAATAAAGTTTGCTTCTATTAACCTTTCAACCTCCTTCTTCACATCGGCCAATACCTCCTCTTTGTATATCTTCCTTGGAGGTTGTTTATAAGGACGAAACCCAGTTTAATGGGTAATCGATGCTCAACAATGGAACGATCCAATCCAGCATTTCCGTAATCCCAAGCAAAACAGCTTTTAAACTCTTTCAACAAATCTATCAACTTTGACTTATATTCGGGGTCTAACTTTGCACTAATATACATCGGCCTTGGCTTAGAACCATCACCAACATTGATTTCCTCCAACTTATCAAATTTACATAAAACCACGCCCCAACTTTCCTTTGTTGCCATCGACGGGATTTCCCATTAAAATTGCTATGAGAGCCGAATCGCTTGGATCGGCCGTTGGCTTTCGCTAAAAAACATTTACAGGACCTTCTTTCCACACTTTTCCGGAGAAACAATCGACGCCTCATATTCCCAATAGGTAGATTCCGTGGCAACAACACTTACCAATTATCGGCATGTACAACTTCAACATCATCTCCAATCCATTGAATGAGAATTTGATGCATAGTTGAAGGAATGCAACAATTAGCATGGATCCAATCTCGCCCAAGAGTAGACTATATGCCCCTTGCCATCAATGACAAAAAAAGGTAGTAATCGAGTTTTTGACCCAATAGTCACTTTCGACATGGATAGCACCTCGGTATCGGAAGGATTGCCAAGAAAATCCCTAAGCACCATGTCGGGCTTTTCGGAATTCTTCATTAGTCATCCCAAGTTTCCTCAAGGTAGTATAAGGCATGATATTGATAGCAGCCCTCCATCGACAAACATCTTAGTTAAAGGCTTGCCATTGACATATCCCTTTAAATAGAGTGGCCTCAAGTGACGATTCTTGATTGGTTTATCAAAAAGCAAACTTCTTTGTGTTAATACAAGTGAGCCATCAAATCCGACATTCACTTTCATCAAAATCGAGTACACCTCTTCTTGGAAATCTTGGCTTTCGGGAGCTATAAACTCGATGGGAGGAAGAAAGCCATGCAAGCATTAGCCAAGGACCACATCCATCGGCTTCTTTTTAGGACGCCAAATTTGCTTTGTTTCGCAACTTCTTGTTCCAACTCCCTATTCCTCAATCGTTGTACTCTTCTTTTCTCGCTTTTCCTTAGGGCACGAGAGGACACCACCGTCCTTTTGCCATACGTGTTTACAAAAGTCACCTTCTTCATTATGCACTCTATCATGAATCCAACCTCAACTCGCAACTCTTTTCCTTTGCCGATTCTCAAAGCCACCTATTTTTTAAGCGCCGATCATCTTCAGGAATCTTCGTTCCAAGTCTTTCATAGACGGGACGGCGGTTGACTCGAGATTGCCTATACTCGAGTAATTGAGCACTACACTCCGGACAATTATTTCTTGCAGGCAACCTCAAACCTTCATTCCAACAATGCCTAAAGAACGAACAACCCCAATGAGACTGCTCCTGTTCCGTCATGTATTCTTCTTGCTCCCTTTGGTATACTTCTTCCTCATACCTCCGGCATTCTTCCATAAACCATTGTTTCTTACAATATTCCTTCTCTTGTTCTCTCTCGCCACTTGTTTAGCAAAATACGTGATGTAACTCGGGTTTGAAGTTTGACCTTTCTCGGTTCGGCTATTCTCGAAACCGAACTCGATCTTCATGACTCTCTCTCGGTGATTTGCCGATCCGGGTCAATGAAACCACTCTCCTTTGCTCTATCGAAGTCAACACTTTCACCTTGCCTTTACCTTTGAGATCATTGGCGATACCACATTCACGAGAGAAAGAAATCATATTTTGTGGAAAAGGCTGATCATCAATTTTCATCTTGCCATCAAACCTCAAATGTCCCTCTTGGATAGCTTTCTGGATTCGCATTCTGAACACTCGGCAATCATTAATAGAATGAGAATTAGTGTTATGAAAGCCACAATATTTTTTGTCTTTCACTCCTTCAGGACGTAACATAGGATGTCCTTCTGGTAACTTGATGCGTCCTTCCTTTATCAACAATGCAAAAAGTCTGTCGCCTTTAGTAACATCAAAATCATAGGTTCCCTTTTGTTGTTTCAACCAAATATTGACTAACTTGAGTGGGTTCCTTGTCCCAATTTAACTCAAATTGCAGCTATCTCATCTTCATCAATATACTCGATTAACTTCATCCGTAAAGCCCCGATACACCTCATTAGTGGCATTGTTCTTCCGAAAGCGATTATCTCTCCGAATCCTTGGGCTTGATTACTCATAGTCGCTAAACGTCATGCAAGTTGACCAAGATCATCAAACTCTAAACCGAACAACTTCTCCCCGATATTCGCAACATTCCTACTATAGCAATTCCGGGTAGTTGATCATCCGGTAAATTTAGAGAATAACACATATTCTTGGTCTCCCTAAATCTGCGAAGATACTCCAATGGTGTTTCATTTGTTCTCATCCTCGGACTCATGAGATCAACCAATTTCTTCTCATTGGTACCCGTATAGAAATATGAATGAAACTTCGCTCTAGTTACGCCTAATGCACCAATGGAATGAGCTGGTAGAGACGTGAACCATGTGAAAGCCGGGTCTGTAAGAGACAAAGGAAAATATCGAATCCTCCATGCTTCATCCGAGCGCCTTCTCTCCAGCCGCATTAAGTACCGATCGATGTGCTCTATGGTACTAGTATCATCTTGACCGTAAAACTTGGTCAAATCTGTTGGAGGCTTCACCCTTGGAGGCAATGCCACTCTGTTGTACCATTACGGATAAGGAGATTTGTATGAATAGGATTGATTCTTTGGCTTCAAGCCGAACCGATTCTCGCATCATATCACCATCCTGCATCAAAACATCAATACCGGATCCCGGTTTCCTTGTACTTGCACTCCGTAAGGCAATCTGAAATACTTCTATACCACAGGTTTGGCACAAAGATTGATTGATAGCAATCATAATCGGAAATTCTTGATATCAGTAATATCCTAATGGGCCAAAGTGGGCCTAATTAAAAATCCAAGATGGGCGGTGTTATCTGTAGCGTAATAAGGCCGGCTAATGTAGCATCCAAAGCGGTTATTTGTGGCGGATCGTTCATCCGAATTGGGCCAGCCAAATTGAACAACACGGTGTTCACGGTGATTCTTTGTGGCGTCGGAAACATCAATACAACGAGTTTAGTACCATCTTTGGAAAATCACGAATTATTTGGATCGACTTAAATACCGGGGCCGAGGGCGGCGTAGTAACCTTCGGTTAACCGTTTTGAACAAGCGAGGATGAAAGTTCAAAGCGGGTTGCTTACTGGTCGGTGGGACCACTCCTAGGAAGAGTGAAAGTATGAGGCCATGTATGCATTTGGGCGTTACATTTGGTATCGAGCCGACTCTCGGGGGTTATCAGACGTGGTCATCGCGTCAGGGGACAAGCTGGCCAAATTTCGCGGGTATGTTGTGTCCGCAAATGTCGTGGGTAAGTGGATCCGTCGTCCGTCGTCGGTCGTACGGCGATCGAGCATCCAAAGCGCATATCAGATCGGAATCCGAATTGGGCTGCCACCTGAACGTGTTGAAGGCGGATCTGGGGTAAATGTCGAAAAGAGTGTGGTCACCACCGAGAAGAGGGTCGCGAATCTTTAGGGATGACGTAGGCGAAAAGTGGTATGATTCTCGCGAATTATGATTCTCGCGCGAGGTCCCGAGTTAATGTAACGCCCGGCCCCGGCATACATGGCCCCCCCAAAACCGGTCACTTTTCCAAGGGAGTGGTCCGACCACAGAGCAACCCGCTTGAACTTTCGGCCCCGCTTGCTCAAAACGGCGTGGAAGGTTACTACGCCGGCCCGGTAACCCCGTATTTAAGTCGATCCGCGAATTCAGATTTCCAAAGATGGTACTAAACTCGTTGCACAAAGGTTCCGAATTTGGCTCGCCCAATTCGGATGAACAAAGACTGCCGCCACAAGAACTCCGCTTTTGATGCTACAAAGAATCGCCTTTATTCTCGCCATGCCACGAACGCCGCCCATACCGATTTTTTAATTGGGCCCACTTTGGCCCATTAGGATGTTACAATCATCCCCTAAAGATTCGACGTCCCCGCCGAATGCCGATCACCATTACCCTTCGACATTTACCCCAGATCCGCCTCTTCAACATCGCTTAGGTGGCTTCGCGTCATGGCGCAGATGTGTATGCCATGCCGCGACCACGACGGATCCACGACATGCACACAACATACCCGCTAGCTTGTCCCCACGCGCTCGTGAAACCTCGAGAGTCGGCTCGATACTAAATGTAACGCCCAGCCCGGACATACATGGCCCCACCTTCACTTTTCCTAGGAGTGGTCCGACCACTGTAGCAACCCGCTTGAACTTTCGCCCTCGCTTGCTCAAAACGGTTAACCGAAGGTTACTACGCTGCCCCTCGCCCCGGTATTTAAGTCGATCCGCGAATCGTGGATTTCCAAAGATGGTACTAAACTCGGTTGCACAAAGGTTCCGATTTGGCTCGCCCAATTCGGATGAACAATATCATGCCTTCTGAAAGAACCCGCTTTGGATGCTACAATGAATCGCCTTATTCGCTCGCTGATAACGCCGGCCCATACTGATTTTTTAATTGGGCCCACTTTGGCCCATTAGGATGTTACAATATCCATCTCCATACATATTCTTCTCGTAATCTATTTGATGCCGGAGAAACTCTATAAGTTTAAAGTGGCACTTCTCCGTGGTACCAAATGTCATCCGGCCATAAGTGGGATGTGATTGCTTTTCAAAGTGAGTCAATCCACCTATATTTGAAGGCGACGCTACTTCCTTTCCAACAGGCTTCTCTTGATGCTTTGGAACATTGAAAAGCATCGCCCACTAAGTGGTCCAACATTTTCCTCAAGTATTTATCAACCATTGGGCCAAAAGTACCGATCATGATTGCCCGAAAGGTATTCAGAAAAGCTGTGTGATGGTTTGTCATGGTTTCTCCCATAGCTTTATAAACCAGGGCTGCCATCTTCCGAGCATCCTCCTCTTGATTAAGTAATCAGTTTGATGCGGAAGAAGAACCCTTGGCATTGATCGCTTTTGAAATACTTTATTGCTCTTGTTTTTGGAAAAAGACATCAAGCACTTCCGTTGGTATTGCTCACACGCTTGTAGCACTAAATCCTTGTAATTATCCGCAATTACGCCATGCTTACATCCGTAACATGATCATTGTTGATCTCGGATGCCATCTTGAACTAGCAGATTGTCCCACCGGTGCGTGCAAAAAGTGTGTTGACACAAAATGTGACGATCGTGTACACACACACAAGAAGTCGAAAGCGCGAGCTTCAATCGGATGCCCGGTGCTGCTTGTGATCCGGAACGTGCGGTCGGGCTTGACCTCGAAGAAACCGACAAGGGATAAAATGAAGAATGTCAAACCGAACATGTCGGAGACCCGCATAGCCGTATATACGGCCCCGGTTACTTACAACGACATACGACTATAGGAAGTCATGCTCGCCAACAAGTTTATAAATCATTCGACTAATCGTAAGATGGACATACGTAAAGATCTCGATTGCCGAATGCATATGCATGGGAAGACATGTTTGAACAAGTGAAATTGATTATGCGTTAATGCATATCCAAACTCAAGAATCCAAATTTTGAGTTGGGGTCCATGAAGAAGGAACGTGTAGATAAACACGATTAAGCCAATCTAAAACTCAAGGCTCACGCAGACGACACCTAGTTTCGCTAAAAACTTAAACGTGATTAACATACATGAACCCACAACATGTGACAATCTAGATTAAAATAATTCGCCATTACGAGCATGTTATCTATTTGCAAAGGTATTATGAAAGTAATGATCATTGAAGCTCGAATAAAACCATAGAAGAGGGCGAACAATATCAATCTAGATTGGGCAAAAGTGTGTTACAAATATATAAAATATTTAAAACATGCAACACAGATAACTTGATGAATCTATTTAGATTTTGCCGTAATCTAATAGAGCCGATAACCGCCTTTGCTTCCACTAAGCATATTGAGCAAACGCTCACGCATCGGTATCTACTCATAAACAAAGTATAAGCGAAGACTTCTTGATTGTCAAGCAAAGATCCGCCGCACGATCATTGAAAACAAACAAGACTACTTGCATCACGCTTTAAATCCACCGCATGATACTAAACATGATAACAAGGTTGTCGGAACTTACGGAGGTCGACGGATCGATGACTCCTCTCGAAGAACTCGACGACACGACAAAAGGACTCGAAAGTTGGCACGGGCCTAAGGTTGTATTGATTTGGTTGTGAACGCCTATTACAATGGTCGAGGGTCAATATTTATACCCTAGACGAAACACGAGTCCTAAAAGACTCACGATTTACAAAGGAACTCTTTAAATAAACTTGGAAACTACGATTCCTTGCCCCAAACTTTCGTAGTCCTTTATTATTACAACTTTCATCTTCTCGATCGGCTTTGCTTGCCATCTTCGCTTTCCCGAATGGAGTTACCGCCTTCCGAATAACCGACCACACAAGCATTTAGCCGACCGCTTGCGTTATTTGCCGAACACTCTTCTTCCTGCATGTGGGTCCACCTGTCATCTTCCAGAATTGACCAAAATCCAGTGTTAACACTTTTTCTCTTCAGTATCCACAAAACCGGGAGCATATCTTGACAAGTTGTTGAATGCGTGCATATACTCTGTGAGTGACTTTGTTCCCTGAGTGAGCCTCATAAATTCGGCCGCTTTCATGCGCATCGTCGGGCCGGGGAATATGATGTCCCCTAAAAGCCAGCTTGAATTGTTCCCAGTCACTCAGCGATTAGCGGCAGAGACGACATGAAGTGTGTCCACCAGATCCCTGCTGGTCCTTGCAATTGGTGAGAAGCATACTCTGCTTTCAGATGCTCCGTGACCCTCAACAGACGGAATTTCTGCTCAATGGTATTCAACCACTCATCGGCCTGCAGTGGTTCCTCGGCCACCTTGAAGATTGGAGGCTTCGTGTCCGTAAACTCCTTGAATGTACTCATCTTGATTTGGCTCGGCCCCGTTGTCGTGGGTGGCCACGGCGTGTGTTTCTTGCGCGATAAGGCGCAAAGCTTCTTCCATAGTCCTTTGGCTTCCCAAGAACTGAGCAAAGAACTCCTGAGCAGACGGCGGCGGTGGTGGTGGTAAGTCATCACCATTACCATCGTGACTGCTACCAGCTCCAGCACGGGTACGCGTCATCTGCGAAGTTGCAACAATAAGCGATTATTGGTTGATGTCAAGAGATTGCAGATGAATCATAATCATGCCAAACTGAAATCACTGGAGAAATTCTCAAATTCACAATAAAAACAGAGGCATAACAATTCATTCTCGCAACATGGCATCCCCAATTTGACCACTTATCGCACTCATAACGCATGCAAAGTTAAATCGTGATCACCAACAAGGAACGGAATTGCATTGATGCTCAGCCAAAGGTGCACTTAATCAACATTACATGATAGTCTAGTTACCAATGCCAAATTCGAGCTACAGGTCCATTACATGAAGAAAGGTGATACATTAGTCCTTCCACTAAGTGCTAAGCGATCTAATCCTCATCATGGTCACTATCGAGGTCGACGCAAAGATCATCTCCTTCCTCGTGTTCTACTTCTTCTTCAGTGCTCCACTTCTTCTTCCTCGCATCCTTCTAGATCCATTTCTGCTCCTCGGTGGGACATAAGGGTGGAGCTGATTGTTCGAAAGATGAACCTCTTCATGCAGATTATCGTTGTATTCTTCCGCATTAGCTACCGCTTGTCCTAGCTCAAACTGTCGAGCTCTTAGGACATCTTCCTTGTCCAAGCTGCATTTCACCGGTGAGTTAACCGAGTCATCTCTTCAAGTGAGCCTTTCAATCTCGGCGTCGTGCTCCCTCCGAAAGGCGACGCCGGTCCTCGCGGCATGACCAAGAGCACTAGACACACGTCCCGAGGCTACCTTCAACTCCATCCAACACTCTCATCATTGCGAACATGGCGCTCATGGAAGGGTTATCACTGCTTCGCCTTTCCGCCGCACCAATCTCCAAAGATTTTCCTCTTGTCTGCTTTGCCATGAGTCGGTGGAGGGTTACCTCTTGGAAAGACTCCAACCAAAGCGGCTGCCGACTCGAGGAAAACGATCCATGATGTCCTCAGATCCCAAAGGTCGCCTCGCCACCGCTTTTCAGCAGATCCGCCAAAGGACTCATAACACCACCTGTCCACTCGTAATCGTCACCTCGGGACGCGAACAACGGCCTCCACAAGAATTAAGAGACCTTCCCCAACTGCTCATTCGCCCGAAAATAGCGGGGTTCCATTCCATCGATAGCCTACATAATCGAGCACTCTCCACAAGAGTGTAGGCATCCCAAACTCTCCAAGGAACGTGTGGCGTTGATTTGCACGTGGAGCAAGCCGACGGCGGGGAGCTCGCCTCCGGTGGACTTCTATGAAGCGGTCTCGCTTGGTGCGTGCCATCTGCACCATTAACATGTACCCTTGGTGAGACAATGCCATAATGGATAAGAGTTACATAACCGAGTAAGACTTTTATAAGGGAGGAACAATGTAATTATGTGAATGGTAATTATCATGATGCATGCTCGTTCCGCACGTCCTCACAAACTTAGGAAAAATTTGTTTCTAGCGGTAGACACGGTGGCATACATACGTTCTCTCATAAATAGCGTAACTAGTCGAGCTACACGTTTACGTTGTTAGTGTACCGCATAAAATTTCATTTCAGCCCTTAAACCCATAATGAATATGCATAATGTAATTGTAAATACTTCCATATATGTATACCCATACATATACTTCCGTATCAATCTACCCGACAATAATTTAAACCCACAATTAAATACGCATTACCATATACACATGCAAGCATGCATACATAGCCGCACTAAAGCTACTCTTCCCGACCGCATGCTCACATCTTGCGGTCATACACTCATCTTACCTTGGCGTAGAGGCATTTGATCCATACATTACCATTCAAGTGAATGGCATCCATACAATAGCACGCCAGATGGACGCACGAAGTAAAACCCCCATGTTAGTACTTAAATAGCCACCTAATAGTCCTTAATTTGGGCATAAGGAAAGTGATCATTGGCACACTTTAGATTTCAAATACCTATTATATAACTATTAGTTGCTAGAAAAGGGTTTTCGAAACAAAACTTTTGTTTTAAATACACTTGTGACAATTAACGTTGAATCTTGCTCGATGCCACCGTCGCAGAATCCCACCAATTTATAAGAATACAAGTACAATGGCAATCCACAAACGGTCGTGACCGTCATACTTGAACCCATATAAACCCGGTAGTCCGTCGAGTACCACGACGGGTCTCGATAAATGATTTACAACAACCAAGATCGTCTGAGATTCAACATACATGCCACATATTACATAAAGTTCACAGATACTTTTCATCATCGTAGTACGAATAAAAGTTATTACAAACCGAGTTTGATAAATAAAGCGGAAGCAAATAAGTTCAAGATAAAGTTTCCAACATAGTTTGATACAATTGCCAAGCTAGATCACGGTCCACAAAAGCAAGGATAGGAATTACTAAAGAAGCTCGCCCAAGGCTTACTCCTCATCCACAATGGGATAGAAGCAACTCTTGCAATAACCATGATACACAAGTGCCATCTACAACATTGGGAAAATAAACCCCGAGTACGAGAAGGTACTCGGCTAGACTTACCCGTCATGAACCGAAATAAAATGACTCCAAGGAGTATGCAAGGTCATATAAGTGGACGTAACTTGACAACATTTTGCGAAAAAAGCAATTAAATCATGGTACGCTTACTACTAATTCTTTACCAAGTTAATTATAACTATTCATTTCTAGGTTAGCAACTATCCCGTGCCAAACATGTGGTATCATTTAGAAGCATACAATAGTAACCATAGCGGTATTGAAATTTCATTTTCATCCGAACCATCATGTTCCATAATACAATTACTACGATGTTGGAGCTAGCCAAGTTTCTCACTATCCGGGAGAGACGGCGATTCAATCGATTTCAACCACCGAATTTATTCCTAACACAAACCCAGTCTACCACCACGATAGCCTTAGGTCACCTTTGGTACAACTCAGTACACATTTCGCTGGTCCGTGATCACCCACACAACTGGAACACCAGATGCCGGGATGCTCAGAGCCAAGCACGCCTTGGGCTCGGTCGATCGTTCCCGGAAGGAGCGCATAATGTAACGATTCCGGCCCGAGTTGAATTACTCGGCTTCAGCGGTCGGAACGAATTATCCGGCCAGCTAAGTGAGAGGCATGCGCTCAATCTTGTCGGTTCCAACAACGGTATGGGTCCTTGATCGACACGCACGGGGATAGATCCACACCCAAGACCTCCATGCCTTGTTGCTTTTCTATCGACATCCCGCCAGTCTCCATTTACATTAACCATGGTTCTTTCCACGATAGCAATGATAACCAACCGTGCTCGGTATCCACCTATATCTCGCGGTGACAGAAATCACCCGACTTCTACCGGTCTAAGCATGGCTAAGCATATATTCGATCCTCGGACCTATACCGGTTAAAGGGTAATATCTGGACAAGGAATGTACATGCATCAAGTGGTTTCATTCAACTCTTATAACCTAATGCAAGAATCATAAGTACTTAAGTAAACATTGATAAATTATCGGGAGACTTATAATGCTCGGGGCTTGCCTCGCAGAAAGGAAGTAGGGCGATGGTCGGGCACTCGGAAGCTCTTCGAGGTTCTCGCTCCACGCCTTCGTGAGTCAGCTGCGGCTTGCGATCCTCCTGCGGGTTCCCTTCCTCTCGCTTCTTCAATTCCAAAGAACGTGATCTCTTCCTCCGATCCTAGATGCATGAGTATGGTATAAGTATTACGAATGCATATATGTTAACAAGTGCATCACGTTGTTTGAGTAGGTGCATATCTCTTCTCGATTATTACTTAACTACTTCTATAATGCATCGACTATGCCACAAACAGTAGCTACTTGTTTCGCTCATAACTGGAGTTCTCCAAATCCAAATCCAGTGATCCTAGACTTTCTGGAAAGCTTAACAAATTTTCTACAACTTTGTTATTAACCATTTTTACAGTACACATCAGTTTCAACATGCAAATCCTCACACTCTAGAATTAGTCCGGAAATGACTTAACATGCAACATAAAGTAAGAATACTTCTACTTCAGGTAATCATTCAAAATTTGACAACCTAGAACCTACCAATAGTTTAAGCATACCAAATACAGTTAAGATGATATAATGGTAAAGCCCAAACTATTTATTAAATTGCCTTTATTATTTTATTTAGATATCTAGGTTAAATAATAAATATATATCAGATGTGCTTAATAAATTCTCAAAAATTTACAGAGCCTTACTAATGCTATCAAAGGACTGCTATAAAAATTTCAGGTCATTTTACTAAGTAGAACATTCTATACAAAATGACAAGGCAAAGCAAGGCTTGAAATAGCATAAATGGAAAATCCTATTGAAAAGTGTCAAGCAACATATTTCATATTTTTCTTAGCATCCATATGGTACTAGGATTACCTCCAACAAATTTCATGAATTTTGGACTCATACTTAATTTATGAAAATTCATGCAAGGATTAACTAGTCATAAAAGAAAAATCTATAACTTTAAATCTACCCATGCACTGGTCCTCAAATTGTTACCAGAGTTCACACATGCTAAGATTAGTTCACCACAAAAATTTCATAATTTTTGGAGCACAGGAACTCTAGATATAAAATAAACAAATTTGAATGCATTCAAAAGCACATTTCAAATCCCTATTTAAATCTCCAGAAATTTCTACTGTTGAACCCAAGAACATATTTTTCTTAAATACTACATTTCCTAAGGAACACAACCATATTTATTTCACAAATTTAGGAGCTACCAAACTGAAGATACAAAATTCACAAAATAAATCAAAACCTGGATTCAAAATGAGTTAGCCTTCAATATCTGCTTGTCACGATGGTGGGACCCATTGGTCAGGGGACCCCACGCTGTCGGGGACACGGAGCGAGCAGCAAGCGGCCTGGGGCCTTCATGGCTGCATGCGGCTGCGTCGACGGCGAAGCCACGGCCCGTGGTGAGGTCATCATGGTATGACCTCACGTGACCAGCGAACCTCATCGAGCCACTTGGCGGGTCCTATTGCCGACCCTAGAGTCGACGGCGGCGCCATGGCGAACGGCGGGCTGGACCACGGCAAAACGCCGCAGTGGGCTACGGTGGCGCAAGGTCAAGCTCGGACGAGCGTATACTACCTAAGACAAACCCAACGCGCTAGCTAACGCTGGAGAGGTGGATTTGGTGGCGCTCGCCACGGTGACGAGGCTCGCGGGGATGCTCGGCGAGGTCGTGACGCGCACGGTGGCTTACCGGCGCCACAGGTGAGCACAAAGGGGCGCGGTGAGACTTCGGTGATGTCGTGGAGTGGCTGCGGTGGCGAATGGCGAGGAGTGGAGCGAGCCGGTGCCGGTAATGGCGACGACGGGTGCTCGGCGCTGCGGTGGCTGCTTGCGGGCGAAGAAGGAGGCCGAGGCGAAGCGAAAATGGAGCGCGGCAGGGGTCGGGCGGACGCTGGCGGGGTTAAGGCCGCGCCCAGGCGCGTCGTGGCCTGCGCGGACAGAGTGCTGGCGACGCGCGGCCGTCGCCGGGGACACGCGGCGGCAATGTTCTGTGCCGGTCGGCCACCATCAGTACATTCAGCGATTCGGGCTTGATTCAGACGAAAGCAAATAGCGATGTCGACAACAAGTGTTTTCAATCGATTTAATCGCTAAACCGTGGCTCCAACTCGTAAACCGTCTTAACAAAAATCCTAGCCCTATGTACCAGCTTCAACTTTCGTTCAAGGATCATGCTCCAATTCTCAACAGAAATGGAGTAAAATCATGATCAAGTTCGGCTTGTCAGTCGGTCAATGAACCTAGACTTAGAAAAATTGCTTAAGTGTTGAAAACAAGTTGATTCGATGATTTTGAAATCCAAATTCAAGCAGGTTAGGAGCTGAATCAGTCAAAGGCCCAAAAATCAAAGTTGTTCCTTATGTCAAACACTACAACATTGCTTTAGTGAACTCCTCCATGCAAGGTCTCTAACACCTAGTTCAACTTTAGTCAAACATGTCACTTTGAAAACATGATACATACACAAACCATAGCTAAATGACCAAACTAGCCTTAGCACTAAATACCAAAGTTGTTCCTAATGATATCCTAAGCATGTTTAAACAATTTGCAAGGTCATTTAAGCATTTCATGTAGTAGTCACTCATATAGCTATTCAGGTCAACACATGAAATATCACTTAAGTGCTTGATCATGAAATGTGGCCTTCATGAACAAGGTTCCTTTTGTTAACCTAAGTGTAGCTAAGGTGTTTTAGTGACTAGCACTACCCACTTGCATTCATTTGCACATGATCATATGCATATGTTCCAAGAAACACGGAATAACAAGCAATGTTTCATATGTTTCGATCAAATGTTTCAATTGTAAATGATGGTTTATGAATGCTTGATGCTCATGCTCATGTTATGCAAGTCAAGTTATGCAAGGCTAACACCCGAGGTGTTACATCCTTATCTCTGAATAATAAAAAATTCTGGCTTCATTTCTCTATATTGCTAAGTTAGTTGATAATGTGGAGGAACACGAGAGACGATCTCATAGGTCGTCTCATCTGATTTTTTTGCTATTTTGTTCTTTTTTTTTAAATAAAATTACGTTTGCCTTTCTGGGAGATATAAACTCATCTTTGGACCCTGGGGGTCGGCGCCAGGACTCATGGCTCCGAGGTAACACGTCTCGGCGTCATAGATCTTGGCTCCAAAGTGCCTGGCCGTGCATAACAAGACATCCTAAGTGGCGTTGACGTAGCCGGTACCTCAGAGCCACATATCTTGGCTCCGAGCTCGATGCCAAGATCTGTGGCTCCGATATCGGAGTCGTGGATCTCGGCTCTGAGCTCGGAGCTATGGATGCTGACGCCGATTATGGATTCGACGTTATCTAGTACGAGTAGTTTTATGTTTCAGCGTTATCTGTACGAGTAGTTTTACTGCACAAGAATCTCCTTCTCAGGCCTCGTGAAGCTCTTTGTTATCATTTCTCTTTTTGAGATGACGTGATTGCAGGTTGTGTATCCACCGGCCATGGACGATTGCAACTAGTATAACAATACTACTACTAGTATGCTTCCCTCAAAAAAAATTACTAGTACAGTACGCACCAAGCGCTAAAAGGACGAGTATAATATGTTCCTACGTACGTTATAATACAACATATATAACTTGTGCTTTGAAGGTTTATTCAACAATCGTGTTATCTATCCTAATATAACTTGTTATCTGACTTAATATTATAGGTTATACGAATGGTATTGAAAACATAGTGTGGTAGTATTAGATTTGGATTGACAATATGTTGATGACAAGAATGAGATGCCGGTGGCGAGGAGTGATGTGCGAGGGAATACACCGACGGACAAAAAAGTATTGTCCGTCAGTGTATTCCCTCGCACATCACTCCTCGCCACCAGCATCTCATTCTTCAGCCTGTTCGTTTCGACTTATTCGCTCGTATCTGGCTTATAATCCACGATTTAAACAGTATTTTTTTCTCATATCAAACCAAATAAAGCGATCTTTCACCATGACTTATAAATCAATTCAGCCGAAACGACTCCGCGGGCCGAAAGGCCGGCCGGGCAGCCAGCTTGCCACAATGCCACTGCCAGCCGGGGCTCACCGCGGGGCCCGCTACACCTCGCCCTCCCCCGTACCGGGGACGGGGAGCTAGCGCGAAGTTGAGCCCGTACCGTCGCAGTCGTGTAGTACGACCGACGCGATCTTTGGAGTGTCCCGTCACGTACTCCTTCCGTCAGGACGCGCAGGGCCGGCCGCCGGATTCCTCCCCACCGTCCCTGTCACAACCACTTTTTGTCTCCCTTGTCCCTTGTCTCTTCGTGGAAAAAGCCGGAAACCTGACCGTGTTCAAGATAAGGCTCATTGCAGGTTGTGACTTCTACTCTACGCGGAGTACTCCAACAGTGATCTGTAAAGTGACAGCACTGACCTTTTGGCGGCCGGGCCTTCGTGTGAGTTAGGCCCCGTTTAGTTGAAGCCAAAAACCAAAATTTTTTGCATAGTAACCGTCACATCAAATCTTGCGGCATATGCATGGAGTACTAAATGTAGACGAAAAAAAAAACTAATTGTACAGTTAGCCGAGAAATCGTGAGACGAATCTTTTAAGCCTAATTAGTCCATAATTGGACAATTTTTGCCAAATAAAAACGAAAGTGCTACAGTAGCCAAAAGCCAAAAATTTTTGCAACTAAACGGGGCCTTACTGCCGGCAAAAGAGTGTTCAAGATAAGGCTCATTGCAGGTTGACTTCTACTCTACGCGGAGTACTCCAACAGTGATCTGTAAAGTGACTGCACTGACCTTTTGGCGGCCGGGCCTTCGTGTGAGTTACTGCCGGCAAAAGATTCTTCACGAATCCATTCTTCCTCAGGCCCTCAGAGTCATTCTTAGGCTGCGTATAGTTCACGAAATTTAGGAATTTGGCTACGGTAACACTTCATTTTTATTTAGCAATTAGTGTTTAATTATGGACTAATTAGGCTCAAAACGTTCGTCTCGCGATTTCCAACCAAACTGTGCAATTAGTTTTTTTCGTCTATATTTAATGCTCCATGCACGTATCGCAAGATTCTATGTAATGGTTACTGTAGCACTTTTTGAGAAACTTTTTGAACTAAACACAGCGTTAGTACCGCTGTTTTCTGCTTCCTAGATACCGCTGTCTTTTTAATTTAACGAAGCCTTAGGTACCGCTGTTTCGCCTGAACTAGTACTAGACTATTCCTAGAAAGCACGCAAGCGCATCCAAATTTTAACCACATTGCTTAACTGCCTCTGAGGCTCTGACCGAGCTGTAAGGCACTTCCTAGAATAAAAACACATGGGAAGAAGAGCTATAGCTGACAGCCCATTTGTTCGGCCGCGTCCGCTCGGCAACGGCAAGCAATCCCGGGCGTGCTTTGCTTCCTCAACAAACAGGGCGCACCCGCCGCAGCAACGATCATATGGTCAGAACCAGTGTGTCGCGTCGCGTCGTCTCGCTGAAACATAAAACTACTCGTACTAGATAACGCTGAATCTATGTTCTGCGCCAGGATTCATGGCTCCGAGGTCAGAGCCACAGATCTTGGTACCGACCACGCCACCTAGGATGTCCCTGTCTGTTGCAGACACGCCAAACACCTCAAGACAAAATCTGTGATGTCGAGACGCATATATCTCGAGCCATGAGTCCCAAGCGCCGCCCCTGGGGTTCAAAAATGAGTTTACGCCTCCTAGAGGGCTAAACGTATTTTTTTTAAAAAGGATCAAATTATAAAAAATTGGGTCGTCTCATACAATGCGATCATGTGAGATCGAGAGGGAGATGAGAGAAGAAATTTGTTTTCCAAAACAACTACCTCGTAAGCTGAACTTTAAGACTACTGGGACAACTGCTGCATTAGTGTAAAGGTTGTTGTTACCATGCATTTCACAATATTATTATTTATATTCTGTGTACAAACAAAGAAATTGACTACTCAATATTATGTGGCACGGTACGAGACCGCCTATTAGACAACGTCAATTACTCGCCACTGGTCTCCAATCATTACAACTACAGCCAAAGATAACAGAAACAACATTATTGTTGAATGCAAAAAAAAAAGTCCGAAAATTTCTCAAAAGTGTAAATGTTCATGGGCGCCTATGCTTTCCCTCCCAAGGATCCTTGCCCCCGTCTTTTCTCCATGGATCCATTCACAGACGATTACTCCCCGCAACTGGAATTCAGTTGATCCATTCACAGACGATTACTCCCCACAACTTTGCTTCGTATTGTTCTGCACAGATGATCCCCTTGGGATGTAATTATTTTTTAATCAAATCTGGCTCTTTCACTCCCAGGTGTACTCAAATTCGCCCAGGATTAATCCCTTTCTGATGTGTGATGTGAAGCCATCCGGAGCAACAATTGCTGTTCTTCCGCAACCATTTGCAGTTTCGACGGCAAGAAGCAACATCCATGGGCACCGCTCGCATGGCGGCCCCGGTCGCTATGCTCCTGCTGCTGCATCACCTTGCGTGTGCAGTTGCTGCTGGGACCGAAGCCGAGGCAGCTGCACTGCTCGCATTCAAGATCGCCTCCGTGACCGCCGACCCAGGCGGCCGGCTCGTGAGCTGGGCAGAGGTCAACTCCACCTCTGGCACCAGCTCGCCGTGCAAGTGGACCGGTGTCTCGTGCACAGATGGCCATGTCCATATGCTCAATCTCAGTGGCATGTCCCTCGTCGGCTGCCTCCACCTCGACCCGTTGCTCGCTCTACCCGCACTCCGGACCATCCTCCTCCGTGGCAATGCCTTCCATGGCAACCTCACGAATGGCGCCTCACAGCGACAGACATCGCCACCATGCATGCTCATGGACGTGGACCTGTCATCGAATGCCTTCAACGGAACGCTGCCGCAGGCGTTCCTGGAGTCCTGCAGCAACCTGCAGCTGCTGAACTTGTCCAGGAACACCCTTACCGGTGGGGGTTTTCCATTCCCACCATCGCTGCAGACGCTTGACATGTCCAGGAACAAGCTGTCAGATGCCG
The DNA here is from genome assembly GCA_904845875.1 of Miscanthus lutarioriparius. NCBI lineage: Eukaryota > Viridiplantae > Streptophyta > Magnoliopsida > Poales > Poaceae > Miscanthus > Miscanthus lutarioriparius. The sequence goes on from CAJGYO010000005.1 coordinate 2,468,649, forward strand.
GATTGCTGAACTACTCCCTGGCTGCCTGCCATGGTATTCAGTTCCTCAACCTCTCAGCCAACCAGCTCATGGGAGGCCTCCTAGAGTTTGCGCGGTGCAGCCAGGTTTCTGTTCTTGACTTGTCAGGGAACCTCATGTCTGGTGCCCTCCCTGGAAGGCTTTTGGTGACGGCGCCAACCAATCTCACACACTTGAGCATTGCTGGTAACAACATCTCCGGGGACATCTCCAAGTATGAGTTTGGTGGCTGCCCAAATCTCAGGGTGCTCGATTGGTCATACAACAGACTGAGTGCCATGGGGTTGCCACCAAGTCTTGCCAATTGCCGTCGCCTGAAGACAATTGACATGTCTGGGAACAAGCTTTTGTCAGGTTCAATACCAGAGTTCCTGGGGGGCTTCCATGCTTTGCGCCGACTCGCGCTGGCTAGGAACAACTTCACTGCAGAAATACCGGATAAGCTGAGCCTCTTGTGCAGAATCGGAATGCTGGTTGAACTAGACTTATCAAGCAACCAACTGATTGGCAGTCTGCCAGCAAGCTTCTCAAGCTGCAGATCACTTGAGGTGCTTGATCTCGGCAGCAACCAACTCTTTGGTGACTTTGTGGTTACTGTCATCAGCAAAATGTCTTCTCTGCGTGTGCTGAGACTGCCATTCAACAATATCAATGGGACAAATCCTCTGCCGGCACTAGCAGCTGGCTGCCCTTTGCTTGAAGTTATTGATCTTGGCTCTAATCTGCTGGAAGGGGAGATCATGCCTGACTTGTGCTCATCTTTACCATCACTAAGAAAGCTGCTCCTCCCAGACAATTATTTCAGTGGAACTGTGCCACTGTCACTTGGCAACTGCAGCAATCTGGAGTCACTGGACCTCAGCTTCAACCTTTTGGTTGGTCACATTCCATCTCAAGTAATATTGCTTCCTAAGCTTGCCGATTTGGTCATGTGGGCAAACAATCTCTCTGGCGAAATACCAGATGTTGTATGCTCCAATAGCACAAGATTGGAGACACTAGTGATAAGTTACAACAACTTCACTGGAGTCCTCCCTCCATCCATTACAAGCTGCGTGAATCTCATATGGTTGTCTCTTGCAGGCAACAGTCTTACTGGGAATGTGCCCTCAGGCTTTGGCAACCTCCAGAAGCTTGCCATTCTACAGCTGCATAAAATTTACTCTCTGGCCCAGTTCCAACAGAGCTTGGTTACTGTAGCGACCTCATCTGGCTTGATCTTAACAACAACTTCTTCTCCGGTGCAATACCACCGCAGTTAGCAGCACAGACAGGACTTGTCACTGGAGGTATTCTTTCTGGGAAGCAGTTTGCATACCTAAGGAATGAGGCTGGCAACATCTGCCCTGGTGCCGGAGTGCTGTTTGAGTTCTTTGACATCCGTCCAGAGCGGCTGGCACAGTTCCCGGCTGTGCACTCATGTGGCTCCACGAGGATATACACTGGGGTGATAGCATACACCTTCAATAAAAGTGGAAGCATGATCGTCCTTGATCTATCATACAACAGATTTACAGGTACAATTCCGGCAAGCTTGGGGAACATGACATATCTTACTGTCCTTAACTTGGGACACAATGACCTTACTGGCGCAATTCCAGATGCATTCATGGGGTTGAGGGCGATTGGTGTAATGGACCTCTCACATAATCACCTCACAGGTGGCATCCCTGCTGGACTTGGGTCTTTAAGTTTCCTTGCAGACTTTGATGTCTCTAACAACAACCTGACTGGTGAAATCCCGATATCTGGGCAGCTCATTACATTCCCAGCATCCCGCTTCGCAAACAACTCTGGCCTCTGTGGCATCCTCTTGGATCGTTGCATGCCCAATACCAGCCCTGGACTCATGCCCCAGTATTTTCCTGATCAGAAGTCGCCTCTTGTCTTTCAAGCTGGGTTTGGTGAAGGCTTCGGATTTGGCTTCGTTATAGCTATTGGTTTAGTGACCTTGCTCCAGTTCAAGTATGAACAGTGTTCATGTTCTATGCCAATGTGGTAACAATGTGCAGAGCTGCCGATGTAACTCAAACAAAAGATGTTGTATGCACTTAACCTAGTAATAACAAAATCACTCAAAGCGCCGCCTTGGAACGAATTTCAGCTGCGGACCTGGGCACCACCGCCTAGCGGCAGACCTAGAAAAAATATATTGGTGTGGCGAACTTTAGCTGAAGCTAAAAAAAATCGTAGGCACATTGCAATCGCACAAATTAGACGATACCTTTAGTTTCAAGAATAAATACTGTTCTTGCACCAAACCATTCAAAATACATAAAAAAATAAATAAATAAAATTGACCAACCTGAAAATTTATAATGATCAATGAGTAAGCTATAATGAAATTATCATATGGCTTGAGCATTGATGAACTTAACAAGAATAGAAGTATACCGCTAGTAAAGCAAGCACGTCGTCGAGTCGCTAAGCACGGAGCAGACAGAAAGAAGGCGCCGCTCTGGCCGCTTCCCAGCGGCCGTTGGGCTGCTTCCCCCTGCCGCTGGCATTGAGCCACACGCCGGCTACCGCTGGGCGCCTAGCCGGCCAGGCCACCTGCCAAGACTACGGGGCGGCAGGGGGCCGAAGTGGCTGCGCCGCGCTGGGCTTCGCCCGTCTTCCTGCTGTCGATCTAACCTCGGGGGAGTCACAGGCGATTCGGGGTGTTGGATCTGGCCTGCGGCTGCCATCAGGATTCAGGCCACCTCTGCTAGGGCTTGGATTTCGCATGTCGCATGGCGAGAGAGGGAGGAAGACGAGCGCTTTCCAGACGCGGAGCACGACAGAAGGGCGGTTTCCGTGTCTCCGCCTGTTCGCGTGGGCTTCGGCCTGTGGGGGCATGAGCCTCTTTAACGTTGGGTTGTGGGCTGTGGGCTGTGGGTTGTGGCCCAATTCAATTGTTATAACTTAAATTACAAAAAGAAAAAAAGTTTAATTTACTTTGCTCAATGCGACAGTCACCCGAATTTTCTCCTTAAACTACAAAACCAGTTCGTTAACCCCCTCCGTCAAGTTCGAAAACTATCTGCTTTTTCCACAGCAGGTGATTTTGATGGTGTTGCTGAGGTGGCGCCATGCCGGAGAAAGGGAAGCCGGACTAAGCCGGGAAGTTCGTGAAGGTAATCGAACTATAAATATTTAAAAAGTATATCAAAAATTCATAAAATAAGTTTTAGAAAATTGCATGAAAAATAATGCATTTTAAGGATTTTCTATTGCAATTTAAAAAAAATCCAAATACTATTTACATGATAATAATAATATATGTTTAAAAAATATATCCAAATATTATTACATGATGATAATATATAAATGATATGATACGCAGAGCACAGCGGCAGGCAGCAGCAGGACACAATGCAAAGAGTAGTATACTAGTACCAGCAGCTATCTATCTGTCTGCTGCTGCATGCAGAAGGAGAAGATCCGTGCAAGGAAGTTGAGAAGCAGGAAGCCGCCCATGATGCCCGCAAATACCGGCAGTCCAGGACCGACGTGGCCCCAGTCCATGACGAGCACCACCATCTGGAAGACGGCCATCCCGACGAGCGCGACGCCGGCACACAGTTTCAGAGCCTCCTTACTCCCAGTGCATCTCCATCGTCGGCCGGTGGTGGTTCAGATGATATTATTGCTGCCTTTGTTCCCCTGATTGCCCGCCTGCTCGTCGTTGCACTCCTCCTGTTCCTGATGGGTTGTTGTCTACATCCTCCTCCTCCAGAGCCAATTAGCCATATATATAGCCAGCCAGCCAACGATGCCGGCCGGACCTGAATTTCCATACACAGGTTCGTCGGCCTTGCAAAATTAAATGACTTCTTTCGTGGACTACTAAAAAGGAAAAAAACTCAAGGAAGAGAGGAAGTTTCTGCTACAGCATGCTTGTGTTATTTGTGCCACGTGCGGAGTCTCGGCCTAGACAGTCTCCAACAGCCGCGACCCAAAATACAAGACACATTTGTTATTCGGATAGCGTTACAAGCGTTCAATACTTATTTTTCGTCTTCTCCAACAACAAGACCCAAAAGACAACTCTTTCTACAAATAAGTCTCCAAGATAGAGGATACTCAGATTTAGGTTATGCCTCTCCCGGCATAAAAAATGGGTCTTCCATATAAGTACTCTGTTGGAGGCTATATGTATTGTGATGAAGACTCATTTTGAGTTTGGGTTCCGCAATGGGTCTCCCGTTGGAGACAGCCTTAGAAAGGACGACACAGCCGGCGCGCCTAGCACACCGTGCCACAGGATCAAATGAGCGGCAGGCCTAACAAGCCCTGGAAAGCTCCCGGGTCCATTGAGCAACGATGCGCCCACGGAAACATGGACGGCCCAGGAGGCGTAAGACCAATCTCGCAAGTTTCCTCTTTGGATGGATTTGGAATTGTCTTGTAATAAACTTTCCATATCTTCTTCTTACATTGTGCATGTGGTGTTCTTTCACCATGCGTTTGGTCAAGGGACGAGTGATACTCCCATCTCTCTCTTTTTTATTGGATTATCCTGTTTTATTTATGTTTGGTTGATGAAATGATTCATTCTTGTTTTGTGTTTGGTTCGAGGGATTTAGAGATATGGAGTGGATGTCGTTTTTCCTTCCATTACCAGCCGTTATGTGTGCATCCACCTATTGTCTATCGGTAATGCTAGAAATCATACGTCTGTCCGCAGCTCTGCGCCGGACGCCCCTATTGGTGGACCCGATGTCTAGAAGGCTGTCAATTCTATTTGTTCCTATACGCTCCCCTCCAGTCGTCCTCACAGATTAAAAAAACACGCATAGCTGTGACTGCACTCCGTGACAGCGCGCTCTGCCACACCTCCTACATGCCTTCCTCTCCACTGTCACCGCGGCCGCACCGCCATGGCGTGCCCCCCCTGACCGCACATCCCCTGCTACCTCGCTGCGCGAGGTTGCACCCACCCAGCTGTTGTTGCCGGCTCCACCGCGGGCACTGCGTGCGCCCCTATCGGTGGGGTTAGTGCCATTGCTCACCGGGGGCCACGCAGCCACCCCGCCGCTGTCATCCTCCTCTACCGCGACCGCACAACCGGATCCCACTGTGTAGTGCTCCGCCCGCCCGGTTGCTCGGTTTTGCTGAAAGCGCATGTTGCAATTGTATGTTTCAAATGTTTTAGTACGTTGGAAATGTTTTGGATGCATGTTGCAAAAGTAGATCAGGATGTTGCATATGTTTAAATGGTTGTAACGTATGTTGTAAAGGTCTGTTAACAATGTTTCATATGTGTTTTCGGACGTATGTTGCAAGTGTGTTTATCTAAATATTGCATATGTTTCACACATATGTTGCATGTGTTTTGTTTGGATGTTGCGTATGTTTGCAAAAGTTTTTCAAGTGTTTTCAGATGTTTTTTTCAAGTGTTCCAGAAGCTTGTTGCAAGTTTGTATTTCATTTGTTTCAGACATATGTTGCAAGTGTTTTATCTGAATGTTGCATATGTTGCAGTGGCTATACACATATGTTGCAAACATATGTCCAAGTGTTTTATCTGTTTTATACGTATGTTGTAGCAAGCCCTCCATGTTGCAAGTGTTTCGTGAGGCACAGGCGGTCCCCATAGGGTGGGCGAGCGCCGAGGGGCGCAGCAGGGCAAGTAGACGTAGGCACGCAGCATGGCGCGGGCAAGCAACAGCAGGGCGAGCAGGGCGTGGCGAGCAGTAGGGCGAGCATCCATGCTCCGATACGCGTCAGTGAGTGGGGGCAACCAGAGGGAGCGCGTGGGAGACAACCACCTGACGCGGGACCCGTTACAGAGGCAGGGGTACTGGAGCGTTGCCGTTTTCCGCTGATCCATTTTGGCCGCTGGCAGGCCCAGCTGACAGCCGAGGGAGGTGGGCTCCACTAGCTGTCCGGGCCACACGCCGCGAGTGTGCAGGGGCGAGTGAGCCGCACCGGCGAGCACGCGCTGGGTAACCTAGGTTGAGCGGCGGGTGCAATGCTTCTGTCCGGACGCGAGCTTTTGTCCGGACGTCCGAGCGCTAGTAAACCCGATCATCTATAGACTCACCTATGTGTCACAATGCATCTATTTTTTCCGTCGATTTTATCTTTTTCCACAAAGCGTCCACAGGGCCACTCGCTCACGGCACCTGCCGCTGGAGACGACACCGTAAGCTGTGCAAGAGGGATGCCGGGTTCCTTGGTTTCGGTGGGGGCGTATTTGCCTCGTATCTGAGATGAATATTTTGGTTGGGGGAAGATCGAGTGTCCTTCCCTCATCATCATCTCCAATCTAAATAAACAACGTCAACAAAAAAAAAGTATCATTCCATTCTATCCCGTCCGCACACTAATCCAAAGACATGCTTAGTTGGTTAATGTGCTAGCTTTTGAACGCTTCAAGTAGGTTGTACCGTTTCCCATCTATATTAGCCAGAAAGTAGCCGAAATTTCATTTCCAAAAAATCTTGTTTATTCATGCAAAGATGCAAATGGGATGTACAAACAGAAATGCTATACAACACACATGTGTTTTAGCATAAAAAAAACACATAGATTTTTTTGTATCTCTCACTCTCTCTTTCTCACCAGTGACCACCGGCGAGCTCGCCCCGACGGCGGCGGTGGAGGCGGCGAATTTGTGATTTGTCCTTCCATAGAAAAAATTTATTTTCTATGATCTGTGATTTGTGGATCTGTAATCTTGTGATTTGTGTTTGTCTGAAGGTAGAAGAAGGCTGGAGGTAGAAAAAGGCTGGAGGCTGGAGATAGAAGAATGGTGGAGGATGTTGAATCTTAATCTTATAATCAGAGGTGAAGCCACGTTGAGTTTGGGTGGTGCACTAGCACCAGGCAGGAAAAGAAATATTTACTACTAAATAGCTTATTTTGACCATATAAATCAGGTGAAAGTAAACATATTTTTATACTGTTGTTAATGTTGTGCACCACCGTAAGTTTTGTACTAGCTTCGCCCCTGCTTATGATGCAAAAAAAAAAAAAAATCATGTGTTGAAATTACATAAAACACGTGGTTGTGTAGTAGACAGACTCATCTACAAAAAGCAGATCCTTTAAGTTTTTCTTTCACAATGCGATCTAACTTCCTCCCCATCTCTTCGCTCATGTGATTCTGCCAATCACCTACCTTTCCTTTCCTAAAGTATGCTGAATTCTCAATAACCATGTTGCCGTGTCTAAAGTACTCTCCTGTTTTGTTGATATACAGGCTACTAAGCTTCTCAAAGTTGCACAACCTAACCATTTCCTCAGGTACCCCGTCCTCTTCTTCCTTGGTACAAAATGGGACACCAATGAATGCTGCGATCTTCATGACATATTTCACAGGATCTGACAGCATTTCTTCATACTTTAAGAAGAGTACCCTATCGGGCATCGCAATGCTCTCTCTCCAGTACTCAAGACAATGATCCCAAAAAGGCCCATAGCCAGAGAAACCTTCGGAGAACATGTTGAAAGCTGTTTTCAAATCAACACTATGTCGTCTATGAACCTTATTATCATAGCACCACCGAGACACGAATGCATCCTTAGGGTCTCGACAGATGTACACAACCCGACAACCACAACCACTAGTTATGGACTTTGGAAACAACGAAAGGGGCAAAATGGGTGGCGAGAAGCCTTGGGGATGGTAGCGTCTCTAGGTATGTGAAGTCCATATTTCGAGGGATCTCTATGAATGGCACCACCTCCTGGGGATGGCGGAAGAGAAGAGGGTGGTTGTCAAAATCATACTGGAAGCGGTTGGTGACTGCGAAGGCGAGGGCCTTCAGCCATGTGGTGCCGCACTTGGGGTTGCTAGTGAGGATGATGTCATCGTGGCGAGGTTTGAAGCTATTTTGGAGGCGCAGTACGCTCTCCACGAAGTAGGGATGGAGCCAGTAGTTCTTGTAGAGCACAATCAGCTCCGACCACCCCTCTCTTGATGGGAGTTTGGATATAAGATCAGCAGTGCCACACTTGGGGTTGCTAGCATGGCTTTCCAATGCAATGGCTTCAGATGAGCTGTTCCTGGAGCTTCCATCCTCGGCTTGCTGTGGCATTGCTTAGCTACTTTGAAGTTTTTGCAGTCTCTCGCTGCTCGCTTGGATGGACTGGATGGGCGAAGGGAGGTGTGTAGATTGAGCTAGGCTCCTGCCTGGCTCACAGAGAGCATAAATAGCACAACGCATGTATATTCTACCGGAGATAGCGGAGGTAGGTGTGGCAAGTCAATCGTGATACACCTGCAGTTATGGGTCACTGATAGCCTCACAACTGCAGAGACTCATCGGCCGCTAGGTGTTGAATCTCCGTTGGGCAGAAGCATGCATATGATGCACACTGAAACGCTCAATCACCTCTGCCTACTCTCGCGCATCTTCGTTCCCAAAACCCAGAGTTTTCACCATCTAATCTCCCTGGAAAAACGAAGCTCACCTTGTATATTCCTGAAGAAAACGTCAACATACATATACAGACTTGGATAAATAATGTATACAGACCAAAATGTTTTATTTGCGAGGACATAGGAAGTACAGTCAAATTTAAGTTGCTTCTGGACACAAGGGACAATGACACATACATCGAGAGATCGAATACAATCTCTATGACATCGTCATTGCAATGCTGATAGAGCTATCACGACGAAGTGTCAGTGTAGTAATTCTTCGCTTTCATTGGAAGGAAATGGTGCTTTATTCGCCCTTGCTACGTAACTCAGTTGATTGGAAAAACAAAACAAAACGAAGAAGGAATCGTATATCTCCATCCATAACGGAGGAAGAAGAGAAAGGGAACAAGTAAGATAGAACCAGACTGCACGGAGCACTGTAGTAGTGCTTGCACGTGTTAAGGCTTTGAGCTAGGGGATTCATCATCCTAGCTTGGGCGATGGTGACCCCTTGTGGTGGGTGCACGGATTTGTACCATGGGATATATATGGTGAAAAATGAAGTATAATCATTTTTTTGCGTGGGTCTACTTGGGATTTTAGCCAAGAACAAGAGCTATCTCCGTGGTAACCCACTTCCCTTGGCATGTTTGTATGACTGGAATTTCAGTAAAAATAACACGTGTTAGTAAGGGTGTTGCAATTTTTTGTTTCATGACATGGCACCACAACAGAGTTGAAAATGAAAGATAATATCACATTCATGTCCTTAGGGTGTGTTTGGTTTCCGAACCATGTGGAATGAGTTGGACCTAGGTTGGGTTAGACGCATCTCATGTTTTGGTTCAAGAGATAGAGCCATTCCATTTTGTTTGGTGCGAGGGATGGAGTGGGTTAGGATGGATCTCATTGTCAACACCATTACCTGCTATGTACATGGGACCCAGCTGTCAGCCACTCCCTCACTTCTTCCACCTCTCGTAGTTCACCATGCGCAAGCACCGCAGCCATTATGCTGGCCCACTGCGAGAGTGCTGCCCTGCCCTAGCGCCTTGTCCCGCGTTGTCCCACCCCGGCGGCGAGCACCGCCCAGCACTATCCCACCCCAGTGGCTAGGCGCCGCCCTGCGTTGCCCTACACCGGCATCCGGCACATCCGGCCACCGTACCCTAGGCAGCCCTGCGCGCGGCCAGCCTCTGCATCCCACACCGCCCAGCGCTCCCTGCAGCCGCCCGCGTGCTGCCCACAATGCCAGTGCAAGCGACGAAGAGAGGGAGCAGGACAAGAAACGGAGGTCGCGACGTCGTCCAAGTGGATCGAGCCGGTTTATCCGATTTGGAGAGACCAAATCAAGACACATTTACTGGGAATACTCCCTATGCAGGATGACTCCAACCTAAACACCTTTAAATCCGGGTCCGACCCATTCCATCCCACTCCAGCCCTCAAACCAAACGCACCCATTGAACATTGATGATCCTACTCATCAACACCACAGAAAGTGAGCTGCAAATTCGTCAAAACAATACTGTTAGCCTGATTTGGTAGATGAGATCCCATTAATAATGCATGAAGATTTTCAATGTAGTCGTCCTCTCTAGAGCCAAACACAATGCAGGAAGATTTCCAACGAGGACGCGTCTTGTGTCTGGTGGTGTCTCTGCCAGCAGCTATATTTGTCTATCTATATTTCTAGAAGAAAGCAGCAAAATTGGACTTTTCAAATAAAGTTTGGCAATGGGTGATACTTGTTGATTCGATGCATACATGAAGAAAACAGTTGTGATCCAAGACAATACTTGTTCACATTATTATAGCATTAAGTCTCGATCGATGGAGCGATCCGTCCATCTCTGTCTTGTCTTCCACGAGGCAATCTAACTTTGTCCCCATCATTCATGTGCCATTTTTTTTGAACAAGTCATGTGCCATACTCCCTCCATCCTGACGATTTGTTGTGTGCAACTGTTGTGTAACTATTCCCTCTGCTTCAAACTATGACATTTTGCATTTTCTATGTTTGTAGTTTTTACTATGCATTTAGATATACACTGTGTCTAGATTCATAATAAAAATAATATATCTACAAAAGCCAAAACGTCTTATAACCTGGAAATGAGGGTTGGAGTACTAATTAAGCTCCCAAGGAACCGTATCTTATTTTTCTTTGAGAGTGAACAAGACATATTTCACCATTTCTTTTAGTTCAAATAAAAACAACCCTAACAGCCTCGCAATGCTTTCCGATCTCTCTGATACTCGAGGCTCATGTGAAGGCCAAAAGGGTAACGAGGAAGAGTTTTTATTTTTTTTAAAAGTGAGAATTTCTTTGAACAAACTACTAGAAACGCAAGGTGTTTGTTGATTATGGGCTAGATAACCCATGTACCTTTATCTAGGAAATAGAAATCCCATTTCCAAATCTTACAATGGATGACTTGTTTATTCATGTAAACACGAAAATATGATACAAAAAGCATACAACAAGATATAGAAAAACAGAGATACATATTATAGCACAAGGCCTGATCCTTTGAGCTTCTCTTCCACAATGCAATTTAGCTTTCTCCCCATCTCCTCTCTCATGTGATTCACCCAGTCACCCACCTTTCCTTTCCTAAAATATGATGACTTCTCAATAACTATGTTGCCAAGCCGAGCAAATTCTCCTGTTTGGTTTGTAGACAAGCTACTAAGCTTCTCGAAGCTGCACAACCTCACCACCTCCTCGGGTATCCCGTCCTCTATTTCCTTAATACTAAATGGAGCACCCAGGAACGTTGCAAGCCTTATGACGTACTTTGTTGGCTCTAAGGTCATATCCTCATACTTGAGGAAAAGAACATTATCAGGTTTTGCAATACTCTCCCTCCAGTACTCGAGACAATGGTTCCAAAAGGGTCCATTGCTCGAGAAACCTTCAGTGAACATGTCGAATGCTGTTTCCATGTCAACACAGTGTCCCCTATGCATCTTATTATCAAAGTGCCACCGAGACACAAAGGCATCCTTAATTAGGGTCTCGACAGATATACACAAGTCGACAACCACATTTGGCTATGGACTTCGGGAACAATGAAAGAGGCATATGAGTGGCAAGAAGCCTTGGGGATGGGAGGTTCTCCAAATAGGCAAGGTTCTCATGGGTAGGGGCCTCTATGGATGGTACCACCTCTTGAGGATGACGAAAAAGAAGAGGGTGGCTGCCAAAGTCATACCGGAAGCGGTTGATGACTGTAAAGGCGAGGGCTTTCAGCCATGTGGTGCCGCACTTGGGGTTGGTAGCAAGGATGACATCTTCCGGGCGAGGTTTGAAGCCATTTTCGATGCGCAGCCTGCTCTGTACGAAGTACGGGCGGAACCAGTAGTTCTTGTAGAGCACCAGTGGCTCTGACCACCCCTCTCTTGCTGGGAGTTTGGATATAAGACGCGCAGCATGGCTTTCGAATGAAATGGCTTCGATCGGACGAGCTATCTGTGGCACTTCCATCCTGAGCTTGTGACATAGCTCAACAACTACTCTGGAGTTTTTCCAGTCTCCCTCGATGGGAGGTTTGGATGGGCATGCATGCAAGAGGCCAGTGCAGATGGTGCGAATTGAGGTGCGCGCTGCTTGCTCGCGCGGAGCATAAATAGCCCAGGCATCATGCATGTCGCCTTTATCTAATTAAGGTAAGCACCATGCATGCATGCTGTCGAAGACTCGCAACCATGTATTACAATTGATGATTGAAGAGATCGAGCGAGAACAACAGGCAGGCATGCATGACTGTAGTGCACGAGACGTATGTACGTACGTGAGCGAGAGCCAACGCCAACTGGCCAAGACACGACGCACCTCGCCGCTCTCGGTGTGCCGGTGCAGTTGGTGGTTGTTTGGTTGGCGTCGGCGTTCAAAATTTTGGCCAAATTTCGGTGGTGGCCGAAAAAAAATCCAAAATTTTGTATGTTGTATATAATTCTAGACTTATATTTTCTATTGTTTATATTACATATTCTTCTATTTAATAGAGGTGTAGTCGTAAATTATACTAATATTTGTTTAGATTTATTTATTTTTAGAAAAAAAAACATAATTCATGTGCTAGTCTCTAAAAAAAGTTGCCGAAATATTTTATGAAATTCGTCAATTTCGGTGATGACCGAAATTTTTGCGGCACCTACCGAAATTAAAAACCTTGGTTGGCATGTTGGTCGATGAGAAACCGCCACGCACAAGACGCGCCCAACCCGGCTCTCGTGCGTGCGCTGTACACGCGGCTGCATTGCTCGCTTGCTCGCTCTCGGGTGTCTCACGTACGTCTCCTCGCTTCAAATTGGCAAATTCCTTACTACAAGCGATTTGCGTTTTTTTTTGCAGGTAGCTTACCAATTTGGAAAATCGCACCAAGATTCGAATCAGTTTGGCCGACTTTAAAAATCGGCCTAGTCGACCCTTTTTGAACAATAGCACTAGTGGCTGATTTTTTTTGTCCACAGGAGTTTGGGCTTGTCCCCCAAGCGCGAAAAATTTGATAGTGATCTTAAGTGTCTACCCCTCATGATTTAAGACTTTCTTTCCCTTCCTCGATTGATCTCCTGAGTATGTTTCGAGTGTTTTCAGTTGTTTTAAAGGTATGTTGCAAAAGTATATCGGGATGTTGCATACGTTGCAATTGTTGTACACTTATGTTGCAAACGTATGTCCCCAATGTTTCATCTGTTTTTCAGACGTATGTTGCAAGTGTGTTTATCTGAAAGTTACGTATGTTTTATGCATATGTTGCAAATGTTTTATATGGAAGTTGCGTATGTGTTGCAAAGGTTTTCAAGTGTTTCATGTGTTTTTGTAAGTGTTTCAGGCGCATGTTTCAAATGTTCCATCTGTCTTTAGACGTATGCTACAAATGTTTCATCTGGATGTTTCGAAAGTATATCGGGTGTTGCACATGTTATAATGGCGCCAGTGGCTGGCGGCCAGCGCCCGTAGGGCTTCGGCTCCTACCTTGCACCTTCCTCGTGCGGCGCGCTTGCCCTCTCCTCTCCCTCAACTCCCTTTCATTCCCTCCAACTCGCCGCGCGCGGTGGTTCGAGCTCGGCTGGAAACCCTACCCGACGAGTACGCAAACGCCCGCGGAGGTGGTGGCCCTGGGTGGGCCCACGGCAGTGCGATGCTCGCGTAGTGGCCCCGGAGCAAGCTGAGGTCCGCGCCATCCGCTAGCTACGCGCGGGAAACATGCAACCGCGGGTGTCCGGACACGGGCATCCGCCCGGACGTCCGGTCGCTAGTGACGCCCAGTAAAAAAAGCAAATATTGCATTGCATGCATACACAGTTTTAGTATGCGATACGGATGATTTCCTTTCCTGCACTTACTATAAATAAATAATATAGATACTTTTATTATTACTATAGTACAGTAATAGTAAAAAATAAAAAAGGGAAAGAAGTGAAGGCATGCAACTTTTGCTTGGTGGAAAAAGTCTACATTACCTCCATCAATTTTCGCGAAAGTCTGTTTTTCTCCTTAAACTCTAAAACCGAACAAAATACCTCCCTCAACTTTTAAAACCGTTCATATTACCTCCCTAGCCCGGTTATAAGCGGGTTTGAAGGCGGTTTTGTCTTTTTCTTTTTTATTTATTTCGGCTGAATCTTTGAAAAATCTTAGTAAATCACAGAAAAATCATAAAATAGAAAATCCAATTTTATTGGACTCCACATGAATAGATCTATACAGTGAACTTATAATATGGTATGCTTTAGTATAAAGTTTTTGCTGTAGCTTTAGATCTATGCTTTTCTGTAATTAAATGGAATAATTCATAACTTCAGTTTCTATGGTCCAATTGTGATGAAATTTTTATGGTGGACTAATTATTGTATGCTTAAACTATAGTAAAAATTTCATACTTATTGGATCATGTATAGCTTAGTTATAGATTTTATTTAGGTTTATGCTTGTTAAATATAAACAAGAGTTGTTAAGTTTTCTTGAGTGGAAACCGGACAAAAAAAAACCAAACGAATTTCACATACAACTCCACACAAAGACCATCCAAACCTAAGTGGACTAAAACGGAGCATCAAAACGGCCTAGATTTTTTTGCTTATGATTTGGAGATGGTGTTGGATTCTCAGTGCCCCGTTAGGCACTTGGAATCCTAGAAAGTTCAGGTGCCTCCTTCGTTAATTCAGATCTGCTACCGTAAGATTTTTTTTCCCAGTGTCCTACCCACCAGTTATTAGAAAGCCTGTGCACGACCATAACAGCTATAACAGCTACAGTGTATATATACAGGGAGAGTATATTCAGTAGCCAACTACAAAATAAGTTATTCTGTAGCCAACTTTATTTACGATAATTTTATATACTAATTTACGATAATGCCAATACATATTTACAATAGTTGGGTTACTATAACACATGAAGATATTTACCATAATGTTATAGTAAACCATTTAGTAAGGAGTTACTATAATCTCGTAAATTAATATAGTAATTATCGTAACTCAAAGTGGCTACAGAATAAATTATTTTGTAGCTAGCTACAGGGTAGGGCGTATTTGCCTCGTATCTGAGATGAATATTTTGGTTTGGGGAAGATCGAGTGTCCTTCCCTCATCATCATCTCCAATCTAAATAAACAACATCAACAAAAAAAAAGTATCATTCCATTCTATCCCGTCCGCCCACTTATCCAAAGACATGCTTAGTTGGTTAATGTGCTAGCTTTTGAACGCTTCAAGTTGGTTGTACCGTTTCCCATCTATATTAGCCAGAAAGTAGCCGAAATTTCATTTCCAAAAAATCTTGTTTATTCATGCAAAGATGCAAATGGGATGTACAAAAGCATAAAAGAAGATACTCCGATCCATAGGAGAACCTGATCCAACAACATACTAAAGGATTAGGCCAGATCCTTTAAGTTTTTCTTTCACAATGCGATCTAACTTCCTCCCCAATCACCCACCTTTCCTTTCCTAAAGTATGCTGAATTCTCAATAACCATGTTGCCGTATCTAAAGAACTCTCCTGTTTTGTTGACATACAGGCTACTAAGCATCTCAAAGTTGCACAACCTAACCATCTCCTCAGGTACCCCGTCCTCTTCTTCCTTGGTACAAAATGGGACACCAATGAATGCTGCGATCTTCATGACATATTTCACAGGATCTGACAGCATTTCTTCATACTTTAAGAAGAGTGCCCTATCGGGCATCGCAATGCTCTCCCTCCAGTACTCAAGACAATGATCCCAAAAAGGCCCATAGCCAGAGAAACCTTCGGAGAACATGTTGAAAGCTGTTTTCAAATCAACACTACGTCCTCTATGAACCTTATTATCATAGCACCACTGAGACACGAATGCATCCTTAGGGTCTCGACAGATGTACACAACCCGACAACCACAACCACTAGTTATGGACTTTGGAAACAACGAAAGGGGCAAATGGGTGGCGAGAAGCCTTGGGGATGGTAGCGTCTCTAGGTATGCGAAGTCCATATTTCGAGGGATCTCTATGAATGGCACCACCTCCTAGGGATGGCGGAAGAGAAGAGGGTGGTTGTCAAAATCATACTGGAAGCGGTTGGTGACTGCGAAGGCGAGGGCCTTCAGCCATGTGGTGCCGCACTTGGGGTTGCTAGCGAGGATGATGTCATCGTGGCGAGGTTTGAAGCTATTTTGGAGGCGCAGTACGCTCTCCACGAAGTAGGGACGGAGCCAGTAGTTCTTGTAGAGCACCATCAGCTCCGACCACCCCTCTCTTGATGGGAGTTTGGATATCAGATCAGCAGTGCCACACTGGGGGTTCACTACTGGAGGCGCCCTCTTTGCCGAGGGCTCAGGGCACTCGGCAAAGGCCCAAAAGCCCTCGGCAAAGAGCCCTTGGAAAAAAAATTAACGGCAAAGAGGCTCTTTGCCGAGGGTCATTTGTCGGGCACTCGGCAAAGCCTTTTCCGAGTGCCAACGGCGACACTTGGCAAAGAAAAGCAGCCGTCAACGGCGCTGCTCCGTTGACGGCGCCTTTGCCGAGTGCCGACAGTTAGGTCACTCGGCAAAGACATTTTTTTTTCAAAAAACTCTTTGCTGAGTGCCACGGCGGCGCGCACTCGGCAAAGCCATTTTTTATTTTTTTTTAAAAAGCTCTTTGCCGAGTGCCTCCCCAGCTTGGCACTCGGCAAAGATTTTTTGTTTTTTTTAAAAAAAAATCTTTGCCGAGTGCAATGTCCTAGCACTCGGCAAAGTTTCCCAGCTTTGCCGAGTGCCATGACCATTGCACTCGGCAAATCAACCGAAATTGTAATTTTTTTTTGTTTTTTGCATTCCACTGACACAAACATTTCAAATATATATCACAAACATCACAATAATCACATATATATCACAACGAAACCATTTTCACACATTATATCACAACCACAACTCAAATAACAACATATCGCAACCACAAGTCAAATATCACAACCACAAGTCACAAATTCACAACCACAGTCCATCAAGTCCAAGCACAAGTCACAACCACAAGTGAAGCTCAAGTCCAAGCACATGACGAAGCACAACTCCTCAAAAAAGCGGCCTATGACACGATGGTGAAGCAAAGGCTCCATCATTCGGTGACGCATGAGCGGGGTTATTCAATCCCGCCGACGGAAGCTGCAAAAAGGATAAGAGGTTGCATGTGTGAGATTCATCTAGTAAGTTTCTATGTGAAGCATTGGTGTATGTCATAGCTAGTGCAAGCATCTAGTAAGTTTCTATGTCAGGCATCTAGTAAATTGAGAATGTCAAGCATGGTTGTATGTCATAGCTAGTGCAAGCATATAGTAAGTTTCTATGTCAAGCATCTAGTAAGTTCTATGTCAAGCATGGTTGTATGTCAAGGAAGCATCTAGTAAGAGTGAACTTTCATACTTATAGGAGTGGCTGTAGAAGTAGGCGGTGGAGGAGCTGCCAACGGCAAAGGTACACCCCTTGCTGGACACTCCGCATGAAGGCCTCCATTTCTTGCATCCTCCTCTCCTGGGCCGCGAACGCTTCCCTCTGGGCCTACAGCTGCACGCTCTGAGCCTCGACCATGAGCTTCTGGGCCTGCAGCTCGGCCTGCAATACAAACTTCAATGTTTCAGTAATGCAAATGTAACTTAGGTGTGCAAAGATGAATGTACGACGAGTAAAACAGGACGTACCTCGAGAGCGTCGACCCGTTGCAGTGACAGAGTAGGCAGTGGGCGTATGGGCTGGCTAGAGCTCATGCTCCGTGCTCGGAGCACGTCGAGAGAGGGAACAGTGGTGGAGTCGATGGCGCCGTCTGCAATCCATAGCCACCCATGCTTCTTGCCTCCTCCTAGTCTCATGATGGTCTCTACATCAATGGCCTCAGTGCGCACATCGTAATTTTCCCCATGGACCTCCCTCACCTTTGAGGTGTACTCTTGGACCTTAGTGTGCACGGTCGGGTCAGAGTACACCTCGCGCAGGGTAGACGGGTCGAAGGAGACAGAGGAAGACGCCCTGCCCATGTGGGACATAGCCCACGCAGAGAACTCCGAGACCTCCACCACTGGGTGTGCAGCCTCCTACGAGTAAGACGGCAAGATGGTGAGAAATAAGGCAGAACTCAGCGTCAAATAAGATAAAAGAAATCACTTACATATGCTTGTTTATAGGCGGGGAGGCTGCGGCTGCCTTGATGGTGAGTAGCACCTCGCCTCAGCAGATGCTGGTCCCGCTGCCTCGCGTGGTTCTCAGCAAAGTCGTTGGACAACCACCTGTCCACGATCATCTCCCAGCACACGGAGTGGGATCGGCACCACCAAGGAATCACCTATAAGTCATCAATTATTTGATATAGAAAAAGATAAAATTAAATCGACTTAATCTCAAAACGAATCATTATTAATGTTTTTCGTCTACCTCAAGGTACTGGGCCCTGGGACAGCTCCACCTGTCTTGCATCAGGCTTGCTGATGGACTGCTTCAACACCACGGTGTAGTAGTCTCTGTGGGACTGCACGCGCGCCTCGTGGTGCATGTCGGTGACGTACTTCCTACAGGCGGCGGCAGCCGCCTGATCCGCCCGGGCCTCAAGTCCTTCTTCCGGCTTGAAATACCTCTGCATACAAAACCGATGTATCCATTCATTATTTCAATAAAAGACTTACCCAATGAAAATGTTGTGCGAGAGAGACTTACCCAAAACTCCGCCAGTACCCGCTCCTGCTTGTTACGGTACCTGTCGTTAGGGGCCAACTGGTACCTGTCCCACGTGTAGGCCGGCTCCCGCATGTCCTCGAACACGTTCACAAGGCCGGGGTACCATTTCCTACACAAAACACCAAGGATGCTCGCGGGGGAGCGTGCAGAAGTACCCGACAAAACCAACTAGGCCCTGCACAAGTGATTAAGAAAATTTATCAGTTCCTCTTTTGATTTCCAACATTATCATATGAAGTAGTTGTGATAACATCTATAGTTACTTACCTTTTTGCCATAGGGCGAATCAGTGCCCGGTTGCGAGGAAGCGGAGGCTGAGGGAGGCTCGCGGGACCTCGCTAGTAAACAGTCGAGGTAGTGGAACTGTCGCCCTCGGTGGCCTCATCCTCGGCCGCCTCATCCTCGGTCTATCGGACGTCCTCATCCTCGACTTCGTCCTCGGGCGTGGCCGTCACGTGCTCCTCCTCCGTCACCTCATCTGAAGGTGGCGGGGAAGGAGTCCGCTTCCTCCTCCTGACCCTGGTACTCCTTTGACCTCCTGTGGACGCTACCCCTAACCCCAACCCCTCATCTAAAACGGGAGGGCGTGGTCTCCCGTAAAGGGAGGCCGTCTCACGTCGTGGACGGCTGCTCGCCATCACCTGCAATCACAAAGAATGAACAAGACTTATTAGTATATATATTAGAAATAGATTCAAAATAAATAAAGAAAACACAAACTAAAACAAACGTAGTATTACATGTATTAGGAATAATCTTCATGATTAGGATCATAGGTGTCGTCATCACTGTCAAAATTGTCCAAATGGGCAACACTATCTGAAGGTTCTATGTTGTCTTCGTCGTCATTGACTAGCCTTAATCGGTCAAGCATTTCTATGTCCTTGGCATTTTGCACCACATCTCCATCAACCTCGTCATCCTCCGGTTCGTTGTCTACTTCCATTTCAATCGCTTCGGGTAAGACTATCTCAAACGTGCCTGGTAGCCCATCTTCTTGATAGAACTGTCCATCATATGTGTTTGCGTTGAAGTTGTAATCGTCATCGTTTGGGGCAGGTAGTTTACCGTGTGGAGACACCTGGTGCACAATAGCCCAACCCTTAAGATCCGCTTTGTCTTGGTTGGCATATCGCATATAGTACACCTACATGGCCTGTTGAGCCACAATGTAGACATCTTTTCCTGGATAGACGGAATCTTCTCGAATCTCGACTAGCCCAAGATGAGGGGTTCGTCTCGTTTCTCGAGGATTAAACCAGTGGCATTTGAACACGACAGGTTTATGTTTGTGACCATGAAATGAGAGTTCATAGATTTCCTCAACTCTACCATGATAGTCGAGGCTATCAGTGCTGGGCGTGCAAACTCCGCTATTTGTGGTTTTCCGTTTGAGCCGAGTCTGCTCATATCTTATTGTGTGGAAGCGATATCCGTTCACGTCATAATCGGTAAATGATTGCACCCTAACGTCATAGCCGCCTGCAACCTGTCTCAACTCCTCACTCATGGACGAGTCAGTCTGGGCCTACAAGCTCAAGCATGATAGGTCGTTATATTAATCGAACAAATGAGAAACTTGGAATATGGAACGTGGGAGCTAAATTGGACATTACCTTTTGTTTGAAGCAAGAAATGAAATCAGGCCTCCCCGCACCCGCACCCTGAGAAAGAAGGGTGTCATGTTCCTGCGAGGTAGGATCCCTTGATTGATGCCAGGACTCACGAACAAATTCCCTGTCCGAACGAGAATCAGTGGGGTTGCATGAAGAATATTCAGGGCGTACTGAAACAAGTTCGTTGAGAACTTACTCGACGAACAGCTGCACCTCGGGAAGGTTGATCAACACATATAGCATGACACTTTGCCACTCTTCATTTCCCAATATCTTATTGGTTGATCCACTTGCGCTGCCGAGTTGGCCTTGGAACAGGCTATGGGTCCATTCATTTTCGCCAACATTGTAACGAGGGAGTGGATTATGATTGCTAGGAAGTTTCAGCTTGTAGTATAGTGTTGTGAAGTTTGCCACCTCCTCCCTTAGACCTGCCTCTGCAATGGAAGCCTCAATTCTAGCTTTATTTGTACATTTCTTGCGAAGAGTCTTTAGACATCTCTCGATTGGATAGCACCACCGAGCTTGCACGGGCCCCCCCAAACGTGCCTCGGACGGGAGGTGCACAATCAGATGCTGCATGGGCAAGAAGAAGCCGGGTGGAAAGATCTTCTCTAGCTTACAGAGCAACACAGGTGCTGTTTTTTCCAAGTCCTGAGCGACGGTCCGAGATATCTCCTTAGCACAAAGCTGACGGAAGAAAAACCTCAACTCTGCCAGCACTTGCCAGACATGGTCAGGGACATAGCCACGGACCATCGCCGGAAGAAGCCGCTCAATCCATATGTGGTAGTCATGACTCTTCATCCCGTTGACTCGTAAAGTGCCCAAGTTCACTCCCCTGCTCAGATTCGCTGCATATCCATCTGGGAACATTAACGTCTTGATCTATTTTAGTACTTCCCTCCTTTGATCGGGTTCCAAGACGAAATCGACCTTAGGTCTTTTCCATTGTTTGTTTCGGCCACTAGGAGGCCGCATCTCTTGCTTCGGTCTATCACACAACGTTGCTAGGTCCACTCTAGCCTTAACGTTGTCCTTAGACTTGTCAGTGTTCATGAGAGTTTCCCAAAGTGCCTCGGCGATATTCTTTTCGGTGTGCATTACATCAATGTTATGTGGCAGAAGAAGGTCATCGAAATAGGGGAGCCTCGTCAAGCCGGACTTATGAGTCCACATATGTTCCTCACCATATCCCACAAAACCACCTCCTTCATTGGGCACGAGAGCATCTATCTGAGCACGCACCTCAGCACCACTCTTCATGCGTGGTTTAGAGTCTATCACTGCAACACCTTTCATAAAGTTCTTGATGTCTTGTCTGAATGGATGTTTAGAAGGGAGGAATTGACGATGCCTGTCGAACGACGAATACTTGCCACCCTTCTTCAACCAAATAACCCTCACAGCTTCCTTGCATATTGGGCACGGGAACTTCCTGTCGACACACCAGGCGGCGAATAACCCATACGATAGGAAGTCATGCAGGGAGTAGTGGTACCAAACATGTATCTTGAAGGATGATTTTGTAGCTCGGTCGTATGTCCATACCCCCTTCTCCCAAGCGTCGATCAATTCATCAATCATAGGCTCCATGTACACACCCATATTACTCCCCGGGTGTCCAGGAATTATCAATGACAAAAAGACGTTATGCCATTGAAAGGAGATGTCAGGGGGAAGATTTAGGGGGATAACAAACACGGGCCAACATGTGTATGGGGCAGACACCTGTCCATAAGGATTGAACCCATCTGTTGCCAGCGCGACACGTATATTACGAGCCTCAGCTGCTTTGTCAGGATGTTTGTCATTAAAGTACGTCCATGCTTCGGCATCTGACGGATGCACCATCGTCCATGGCTTGTACCGTACACCTTCTTTATGCCATGTCATCTGTTTCGCGAATTCCTCGGTCATGAAAAGCCGTTGGATCCTCGGCACAAACGGAAGGTGCCGTAGGACTTTCGTGGGGATCGTGGTCGCCTCTTCTCGCCATCTCCGAGTCTACCTCTAGGTACCTTGAGGATTTACACTTGACAAAGACTTTGCATCCTTGTGATCTTTCCTAAATAAGACGCACCCCTTCGGACAAACATGTATCTTGTCACATGGCATCTTAAGCATACAAAGTAGTTTCTGTGACTCGTGCAAGTTCTTCGGCAGGATGTGCTTCTCCGGTAGCATGCTGCCAAACACGGCCAACATCTTATCAAAGCCTTCGCAACTTAGATTTAACTTGGCCTTCAACCCCATAACACGTCCAATGGCATCCAGCTGAGAAACTGTTGTACTCTCATGAAGGGGTTTATGTGCCAAGTCCAACATTTCGTAGAAGGCCTTAGCGGCTTCCTCCATCTCCTCCTTCTCACGTCCTTCTGCGAAGTGAGCTTGGTGAGTGTCATCTAGCATGTCTGCTACTCCGGCATCATCATCAAAAGCCTGAGGCATGGTCTCACCACCTTCGTTCTTATACGATCTGCTTCACCATGGTGGATCCATCGGTGGTAGCCAGCCGTATAACCATTGTACACAAGATGTTTACCCATGGTCACCTTGTCTACCCTTCTGTTGTTGTCACATTTGCTACAGGGACACCAAAGTTTAGAATGTCCTTTAGCTACACCCGAGCTCCATGCATGTTCCAAGAAAGCATCTATCCCATTCACTCACTCAATGTCAAAGTCACTCCTGCTTCTCTAGCCCGTGTACATCCACTAACGGTCTTCCATCCTTTCACATATACAGCACATAGTAATGTAACAATCAATTGCACCTATGCGGTGTTCCTACTCTCTAATAGGTGAGGATATGTCCTAATCCCACCCGCGGATGCATAGATGTGGTTAGTTTCCATGCTCCGCTCCCTATCCGAGAGAGAATTTTGGCAGCACCTCCCCGCTGTTCTCCCGATGCACGTCCTGCAAGGGAGAGTGTGTATCCGGAGAACAACAGGGGGTGATGCCAAAACACCATCTCGGATCAGAGCGGACCATGGAAACTAACCCATCTACGTATCTGTGGGCTGTCCAAAAAACGTGGACAATCCAAATGAGATACGGTCATGAGATATACAAAGATCTCATATACTCCAACCGTATCTCTTTTGGACGGAGACACCTAACTAGGTTACGCGACCAAAGACCACATACGGATAGAGGGGTTATACCTAGGGTGCTGGTGAGGTCGGGGTGGCGGGCGGTGGAGAGTCGGTGCAATGGCGAGTCGACCGCTGTGCGGAAGACCCAGTGGCCGACGAAGACGATCGGGGTCGCCGAGTCCCTCCCACAGTCATCCTGCAAAAAAGGGCAAAAATGGTTAGTGTCGACTCAAAATTTAAAGACCTCCTCCCCTCGCACGGGAGGTTCCCAAAACTCTAAAAACATGGCACAAAGGCCAACAACCACATATATACCAAACATGGGCACGAAGGCCAACAACCACCAATATATCAAGAGGAGCCATGTACTTTAGTTCTCTTTCCATGCAGATGAAAGTATTGAAGTAGTACAACAACAGTTACTACTAACCCTACAACTACTACTAACACTACTACTAACAACTACTTAACTACTAACAGTACTAATACTAAGAACTACTTAACTATTAACAACTACTACTACTAACCACTACTACTTACTAACTACTACTATTTACTAACTACTACTACTACTAAGCCTACAACTAACACTACTAACTACTACTAGCAACCACTACTACTTACTAACTACTACTATTTACTAACTACTACTACTACTAACCCTACAACTAACACTACTAACTACTACAACTAACACTACTAACTACTACTACTAACACTACAACTAACTACTACTAACACTACTAACTACTACTACTACTACTAACACTACAAGGGTAGGGCTTACCTTGGCGGCAAGAACGGCAAGAGCGAGGGCCGGCGACGACGGCGGGGATGACCGCAACAGTGCGAGGATCAACGGGCGGTCGGAACGGCGCGAGGATCGATGGGCGATCGGGTCGGCACCTTCCTCTTCTTCCTCCTTCCCCTTCTCTTTCTTCCTCCTTCTCCCTCTGCTGGCCGGTCGTAGGGCACGGTGAGGCCGGTGGAGCTCGGGGCTGGCGGGGGAGCTCGGGGCCGGCCGGGTCGCTGTCCCCGGGGAGCTCGGAGCCCGGGGCGCCGGTGAGCTCGGGGCGGCGGCCGGGGACCCGGGGCACGGGCGCGGTCCAGGCGGGCGCTGGGCCACGGGCAGGGCGCGGAGGCCCGCTGGGGGCGCGGCGGGCAGGGGCTGGCGGGAGCGCTGGCCAAGGCGCCGGGCGAAGCGCCACGGACGGGGCGGGGTCGACGGCGGCAAGGCGCAGCAATGACGCAGGGGGTGGGAGAGAGAGTGAGGAGGGGGTGGGTTAATGCCCATTCTGGGCCTTTAGGTTGAAAGATTTGCCGAGTGCCGTGCCCAGTGACACTCGGCAAAGGTTTTTTTATTTTTTGTGGGCCTTGCCGAAAGCGCGCCCGTGACTGGCGCTTCGGCAAAGGCTTCTTCTTGTGCTTTGCCGAAATTAAGCCAACCTTTTCTGGCACTTTCAAAACTCTTAAAATTTTTTTTTTTTTTTCGCTTCCATTTTTTCTTTCGGCTTTACATTCGATAATTAAAACTCTATTTCAAAATTTGGGACAATTTTTAGTTTTTTTACTTTTTCTATCCTTAATTAGTTTTGTTTCGCTGAATTTTTTCACGTAACATGATTTGAAAAAGTTTTTAAAATTATATAATTCAAATTTGAAAATCAAAACTGCATGGAATATGTTATCTGTGTGCTTGAAAAATATTATTCATTATGGTATTTGCATAAAACATGTGCATCTCGACGTCTCTTGCTCAAAACATTCTCAATTTTTACCACAGCCTACATATGCGATAACATGACACATCGACAAGTTTCAAAATTTTTCGGATTCAGATGGACTTTATATAATTTTAAAACACTTTTCCGGCAAGTGACTCATCATGTTACGTGAAGAAGATGCGTGAAATTTGATGCGAGTTCGTGGATAGAGACTCAACATACACCAAATACCATTAATAACATTTTTCGAAGCACTAGATTACAATATTCCATGCACTTGCAGTTCAAATTTAAATTATATATAAAAATTCAACATAATCAAATTAATCAACCAAATATAACAAAAAACCTAGAAAAAGCACCAAATTTGAACATAAAGTTGTAAACCATGTAGGCGGGCCCAACAAAAATTTTGGGGTAAAAAAAATGAAAATTTGTCGAGTGGCAGCTTCGCACTCGGCAAAGACTGTCTTTGCCGAGTGCTGACCCAGGGACACTCGGCAAAAAAAAATTTAAAGAAATTTTTCAAAAACGTATAAAAAGCCTTTGCCGAGGGCCTAACGGTGATGCCCTCGGCAAAGATTGACGGTATGGGATGGCCATCGTGTCAAGCGGTGTTGCCGAGGGCCGGGCCTCGGCAAATAATTATTGTTGCCGTGTGCTTGGCTTTGCCGAGGGTCTGGCCCTCGGCAAAGAGTCTTTGCCGAGGGCTGTTCTGCCCTCGGCAAAGACTCTTTGCCGAGTGCCCGAGCATTTTCCCTAGGCAAATCCTCAGGCTCTCAGTAAAGTTGCTCTGTCCGGTAGTGGTTGCTAGCATGGCTTTCCAATGCAATGGCTTCAGATGAGCTGTTCCTGGAGCTTCCATCCTCGGCTTGCTGTGGCATTGCTTAGCTACTTTGAAGTTTTTGCAGTCTCTCGCTGCTCGCTTGGATGGACTGGATGGGCGAAGGGAGGTGTGTAGATTGAGCTAGGCTCCTGCCTGGCTCACAGAGAGCATAAATAGCACAACGCATGTATATTCTACCGGAGATAGCGGAGGTAGGTGTGGCAAGTCAATCGTGATACACCTGCAGTTATGGGTCACTGATAGCCTCACAACTGCAGAGACTCATCGGCCGCTAGGTGTTGAATCTCCGTTGGGCAGAAGCATGCATATGATGCACACTGAAACGCTCAATCACCTCTGCCTACTCTCGCGCATCTTCGTTCCCAAAACCCAGAGTTTTCACCATCTAATCTCCCTGGAAAAACGAAGCTCACCTTGTATATTCCTGAAGAAAACGTCAACATACATATACAGACTTGGATAAATAATGTATACAGACCAAAATGTTTTATTTGCGAGGACATAGGAAGTACAGTCAAATTTAAGTTGCTTCTGGACACAAGGGACAATGACACATACATCGAGAGATCGAATACAATCTCTATGACATCGTCATTGCAATGCTGATAGAGCTATCACGACGAAGTGTCAGTGTAGTAATTCTTCGCTTTCATTGGAAGGAAATGGTGCTTTATTCGCCCTTGCTACGTAACTCAGTTGATTGGAAAAAACAAAACAAAACGAAGAAGGAATCGTATATCTCTCCATCCATAACGGAGGAAGAAGAGAAAAGGGAACAAGTAAGATAGAACCAGACTGCACGGAGCACTGTAGTAGTGCTTGCACGTGTTAAGGCTTTGAGCTAGGGGATTCATCATCCTAGCTTGGGCGATGGTGACCCCTTGTGGTGGGTGCACGGATTTGTACCATGGGATATATATGGTGAAAAATGAAGTATAATCATTTTTTTTGCGTGGGTCTACTTGGGATTTTAGCCAAGAACAAGAGCTATCTCCGTGGTAACCCACTTCCCTTGGCATGTTTGTATGACTGGAATTTCAGTAAAAATAACACGTGTTAGTAAGGGTGTTGCAATTTTTTGTTTCATGACATGGCACCGCAACAGAGTTGAAAATGAAAGATAATATCACCTTCATGTCCTTAGGTGTGTTTGGTTTCCGAACCATGTGGAATGGGTTGGACCTAGGTTGGGTTAGACGCATCTCATGTTTGGTTCAAGAGATAGAGCCATTCCATTTTGTTTGGTGTGAGGGATGGAGTGGGTTAGGATGGATCTCATTGGTCAACACCATTACCCGCTATGTACGTGGGACCCAACTCTCAGCCACTCCCTCACTTCTTCCACCTCTCGTAGTTCACCAGGCGCAAGCACCGCAGCCATTATGCTGGCCCGCTGCGAGAGTGCTGCCCCGCCCCGGCGCCTTGACCCGCGTTGTCCCACCCCGGCGGCGAGCACCGCCCAGCACTATCCCACCCCAGTGGCTAGGCGTCGCCCAGCGCTGCCCTGCGCGGGCGTCCGGCGCATCTGGCCACCGCGCCCCAGGCAGGCCTGCGCGTGGCTAGCCTCTGCATCCCACACCGCCCAGCGCTCCCACCAGCCGCCCCCGTGCTGCCCACGATGCCAGTGCAAGCGACGAAGAGAGGGAGCAGGACAAGAAACGGAGGTCGCGACGTCGTCCAAGTGGGTCGAGCCGGTTTCTCCGATTTGTAGAGACCAAATCAAGACACATTTACTGGGAATACTCCCTATGTGGGATGACTCCAACCTAGAGATCCTGAAATCAAACACCTTTAGATCTGGGTCCGACCCATTCCATCCCACTCCAGCCCTCAAACCAAACGCACCCATTGAACATTGATGATCCTACTCGTCAACACCACAGAAAGTGAGCTGCAAATTCGTCAAAACAATACTGTTAGCCTGATTTGGTAGATGAGATCCCATTAATAATGCATGAAGATTTTCAATGTAGTCGTCCTCTCTAGAGCCAAACACAATGCAGGAAGATTTCCAACGAGGACGCGTCTTGTGTCTGGTGGTGTCTCTGCCAGCAGCTATATTTGTCTATCTATATTTCTAGAAGAAAGCAGCAAAAATTGGACTTTTCAAATAAAGTTTGGCAATGGGTGATACTTGTTGATTCGATGCATACATGAAGAAAACAGTTGTGATCCAAGACAATACTTGTTCACATTATTATAGCACAAGTCTCGATCGATGGAGCGATCCGTCCATCTCTGTCTTGTCTTCCACGAGGCAATCTAACTTTGTCCCCATCATTCATGTGCCATTTTTTTTGAACAAGTCATGTGCCATACTCCCTCCATCCTGACGATTTGTTGTGTGCAACTGTTGTGTAACTATTCCCTCTGCTTCAAACTATGACATTTTGCATTTTCTATGTTTGTAGTTTTTACTATGCATTTAGATATACACTGTGTCTAGATTCATAATAAAAATAATATATCTACAAAAGCCAAAACGTCTTATAACCTGGAAATGAGGGTTGGAGTACTAATTAAGCTCCCAAGGAACCGTATCTTATTTTTCTTTGAGAGTGAACAAGACATATTTCACCATTTCTTTTAGTTCAAATAAAAACAACCCTAACAGCCTCGCAATGCTTTCCGATCTCTCTGATACTCGAGGCTCATGTGAAGGCCAAAAGGGTAACGAGGAAGAGTTTTTATTTTTTTTAAAAGTGAGAATTTCTTTGAACAAACTACTAGAAACGCAAGGTGTTTGTTGATTATGGGCTAGATAACCCATGTACCTTTATCTAGGAAATAGAAATCCCATTTCCAAATCTTACAATGGATGACTTGTTTATTCATGTAAACACGAAAATATGATACAAAAAGCATACAACAAGATATAGAAAAACAGAGATACATATTATAGCACAAGGCCTGATCCTTTGAGCTTCTCTTCCACAATGCAATTTAGCTTTCTCCCCATCTCCTCTCTCATGTGATTCACCCAGTCACCCACCTTTCCTTTCCTAAAATATGATGACTTCTCAATAACTATGTTGCCAAGCCGAGCAAATTCTCCTGTTTGGTTTGTAGACAAGCTACTAGGCTTCTCGAAGCTGCACAACCTCACCACCTCCTCGGGTATCCCGTCCTCTATTTCCTTAATACTAAATGGAGCACCCAGGAACGTTGCAAGCCTTATGACGTACTTTGTTGGCTCTAAGGTCATATCCTCATACTTGAGGAAAAGAACATTATCAGGTTTTTCAATACTCTCCTCCAGTACTCGAGACAATGGTTCCAAAAGGGTCCATTGCTCGAGAAACCTTCAGTGAACATGTCGAATGCTGTTTCCATGTCAACACAGTGTCCCCTATGCATCTTATTATCAAAGTGCCACCGAGACACAAAGGCATCCTTAGGGTCTCGACAGATATACACAAGTCGACAACCACATTTGGCTATGGACTTCGGGAACAATGAAAGAGGCATATGAGTGGCAAGAAGCCTTGGGGATGGGAGGTTCTCCAAATAGGCAAGGTTCTCATGGGTAGGGGCCTCTATGGATGGTACCACCTCTTGAGGATGACGAAAAAGAAGAGGGTGGCTGCCAAAGTCATACCGGAAGCGGTTGATGACTGTAAAGGCGAGGGCTTTCAGCCATGTGGTGCCGCACTTGGGGTTGGTAGCAAGGATGACATCTTCCGGGCGAGGTTTGAAGCCATTTTCGATGCGCAGCCTGCTCTGTACGAAGTACGGGCGGAAACCAGTAGTTCTTGTAGAGCACCAGTGGCTCTGACCACCCCTCTTTGCTGGGAGTTTGGATATAAGACGCGCAGCATGGCTTTCGAATGAAATGGCTTCGATCGGACGAGCTATCTGTGGCACTTCCATCCTGAGCTTGTGACATAGCTCAACAACTACTCTGGAGTTTTCCAGTCTCCCTCGATGGGAGGTTTGGATGGGCATGCATGCAAGAGGCCAGTGCAGATGGTGCGAATTGAGGTGCGCGCTGCTTGCTCGCGCGGAGCATAAATAGCCCAGGCATCATGCATGTCGCCTTTATCTAATTAAGGTAAGCACCATGCATGCATGCTGTCGAAGACTCGCAACCATGTATTATAATTGATGATTGAAGAGATCGAGCGAGAACAACAGGCAGGCATGCATGACTGTAGTGCACGAGACGTATGTACGTACGTGAGCGAGAGCGAGCGAGGCCAACGCCAACTGGCCAAGACACGACGCACCTCGCCGCTCTCGGTGTGCCGGTGCAGTTGGTGGTTGTTTGGTTGGCGTCAGCGTTCAGAAATTTGGCGAATTTTTGGTGGTGGCTGAAAAAAAAAATCCGAAATTTTGTATTTGGTATATAACTCTAGACTTATATTTTCTATTGTTATTACATATTCTTCTATTTAATAGAGGTGTAGTCATAAATCATACTAATATTTGTTTAGATCTATTTATTTTTAGAAAAAATATACTTTATGTGCTAGTCTTAAAATTTTTTGCTGAAATATTTTGTGAAATTCAGCAATTTCGGTGATGACCGAAATTTTTGCGGCACCTACCAAAATTAAAAACCTTGGTTGGCGTGTTGGTCGATGAGAAACCGCCACGCACAAGACGCGCCCAACCCGGCTCTCGTGCGTGCGCTGTACACGCGGCTGCATTGCTCGCTTGCTCGCTCTCGGGTGTCTGACGTACGTCTCCTCGCTTCAAATTGGCAAATTCCTTGTGTACTTGCTCATGAGTTGGACAGAATTTGCTTGCATCTTTACCTCTGTACCGGAGATTTCAGTTTTCTTAATCTCCCAAGTCCCAATTTCCGAATGTTTTGTAACTACAAGCGTTTTGCGTTTTTTGTTTGCAGGTAGCTTGACCAATTTGAAAAATCGCACCAAGATTCAAATCAGTTTAGCCGACTTTTAAAGTCGGCCTAGTCGACCCTTTTTGAACAATAGCACTAGTGGCTGATTTTTTTTGTCCACAGGAGTTTGGGCTTGTCCCCCGAGCACGAAAAATTTGATAGTGATCTTAAGTCTCTACCCCTCATGATTTAAGACTTTCTTTCCCTTCCTCGATCGATCTCCTGAGTATGTTTCGAGGTATGTTGCAAAAGTATATCGGGATGTTGCATACGTTGTAATGGTTGTACACTTATGTTGCAAACGTCAGTCCTCAATGTTTCATTTGTTTTTAGACGTATGTTGCAAGTGCGTTTATCTGAAAGTTGCGTATGTTTTACGCATATGTTGCAAATGTTTTATATGGATGTTGCGTATGTATTGCAAAGGTTTTCAAGTGTTTCATGTGTTTTCGCAAGTGTTTCAGGCGCATGTTTCAAATGTTCCATCTGTCTTTAGACGTATGCTGCAAATGTTTCATCTGGATATTTCGAAAGTATATCGGGTGTTGCACATGTTGCAATGGCGCCAAGTGGTGGCGGCGGCCAATGTAGGGCTTCAGCTCCTACCTTGCACCTTCCTCGTCGCGGGCGCGCTTGCCCTCTCCTCTCCTCACCTCCCTTTCATTCCCTCTATCTCGCCGCGGCGTGTGGTTTGAGCTGGTGGGAAACCCTACCCGACCAAAGATGCAAACGCCACAGCAGAGGTGGTGGCCCCGGTGGGTCAACGGCAGTCGCGATGCTCGAGTAGTGGCCCGGAGCAAGCTGAGGTCCACGCCATCCGCTAGCTACGCTGGCGCAGAAACAAGCAACCGCTGGTGTCCAGATCCGGGCATCCGCCGGGACGTCCGGCCGCTAGTGACGCCAAGAAAAAAAAGCAAATATTGCATTGCATGCATACACAGTTTTAGCATGCGATACGGATGATTTCCTTTCCTGCACTTACTATAAATAAATAATATAGATATTTTTATTATTACTATAGTACAGTAATAGTAAAAAATAAATAGGGAAATAAGTGAAGGCAGGCAGCTTTTGCTTGGTGGAAAAAGTCCACATTACCTCCTTAATTTTCGTGAAAATCTGTTTTTTCTCCCCGAACTTCAAAACCGGGCAAAACACCTCCTCAACTTTTAAAACCATTCATGTTACCTCCTGGTCCGGTTACAAGCGGCTTTGAAGACAGTTTTGTCTTTTTCTTTTTTATTTATTTTGGCTGAATCTTTAAAAAATTATAGTAAATCATAGAAAATCATAAAATAGAAAATCATAAAATAGAAAATCCAATTTTGTTGGACTCCACATGAGTAAATCTACACGGTGAACATATAATATGGTATGCTTTAGTACAAAGTTTTTCAGTAGCTTTAGATCTATGTTTTTCTCAGTAATTAAATGGAATAATTCATAGCTGCAGTTTTTATGGTCCAATTGTGATGAAATTTTTATGGTGGACTAATTATTGTATGCTTAAACTATAGTAAAAAATTCATACTCATTGGATCATGTATAGCTTAGTTATAGATTTTATTTAGGTTTATGTTTGTTAAATATAAACAAGAGTTGTTAAGTTTTCTTGAGTGGAAACAGGACAAAAAAAAATCAAACGAATTTCACATACAACTCCACACAAAGATCACCCAAACCTAAGTCGACTAAAACGGAGCATCAAAACGGCATAGATTTTTTTGCTTGTGATTTGGAGATGGTGTTGGATTCTCAGTGCCCCGTTAGGCACTTGGAATCCTAGAAAGTTCAGGTGCCTCCTTCGTTAATTCAGATCTGCTACCGTAAGAATTTTTTTTTCCAGTGTCCTACCCACCAGTTATTAGAAAGCCTGTGCACGACCATAACAGCTATAACAGCTACAGTATATATATATATATATATATATATATATATATATATATATATATATATATATATATATATATATATATATATATATATATAGAGAGAGAGAGAGAGAGAGAGAGAGACGGTAGGAGATCATTATGTAATTGGCTATAAAAATAACTTATTCTGTAGCCACTTTGAGTTACGATAATTACTATGTTAATTTACGATATTATAGTAACTTCTTAATGTTATGGTAAATATCTCCATATGTTATAGTAACTCAACTATCGTAAATATGTGTTGACATTATCGTAAATTAGTATATAAAATTATCGTAAATGAAAGTGGCTACAGAATAATTTATTTTGTAGCTGGCTACTGAATATACTCCCCCTACTACTACCCTGTAACTGGCTATAAAATAACTTATTCTGTACTTACTTTGAATTACGATAATTACTATGTTAATTTATGATATTATAGTAACTCCTTGCTAAGTGGTTTATTATAACGTTATGGTAAATATTCCTATGTGTTATAGTAACCCAACTATCGTAAATATATATTGACATTATCATAAATTAATATATAAAATTATCGTAAATGAAGGTGGCTTCTGAATATACTCTCTCTCTATGTGTGTGATACGCAGCACAGCAGCAGCAGGCAGCAGAAGAACATAACATAATGCAAGCTAATTAAGGTAGATTTAGTACTATATTATACCAGTACCAGCTAGCTAACTAGTAGCTAGGCTGCTGCTGCATGCATGCTGGAAGGAGAAGATCCGTGCAAGGAAGTACTTGAGTACTTGACAAGCATGGCCTTGTTTAGATTCTAAGTTTTTTCACTCTCTTTTTATCATATCAAATTTTTGAACACGAGTATTAAATGTAGGTAAAAAAAATAATTAATTACACAGTTTGATTGTAAATTACGAGACGAATCTTTTGAGCCTAGTTAGATCATGATTAGATAATAATTGTCAAATACAAATGAAAGTGTTATAGTGTCAAATACTGATTCCTAACCGCAAACTAAACCAGGCCTAGGATGAAGCAGCCGAGGCCGCCCATGATGCCCCCAGAGACCGTACCGCCTGTGCACGGCCACTGTGGGGCCAGCCGCCCCTGCTCGGACCCATGACGAGCTCCATCATGTCGACGACGGCCACCCCCACGAGCCCGACGCCGGAAAACAGAGACATCACCTCCTTAACCCAGTCCATTGTCGGTCGGCGGTGGTTCAGATGCTGCCCGCCTGCTCGTCGTTGCACTCGGCCTCCTGATGGGTGGTTCTCTACATCCTCCTCCTCCTTCCATAGCCAATTAGCCATATATAGGCAGCCAGGCAACGATGCAGGCCAGATTAGTTGGAAGTGGACAGCAGATGGAGAATACAGCACAAGCAGTGCCTCAGTTCGTTGGTGTCTGCAGTAAGATGAGACTAACTCCAATTTGGAAGGCTAGAGCGGAGCACAAATGTGGATTCTTTGCGTGGACTTTGATGCATAAGAAAATTCTCACAGCAATCAACCTATTCAAGAGAGGATGGACCGATGACACTGATCTTGACTGTAAGCTCTGCGGTAATGAGCCGAAAACTCCGGTGCACCTTTGCAAGGACTGCCCTTATACCAAAGAGGTTTGGGCCACACTGAGACGGTGGTCTGATCTTTCGGCACTAGATTCAGTTAGCGATTCAGGTTCGCTACACGCTTACTGGTGGAGGTGCCGGAGAAAATTTGAGAAGAGACAGAGAAGGGAGGTGGATGGCATTTTCATCTATTGGTGGTGGAATATATGGAAGGAAAGGAATGGAAGAATTTTCCAACAAGAATCTCTAAACCCAATCAACACATGTGGCTACCCTGTGCAAGAATGATGTTCTGTCGGTTGGCTTTGGCACCAAGGAATGAAGCGCCTCAACCGGATTAGTGAGGTATTTTTCTTTAGACAGTCTTCCTTCCAGTTATGGTACGGTGCTAGCAAGCCTTCTCCCCCAGCGTTGTTTGGGTGCTTCTTTAGTTTTTTCGGGTATTTTTAGTCTAAGTTGTTTTTTTTGTTGCCAGTTGGGGAGGAGCCGCCGGGTGATGTAAATCTTTGTACAGTTTTTACCTTGCAAGGCTTTTGCCGTCCGTTCTAAAAAAACGATGCAGGCCAGACCTGCTATACATATATATACTGTAATTGTACAAGTACATGATTATATAATAAGTAGAATCCTGCAGAGAGATCGATCGCTTGCATATTGGAAAGGCAATCTAACTGTTAATTAATTTCCATACACAGTTTTCATATCGTTCGTCGGCCCGCAAACTAAATAATTTCCTTTTGTGGACTACTAAAATGGAAAGAACTCTCAAGTTTGTACTGCAGCATGCTTGTGTTATTAGTGCCATACATAGTAATGAGAAATTTTAATATTTAACCCTTAGACCCGTCCTGTCCGCCCCGGCCAGTCCGTCCAACCCGGCAGGCAGGCGCTAGGGTTGGGGGCCCCTGCGTCGTCCAGCAGCGGGTTGCCCCCTTCGCCCTCCACAGGCTGGCGGGTGAAGGGGCCGCGACGGCGTTGCTCCACCGGCTCCATGGGTCCTGCGGGTAAGAGCTCTCAAATGAGAGATGAGTATTTTCGTCTTTTCCCCTGTCCCAAACGATGAAAAGAGGCCCCTGGAATTACTAAAAGAGAGAAAACCTCGAAAATAATAAATATCAAAACAATTCACATGCCCAGGGTTATATTTGAAAAGGCCTGCAAATTCGATGTCAAATGTTGAGGGCTGCGAATTGAGGGTTAAATATCAAAATTTCTCGCTGAATATGAAGGGGAACCAGCTTTTACAATGCACAATTCGCTATGGAAACAACTTAGACAAGGCATAATTACCTAGTTACTTCAAATTTGATACAATAAACTTTGGACTTAATATGGACCGTAGCGTTAGCACGGGCAATATACTAGTATGAGAATGTTATGAAGTTTTTCGTGCAACATATTATTACCGGTTCAAGCCACAACCCCGCAATGATGACCCAATATCACTACCGGTTTATGACTAAAACCGACAGTGATATGAACTAGTTGTGATGATCCAATATCACTGCCGATTGATTCTATCACTGTCGGTTTGAGCTGCCCGGCACTGTTATCGCCGGTTTGTTACGAACCGACGGCAGCAGTGAAAATAAAATCTGTAGCGTGTATTATTTAATATTTTAGGCTGCTAGAAGATTTGACACTACATGCATACATACATTAATATAAGGACTCTCTCCGTCTCTCTCTCTCTCTCTCTGCGAAATCAGAACACTAGACCGGATCCTTTGAACTTGTCCTCCACGAGGCGATCCATTTTTTCTGCCATCTCCTTGCTCATGTGATTGGCCCAGTCCCCGACCTTCCCTTTCCTAAACACGGAAGAGCGCTGGAAGAAAAGCTTGCCCCCTGCCGCCTCAACACCATCTGAATCTGATGCTTTATTAGCTTGAAAGTTGCGAAGTGAGTCGAAGCTGCAGAAGCTGACAACCTGCTGGGCAACTCCACGGTCGTCCTCCTCCTGAGTGAAGGGGACACCGAGGAAGCTCGCAAGCTTCCTGGCAACCTCGAGCGTGTCAGACGCCATCTGTTCGTACCTGAGAAACATCACCTCTCGTGGCCTCGCCGAGCTCTCTTTCCAGTACTGAAGGTAGTGCTCCCAGAAAGGGCCGAAAGGAGAGCAGCCCTCGCAGAACATGGCGAAGGCAGCGTCGAGGCCGACCGGGGCCCCTGTGCCGATCATGTTCTCAAAGTGCCACCTTGAGACGAAAGCATCCTTGGGCTCCCGGCAGAGGTACACCACCCTGCAGCCGAGGGTGGAGACGGCGGGCGGGAGCAGCGAGAGAGGCAGGTGGGTCGAGAGCAGCCTCGGCGACGGCAGCGTCTCCAGATGGTCGAGGTCTCCACCACCCGTGGAGCTGAAGCCAATGAAGGGCACGGCCATCTGTGGGTGGGTTGTGAGCAGAGGGTGGTCGCTGAGGCTGCAGCGGGAGCGGTTGAAGATGGTGAAGGCGAGGGCCTTGAGCCAGTTGGTTCCGCTCTTCGGGTGCGTCGCCAGGATGATGTCGTCGCCGCGGGGCTTGAAATTGTCTCTCACGGCCATGAATTTTCCTAGCGTGTGTGACCTGAGCCAGCACTGGTTGTAGAGGGTGAGAGGCGTCATCCATCCTTCCCTTGTGGGAAGTCTAGCTACAAGATCAGCTTCTTCACTGTTGCTACTTTCACTCGGGTAATTAGTGAAGCTCTCCTTGATCTCAGAGTGAACTTGCGCCATGCGGATAGGATCTAGAGTGTATCGTTAACGGTACTCGCTTCTTCTTTTGCCAATGAAATTTTGGGGTCTTCACTCATGCTATTATATATATAGATGGGGATTAGCTGGTGGATGAGCGTGTGTGTGTGGGTGGGTGGGTGGGTCATGGGTGTGTGGTTGGGGGTTGGGATCGGAGGAGGATGCAGAAGGGGAGTGAAAGGGGCTTGGATAATCTCTACTAAAAAGCGTGGCGCAAGTGAAGAAATATTAGGGTAACGATAACATCCCTAATAAGTGATCCATAAGTGATCCACAGTTACTCCATTCATTCCTCACAGCAACGTCTTGTGTGTACCTAAAATTCTCCACAAGTGATCCATAGTTACAATCGTGTATCTAAAGACGTTGGCCTCCGTAAATCGATTTTAGGAGACCAATGCTCAGAATGAGCGTCTCTGAAAATCATCGATTAGCGGAGGCGGTCGTCTTAAAATGCTCACCTTCGAAAATTGATTTACGGAGGAGGCGGACATCATAAGACGACTGCATCCATTAATCAATGATTTTGGAGGCTATCGCCTTAGGACACCTGCATTTGTAAATGATTTTCTAGAGTCGAGCATTTTTCTATAGCCCACCTGAGCATTTACCGTTGGATTATCTATTAATTCAAACGTTTAACTGGAGAGTACGTATTTTACTATATTTATACTGGTTGGATTTGTTCATTAATTCTAGCACCTAACCGGTGAGTATGTACTTTTCCATGTTAGCAATGTTTAGACCTTATTATATGTACAAATTTGTTAAGTTGGTATATTTATTTTAGCAGATTACAAATTGTTGGACCAATTTGTACCTACCTATCAAGTTATTGCATGATGGGAGCAATTTACTCTTTAGAATTTGAGATGCTGAGTCATGGAGTTAGCACGAGCCTCATTGAGCTTAAGATAATGGCTTCACACCTATACCAAGTTTAATATGAGGATGGGCTTCACGCCTACCAACTTTAATTTGAGGACAAGCTTCACACCTACCGAGTATAATTTGAGGACAACACTGGTACGGCCTTTACTTCCGGTGGGGAACCCCCTCTAGTCCCGGTTCCCCACCCAGGAACAAGTATCTGGGACTAAAGGGGGTCCTTGAGTCCCGGGTCAGGAACCGGGACTAAATGTGAACCTTTAGTCCCGGTGGGTAACACTAACCGGGACTAAAGGTGCCTCCTGACATGCCACGAGGCCGGCACCCTTTAGTCCCGGTTGGTAATACCAATCGGAACTAAAGGTTATTTTTTTTTCTTTTTTTCTTTTCTTTTCATTTTTTTGTTTTCTTTTCAAAATAGGTTTTCGAAGTCGTATTGTACGCTGCTAATAATACATTTATACGCGTGTATAGTATGTTTCGGTTCAAGCACAATGAACGTATTAAATGACACAATTCAAGCATAGAACTATATATATATATATATATATATATATATATATTACATTATATTATTTAATGTGCATATATTACAAAAGATTGCATTACAGTTGTTGTGATATAGCAAGTTTCCTCTCATCCTCTAGCTTGGCTTCCATGACAGTGTTGGGTCGAAGTAGAACTCGCCCTTGGAATCGATGACCTAGTCATTAAAAAATCTGGCTATAGACTCTTGGATTGCTTTGAACTGGTCTTGCCGTATGACCTTTTCCTCCAACCATCGAGCCTACATGTTTGAATTAAAGGAAAATAAATTAATATATGTACATACATACATATATATATAAAGACATAGTAACACAATCAATAATAATAATTAAATGAATATATAGTGTATTTTTAACGTACTTTGAGTCTCTCTGTAGGAGTTCTTTGGGAGACCTCCTTGATAAACTTGCAAACATAGTAACCACAGTAGTTGTTCCCCTGTTCCTGCCTCAGACACCACTTTACGAGAAAAAGATTTGTCATCCAATCTGGTGATCCGGTGAAAGCTATATGTGTAATTAATAAAAATGATGCGATTTAGGGGACTTACTTTCAAAGGGATTACATTCAGTGGCGCTTTGCATTTTCCCATGTGTTGCTTCTCAATAAATGTTTTCCAAACACTGCCCAATAAAAAATTTGCCACGTCATCAGATATAGTTAATCATCATGTTTGTGTGTATATATAGTTGCTAGAGATACCGAAATTACCTTTGGATAATATCTATCATATCTTGGTAGTCTTGTTGTGGTTTTCTCATCGAGTCATAGATTATCAAGTGACTTTTCACCAGATCGATGTCCATCAATATCCAGTGATTGCTGCATGTGTTTATAGGATATAACGCATAACACTCATTAATTAACTAGAATCAACATATGAGCCATTAAGGATGATCGACATTATTAACACTCACTTGAAGTTGTAGGGAAAGAGTATATCCTTCTTGTATGCTTGGTTCACTAAGAAGTTCATGAGGTTACTCTCCACTCGCACTTCCAATTAGGCTTTAGAGTAACCGGGTCTTTGAATACTATATGGGGATCAACAAAACCAATTTCATTGCAACATTTCTTTTCTCGCTCTCATTATTGGAAATCTACATATATATAGTACTTGTTAGGATAATTTATATGCATATACACACATATGATGAGTTTAATAATAGATCGAAAGAATTATTACTTACAGTGCAATACCACTAATGATAACTTTGTCCAGAGAGGTCGGTGGCATAGTTGATGAAATTACAGAAAAGTCAACATACATAACATCATCGTCGCCATTTTAACCAATGTTCGTCTCTAATTCGACACCAACACAGAAGTCTCCACCGTAGACGCCAGCATGTACCACTTGTTTAGCGGTACATTTGCGTCCCCTGATCACCTAAGGCTTGAGGGTTGTATAGACTCGCTTAGTACAAATTTTTCTTCCAAATATCAACCTCCTCCGTCACTCTCAATGTTTCCATCACCAAACATCTCGTAAAGGTCGAGACCAGTCTCTTCAATAAATTCACCAAGGTGATCCAAATCGACATCCGGAGGTATGTTTCCCTGATGCATTAATCCTAAATTCGAACCATATTCATTACCAACAACTAGCCGGGGGACTGATTGGTACGATTGTTGTCCGAGTTGTGCAACTCCTTTCCCTGCCCGATTCTTTTTCTGTGCCGCCTCAATTGACTTGGTGAGAGTGCGGTCATAGTCCGTTAACGTTGCTTTGGACGGCTTACGAGATTCCCGCTGTTGTTGCTGGTAAGAAGCCACCTTTTTTCTTAGAATATCTGGAGCTACGAAGAAGTACGGTTTCTCCGGGTTTCTCCTTGCTTCTTGATCCTTTTTAAGTTTGTCATAGAATCTAGACATATCTTTTTTATATGTATCAGTTACTTCTTCATATATTATTTTGGGAATAGCCCTTGGTTTCACGGTGGCTTTCTTTGCCGGCGGGGGCTGGTTCTTCGTTTGCGGGGCTGGCCTCTTGCTAGTACTTGGCTTCTTGGTAGGCGGGGCGAGGGAGGCGTTGGAGACCTCCTTGGAGGTGGTGGCAGCGGCGTTGGAGACCTCCTTGGAGGTGGCGGCTGCGGCATTGGAGACCTCCTTGGAGATGGTGTGGATGCAGCCTCGCCTTCCAACACATTGTCATCGTACAGAGCACTATGATGATCTGGCGATTGAACAATTGGACTTAGGTTGGGGAAGAATCTGCTAAAAAAAGAATGATATATTATTATGAGCAGATTGTTAATTATTTAAGCCAATATAAATTAATGATGTAGTGTTTTCATCTGCACCTATGGTGAGGTAGTTCAGGAGGAGGTGGAGGCGACATCCCGGGAATGATGATGTAGCGCTTGCGCCATAGAATGAATGTCTTCTCTGCTTCTCCTAGAGTCTTCTCGCCATCACCTCTAGGAATGTCAAGAGGCAAATCACTAAAACCTTTTTCAGCTTTATCTACCGAGATGGTAGCATATCCTTTTTGGATTATATTCCCATGAATCCTTTGTG
Source organism: Miscanthus lutarioriparius (assembly GCA_904845875.1). Lineage (NCBI taxonomy): Eukaryota > Viridiplantae > Streptophyta > Magnoliopsida > Poales > Poaceae > Miscanthus > Miscanthus lutarioriparius. The sequence continues at coordinate 2,509,514 of CAJGYO010000005.1, forward strand.
TCTTGGTTCGGTCGATAGGATTAACAAGACCGATAGCCACCTTGATTATGGAATTCCCCTTCGGAATGTGTAGCTCACACGATGTACAAGGTTCAGTGACGTCATCCACAGGGAAGTGCAGTCCTGTGTCCCCTTGATTTGGTATCTCCGTGGAAGCGCAGCTGCTTTTCAACTGAGCAGGGGGGCTAATGTTGATTCCTGGCTCTGATGCCTGCTTGCTTGCACTCACTGCTATTTGCACTTGCCTTTTGATTTCCTCCTACATTCTCGCTTCAAGGTTTTTTCTCGCTCCTGTGCTTCATGCACCGCTTCCTCCAACCTCTGGAGCCGCTGTGCCTCTTCTTCCTTCTTTCTCTGGCGGCTTCTGTAGGAAGGTCTATCCTGAGGGAATCCATGCTCCCACGAGACACTTCCTTTGCCTCTAGTTCGGCCACCGTGTTCAATAGTCCCGATGGCGTATGTCAGTTCATCCTTCTCTCTGTTGGGCCTGAACGCACCACTAGCAGTAGCTCTCTAAGCATAAAACAATCTTTCTGCTGCTTCTTGCAGTCTTGCGCCATAAACGCACTTCCCTGTCTCCTGGTCCAGTGTTCCCCCATGAGCGAAAAACCAATTCTTTGCACGCTCTCCCCACTCGAGTGATTCTGGTGTGATACCCTTGGCAAGAAGGTCTGCTTCCATTTTGTTCCACTTCTTAATGGCAGTCGGGTAGCCACCCGATCCCAAGTTATGGTGGCATGTCTTCTGTTGGGCATTACGTTGGTTCTTTATCACCCGACTCACACCCTCTTCTGATGTCTTGTACTGTACAAACTCATCCCAATAGGGCCTCTGCTTTGAGATCGGGCCTGGGACAGTGAAATCTGGTGCTATGTTCTTCTTGACATACGTCGTGTATAGGTGTTTCTTCCAAGTCTAAAACTGGGTGGCCATCTTCTTCATTGCCCAATCCCTAACTCGCTCCTTCAATTCATCACCATCTATTATATCATCATAATCATCTGTTTGGAGCGTGAAATGTTCCAAGACATCATTCCAAATTAACGTCTTGTCACGATCGGAGACAAAACTGATATGAGGAGCATTGGTCTTCTTCTTCCATTCGCGGGTACTGATCGGGGGTCGATCCCTTACAAGGTAACCATAGTGGTGCATGAATTTCGTTTTATTTGGCCCCCCGGTTCGCCTGTATCCACATTGAACTCCGAGATGATGAAGCGGCCCTCTAATGGCTTTTTGGGACCTCGAACATTTTTACTCTTCGTTGTAGTTGTTGATGTCGATCCAAAGGGCTACAAAACATAAACATTCTTTTTAATGTCATGAGCACACATAAGACATATGATAATATATATAGCTAATAATAAAAAATATATACTTGGCCAATATCTTGTTGCTCATTTTGTTCAAGAGCTAAGTATTGACTCCCGTCATCTGCATCCTCTTGCACGTTATTTTTAGCACCATCATCGCCGGCAACTTGAGTGCGAGTGTTGATCAAATTCATCATCAACTCCTCCTCATCCATGTTTCTCGGGTCAGCCATCTAGCTTCAAAAAACAAAACCAATATATAGTACATCAAATCTTTGCTTACATGCGTAAAATCTACGAACAATATGCATTATTAAATCTTGCCCCTCGGTCACGGACGTAATTCGCCACACTAGGGCGAACTACGTCGGTACTAGGGCGAATTAGGGCTATACATAAACAGCCGAGGGCGAATTGCATCGGTGACTAGGGCGAACCATGTCGGTGACATCAACAACGCGGTTCGCCCTAGTCACCGACGCAATTCGCCCTAGTGTGATTGTTTAACGTTAACGATAACGATAATACAAATGTTGATCGACTAGGCCGCGAGAGAGGGCGGTGTGACGAGAGTGGTGGTGCTCTGCTCCGCCGTATATATGTTTGTACACATGGGTACATAGAAACGCATGGGCGAACTAGGGCGGCTGTGCTCCACGACGTATATATACATGCATATGAATACAAATGATGAAAACATATGGATCGCGATCGAGGACAAGGACGTACGGCAAGACAAGCGGCGTGGTCTCGACGTCGGCGTAGAGTGGGCCGGGGCGGTGGTTGGCGTAGCAGAGCGGGCCGGGCCATGTCGGCGCGGTGGTGACCGACGTCGGGGGCGCGCACACTATGGTCTCTGCTGACGACGACGACGTGAGGCGGGCCGGGCCGGGGGCGGTGCTCGGCGCGAACTAGGGGCGGCGGCACGGTGGAGGCGGCCGGCATGCTGACGACGATGACGTGAGGCGGGCCGGGCCGGGGCGGTGTCGGTGCGGTGGAGGGCGTCGTCGGCGTGGAGCGGCTCAGGCCGGGGCTGCGGTCAACGCGCTGGAGGGTGTGGCCCACGCGTCGGGCCGGGGCGGGCAGCAGCTAGCGCCGTGAGGTCGTTGGCGCGTGGTGGAGGGTGGCGCGCGGGCGCGCACGGTGGAGGGCCGACGACGAGGGCGGTGGTCGGTGCGGTCAGTGTAGAGGTGGAGGGCGTCGTGGGGACCGAGGTTGGCGGCGATGTTGGGGTCGGGTTGACAGGGTCGCGGGCGGCAGCGGCACGGCGAACGCGCGCGCGAGGACCGCGGACTCGCGCGAGGCGGTGGCGACGACCGACGTCGGGCGGTGTGGCGGCGGAGTCCTCGGTGGGGCGGGCCAGGTGGCGTGGGCGCAGCGGGGGAGAGGAATCGGCGATGGCGCGCGTGGCGGCGAAGATCGACAACGCAAGGAAGAAGATGGGACGACAAGGGGTTTGGGCACTGGCATATATATGCCACACCCCTTTACTCCCGGTGCCAGCCCCCCACCAGAAGTAAAGGTCCTTTACTCCCGGTGCGTATTACCAACCGGGAGTAAAGGTATACCTTTACTCCATGTTGGTAACATGCACCGGGAGCAAAGGGTTTTTTGGCGGGCCACGAAACTGCGCCCACCTTTACTCCCGGGTGGGCTTCCCACCCGGGAGTAAAGGTGGGCTGTAGTTTCGTTTCCCGCATGTTTTGAGCAAATTTTTTTAATAGAAATGCAATGGTCTTGTTAAATACATAGTAAATTAAATAAAAGGCATAAAATTATTTTGTTAAAAATATGGATTTTCTTTTTCTTTATTGCATATAGGAAAAATCTATAACCTAACTTTTTTATTTTTTGTTATAATTATAAAACATAATGTAACTAATATTTATTATTTTGTTAATGCAAAAATATAGTGTTTAATTAAAATTATTAAAACTATTGGTTTTGGACAGGAAATTTGTTTTCACATCATTTTAACGTTAATATTTTAATTTTTCATCACTCAATATCCTAATTTAACTTTTCGAGAGAGAAATCCCACCAAATTAAACATTGATTTAATTTGAAACACGACATAATAAACATCTGAATTCACAATTATTACATAATATCTCAAACACACATTACATTAAATCACTATATCATCAAGTGGGCACAGCAGTGAACTTCTTTACGTATGTCCCTTGGTTATGATCGCGTCGTAACCATGGAGTGTCCTCATCATTTACCAAGATGCTAGGGTATTTGTTCACTTTGAAGGGCGGAATTCGGTCATCCTTTTCATAATCTTCTGACATGTCTGACTTGTCCTCAATTCCCACGATGACTCTTTTGCCTGAAAGAACTATGTGGCGCTTTGACTCTTTGGTTGAGTCATTATCGTTTTTTCCTCTTTTTGGTTTGGTAGACATATCATTGACATAGAACACCTGATTCACATCCTTGGCAAGGACGAATGGTTCGTCTTTGTACTCAATATTACTAAGGTCTACTGTTGTCATTCCATACTCGTTGTCTACTATTACCCCGCCTCCGGTCACCTTGACCCATTGGCACTTGAACAATGGGATCTTCAAAGTAGGTGCATATTCTAGTTCCCATATTTCATCTATGCGGCCATAATATGTCTGCTTATTCCCATTCGGGTCTGTGGCATCTATGCGAACACCACTGTTTTGGTTGGTACTCCTTTTATCTTGGGCTACTGTGTAGAATATGTTCCTATTTATCTCGTACCCTTTGTATGTGACGATATGCCATGATGGTTGCATAGCCAATAAATACAGTTGCTCATGGATGCTCTCATCACCTTGACATTTTTTTCGCAACCAACCACCGAAAGTTTCCATGTGCTTACACGTAATCCAAGCTTCAGTCTTCCCTGAAAACTCGGATCATGAGAGATCCTTGTGTGTCTCAATATACGGATCTACCAAAGAGGAGTTCTGTAGAACTGTGTAATGCGCTTTATTGAAATAATCATCCTCCGTACCAATATATGTTTTCCTCCCTAGTGTCCCCTTTCCGCTTAGTCTCCCCTCATGTCTGGATTCAGGAACACCAATCGAGTCAAGGTCGAGAATAAAGTCAACACATAACTCAATGACCTCTTCTGTTCCATAGCCCTTGGCGATGCTTCCTTCTGGGCGAGTACGGTTGTGAACATATTTCTTCAGGACTCCCATGAATCTCTCTAAGGGGAACATGTTGTGTAGGAACACAGGATCAAGAATGAAAATCTCTTTGACTAGGTGAACTAGCAGGTGTGTCATGATATCAAAGAAAGAAGGAGGGAACACCAACTCAAAGCTGACGAGACATTGAACCACATCATTCTGTAGTTTAGCTAGATCAGTTGGATCAATTGCCTTCTGAGAAATTGCATTGAGGAATGCACATAGCTTCATGGTGGCTAGACGTACATTTGGAGGTAGAATTCCTCTTAATACAACTAGAAGTAATTGCGTCATGAGAACGTGACAGTCATGGGACTTTAAGTTACAGAATTTCTTCTCTGGCAAATTTATAATACCCTTTATATTCGAGGAGAATCCAGATGGTACCTTGATGTTGTTTAAGCATTCAAACATGATTTCCTTCTCCTCTTTGCTTAGAGTGTAGCTGGCAGGACGTAAGTAATGGCGTCCATCATCTGTCTTCTCTGGATGCAGGTTGTCTCTTTCTCTCAAACAATGCAGGTCCTGTCGTGCTTCAAATGTGTCCTTAGGCTTTCCATACACACCCATAAAGCCTAGTAGGTTCACACAAAGATTCTTCGTCAGGTGCATCACATCGATCGAGCTGTGGACCTCTAGGACTTGCCAATAGGGTAGCTCCCAAAATATGGACTTCTTCTTCCATATGGGTGCGTGACCGTTAGCATCGTTCGGAACAGGTTGGCTGTCATCTCCTTTTCCAAAGACGACTTTCACATCATTAACCATATCGAGTACATCCTCACCGGTTCGGTTGCGAGGCTTGGTCAGGTGGTCTGCCTTCCCTTTAAAATGCTTGCCTTTCTTTCTTACGGGGTGATTTGCAGGAAGAAATCGACGATGGACATGGTACACGACCTTTCAATATTTTTTCAAGAATACACCTCTAATATCACCGAAGCAGTATGTGCATGCATTATATCCCTTGTTTGACTGTCCTGAGCAGGCCAATCATTGATTGTTACGAACAACAATGCTCGCAGATCAAAGTGTTCCTATTTGTACTCATCCCACACACGTACACCTTCTTTATTCCACAAAATGAGAAGTTCGTCAATAAGTGGTCTCAGGTACACATCGATGTCATTGTCAGGTTGCTTCGGGCCTTGGATGAGCACAGGCATCATAATGAACTTCCGCTTCATGTATAACCAAGGAGGAAGGTTGTAGATACTTAGAGTAACATGCCAAGTGCTATGACTACTGTTCTGCTCTCCAAAAGGATTGATACCATCTGTACTTAAAGCAAACCTTAAGTTTCTTGCGTTATTTGCAAACTCCGAGAATTCTCTGTCGATTGCTCTCCACTGGGACCCATCAGCAGGGTGTCTCAACATATTGTCTACCTTACGGTCTTCTTTGTGCCATCGCAACAATTTTGCATGTTCTTTGTTTCTAAACAGACATTTCAAGCGTGGTATTATAGGAGCATACCACATAACCTTGGCAGGGATTTTCTTCCGCGGACGTTCGCCCTCAACATCACCAGGGTCATCTCGCCTGATCTTATACCGCGATGCATGGCATACCGGGCATGCATCCAATTTCTCGTACTCTTTGCCACGGTAGAGGATGCAGTCATTAGGACATGCATGTATCTTCTCGATTTCTAGCCCCATAGGACAAACAACTTGTTTTGCTTCGTAGGTAGTGGCGGGCAATTCATTGTCCTTCGGAAGCATCTTCTTTTGGATTTTTAGTAACTCTCCAAATCCCTTGTCAGATACACCATTCTTTGCCTTCCATTGCAGCAATTCTAGTGTGGTTCCTAACTTTTTCTACCCCGCATCACAAGTTGGGTATAGCAATTTCTTGTGATCTTCTAGCATCCGCTCGAACTTGATCTTCTTCTTTTCACTTTCACATTCTCTTTGTGCATCACGAATGACCTGACAAAGATCATCAGCAGGCTCATCTTCTGCGGCTACCTCTTCTTCAGCTTCTCCCATTGCAGTATCATTGAAGCACGCACCATCGGGAATAATATCATTACCGTCCCATTGTTCTTCTTCACCTTCTTTCATTACAACGCCGGTTTCTCCGTGCTTCGTCCAACAAATATAGTTTGACATGAAACCCGACTTGAACAAGTGTGAATGAAAAGTCCTTGAGCAAAGATATTCCACCGTATTCTTACATATGGCACATGGGCAGCACATGAAACCGTCGCGTTTGTTTGCCTCGGCCGCACGTAACAAAGAATGCACGCCGTCAATGAACTCTTGGGAGCAGCAATCAGCATTGTACATCCAATGCCGGCTCATCTGCATTACATGACATAAATACCATATTAAAACCTAGATCATAATTAATCATTTATACAACATGCGTGCCACCACAAAAGGTACAAATTTATAAAAGCATTGCTACAATATAGACAATCCCAACTACCACTAAAATAACTAAAGCTAAAATACATTTTAGGAGCACAAGGATTTCGCGACCAATCTCAATTAAAATAGACAGATCCCCCGATTGTGCAACATCTTTGGGCTTCTTCGGCTGGATCACTGTCTCATTAGCCGCCGTATCTGCCTGTTGTGCAAGATATTTTTGCACGAGTTCAACATACTCTTTCTCCCAGTAGAAGCCTGAACATCGTCCACTGCCATCCCACTGAAATTAAAACAAAAAATTAGAATTTTAATCACAACCATCATGAAAATATGTATAAACTAACCATAATCATAAAATACGATAAAATAACTCACATTGCGATCCGGACACTTGTAGAAGATACGAACCTTGTTGGGACCCTCCTTCTTCACTCGGTACTCCATCACAATCTTTGTCTCATCACGACACTTGCCGCATGGAATGAGAGGGAGGCCCGGCCTAAGTCGCTTTGGAAACCCATGAGAGGCCGAGGACCCGGAAGCAGTTGCCATCTCCTTTCTATCCTTCTAATCGAACTTGAAATTAGATTCAAATTGAATATGGGTTGGAGCTGCAGAAGCAGGGCGTTATTCACTGGATTGGCGATGGAAAATCCACTCAGATTTGGCAACATGCTGAAGATGTTTACCATGCTTTGGTGGCTTGTCCGCATGCTTTGGCTCTGCGACAGGCTATGAGGGGAGCACTGGGTGTTGCCGTCAGAGCAGGATTTAGCCAAGGCTGATCCAGACTGGTTGATGATGCTGCTACACAATAATTCTTTGGAGGTATTGACAAATGTCTTCATGCTCTTTTGGTATACTTGGAGTATACGAAATAAGGTGATCCACGAGGATATCTGTCCTTTTATAGCCAGCTCGGTCACCTTCCTAACCAGGTATATGACTTCCCTGACTAATATCCGACAACAGGGTGAATGCATGGATTCAAAAGGGAATCGTTGTGCGGAGTTTGCAGCCGGTAATGTTCAGAGACAACCAGCAGTTCAGAGGACGAAGTATTGGGTGCCATCACCGTAGGGTACCTTCAAGATTAATGTTGATGCTGCTTTTAATCAGTTATCCGGAGATGCTGCGGTGGGAGTCGTAATCCGAGATTGGAAGGGCTCTTTGAAACTAACTGCCCGGCGCATTTTATCTCACTGCAGGGATGCAGAGGAGGATGAAGCTGTAGCATGCCTGGAGGGTATTCACATGGCGATGAGATGGCGCAGTATGCCCTCAATGAAGCTCGGACGGAACCAGTAGTTCTTGTAGAGTATCATGGGCTGTAACCACCCCTCTCCTGATGGCAGTTTGGATATAAGGTCAGCAGCACAGTTTTCAAACGAAATGGCTTCAGAGGAGCCTTTTGTGGCACTTTCATCCTCGACTTGTGACATATTGCTCAACTACTTTGGAGTTGTGCAGTCTCGCGCTAGCTAGAATGGATTGGATGGGCAAGAGAGAGATGGCTGCAATCCTGCCTCGCAGGGCACAATAAATAGCACAAGGTCCCTGGCATTCTACCGGAAAATGGAATAGATGGACAGCGGAGGTAGGTGTACATTTTGTTTTTTTTGGTTGGTGGAACAGATCTTGTCCTCCCATGCATATATGTAATCCAGTGATAGCGAGCGTGTTTTTTCTATATCAAAATAAATAAAATATAAACCTCGTGATTGGCGAGTGTACTGTACGTGTTTTTTCTAAGCAAAAAGGGTATATTGAAGAGAAAATGAGACGCCCCACTAGCATTCGTCAATCAATAACCGCCGTGTCGTGTTTGGGCCTGGAAAGAAACAGGCTAATGGGCCTCCGCGTTGGCCGATGGGAAGCCGCCACGGGACGGCCAACAACCCAGTTCCTGTATCCATTTTTGGATATGTCAATGTGGATAGATTAGATTATTGTGTTGATATATATATTGACCTATCTTGATCTTAATTATTTTGGCTCATAGCTATTAGACATCTCGTGAAGTGTTTTTTTTTCTCCGTCACATCACGCTATAAAAGAATAAGTTTTTTTTAGAGGCTCTTCCTCTGTAATAACCGTTCGATCTAGACGTCGTGTTATTTGAGCCATCTTTGCAATTTGGACCCGATCCCATCTCGACAACCCGTGTTGCCACCGCCGCACGAGTGCACGACGACTACCACAAGCGCCAAGCCCGCGGCCGGTTGGCACCTCATGGCAGCGATGAAAGGGGGAGGAAGGCGGCGGCCATCGTCGACTTCGCCGGAGAACAGGTGGGATCATTGGGTGCACGTGTGCTTGGCTGCCCGCAGATCACGGCGTTCGCAACGATCTGATCCAACCACCACCGATGGTAAGCTACTGCAGTTGTTATGGCCATACTGTAGAGATCGCGTCTGCCCCATACACATGCATGCATGCTTGATGTAATTCCAATAAGTATCAGCATGTAGCAACATGCATATATATGCGGTCCAGATGTAAACATGTTCGTGCTTTTGAAAATACTCTAATAACTATATTTTGTCTGACTAGATTATTCATTCAGAAAAAGGTTGGATGCAATGAGAAATTGATCAGATTCTCAAAGTAAAATTGAGGCACGAGAACCTCTCGACATTTAATTTGTAACCATGAAACACAGGTGTTAATTCTCAAAGTGATTTTTTTTTGGGAATGCACTGCGTTAATGCATTAACAGAATTGCAGTTGCAAACTACGTTTGTTATGAGAGAATTCTCTCCATAGTTGAATACTTAAATTCACCTACTCCATCTGTCCCTAAAAAAGTGACGTTCTGTGATTTAAAATTTGTCCTAGAAAAAATGATGTTATGAGTTTTAGACACGCTGTTGGCCCATAAATCCGGCGCCAAATTACCAATTGAGATATGCTACTGTTGTTGTCTGCCTTGGATCTCTGCATGTTTGCATGTAACGCGCCTTAATTAGGAAGTAAACCACGCGACATCCCTTCTTTTAAGTGAATCATGTGTGACATACTAAAGGTAGTAGGGACATTTTTCTTCTCCACTAGTCTATCTGAAAAATCCTAGAACATCATTTTTTTTGAGGACGGAGGGAGTACTTACATGACGGCTGCCTTAGGTAGCATAATATATAGCTAAGCCACCTTTATTAATGCTACTATTTTTTATTGATTTAAATGACTTACGATTCTATGTATATAGCTAAGCGACCTTTATTAATGCTACTATTTTTTATTGAATTAAATGACTTACGATTCTATGTATGTTTTAAACAGTTTAAGATTAGAGATAGACCTATAAGATAAATAATACATTTTTTAAATATACTTGTAGTGCGTTGGGTAAACTATGAAATGTCTTTACTTAGGATATATTTTTAATATGGTATATGGAATTAACATGTCAAAAATGTCATTAATGTGCTCCATTGTATATACAAAATAGGTTTTATAAATACGTGCATGTCGCGCACGTGCATGTTTGCTAGTTATTGTTAAAGCACAAGTATACCCTTGAGGGCTTATTTGGCATAGCTTCACCAGCACCTTCACGAGTTGTTTCAAGTTGTTTTTTTGCCAAATAAAAGTCTGAGGATGGTGCCTTTTATTCGTCTAATAAAAGTCCGGCAAAGCTTTTGCCGCCTTTCCAAAAGAAAATATGTTCTCACCGAGCAAAGCAAAGCGACAGTAGGCGAGATTTTGGCTATTGTTCCAATTGATGCACAACGACAACAACACACACGAGTAATAAGGAAAAAACTCTTTTTCTAACACCCATCAATCATTTTTTAAAACCTTTTTGATGGTAGTTTTACTGACGTGACGCCATATCAGAGTGGCTGAATCGGACTAATTAAAAGTTTAGGGACATAAATCAAGCTAGAAATATTATTTTACAAAATATCCAAAAAATCATTAAAAATATGTTTTCAAAAATTTATCGAAATATTTTTACATAGAACAATAATGCAATTAAAAATCCTAAAATCTAGTTTAATGTTAGAAAAATATAACGAATTATCCAAATAGTTTAATCCTAAAAGTTATCCAAATATTGAATTTAGTAAAGTTTTAATATAACAAATTATGGAGCATAGTGCGGTAGAAAAATATAGATAATACAAACATCATGAAACATGTGCTACCGTCCATAATTTATTATATTATAAAGCTTAATTAAAGTCTATAGTTTGTAAACCTTAGTAAGAGTGTATTAAACGAAAGGGGTATGCATGCATGTGTGTGGCCGGGCATGCAAGCTAACATATACTATAGCTTGTTTGAAAATTTATCCAGAGCAACGGGCGTGCTGTGCAGGGCCGCACGGAGTCGTGTCGTGAGCGAGGCCAACTGGCCAAGACACGACACGACGCACCGCGCGCGGAAGGCGCCGGTTGGTCTGTTGGCGCCGGTCGATCTGCATGTGATGGTGATGTGGCAAGTTAGCCCGGCTTTTGCGTGCCTGCTGCTTACGATGATGACTGATATACGTATGAGCGATGATCCAGCGCCGCCCTTGCCTACTTTTGTTGCGTTGCTGGCCCAGCCTGCGCGCGCTCTCTCTGTCCTGTAATATAGTGCATTCTAAAAAAAATTAAAACAAATTAAAAGAGAACATAATAGACACATATACCCTCATTTTATTTCCTAATCAGACGCTATGATTAATGGCGATTGGTTGATAAATGAAAAGAATTAAATGCAAAAGTGGTTTTTGTTGTTAGAATGCATTATGTTTTAGAATAATTTTTGAATGTTATAATATACACTGTATTACAGGACGGATGGAGTATAATACGGTACAGATACAATGCACGTATGTACATGTAAACTGCGCACAAGGCAACACCATCAGGGGTCAGCGGTAACCCGCCGGCTGAGGCCAACACGGTCCACAGCGAGCTGACAGACATCGAACAGGACGGGCAGGCCACCGCCGCCTAGGAGTCTCAAGGGAGCTTTGTTGCCAGATGGCTCAAACGCTTCACAGACAAGATCTTGCGCTACTGCAGATGGACGAAACAACAAAGGAGAAGCCCAAGCAAGCTCTGCCGATCCAGTACCTGTAGAGCGCTGCGTACGTGTAAGCTCCATGCATGCGTGCTGTTGTGGTGTGGATGCAGGCTGCATGCGTTTACTCCAAGCCAAAGTAGCCGCCCAAAACTGACTGACTCACGCACTCACTGACCACTAGCTCGTGACCACCAGAAGCAGCTAGCGGCAGAACCTAACACCAGTACAGTGCATGTACCCGTGCTGCGTACGTACTGTGCTAGATCATAGACACAGACCATCCTAGCTTTTTTGTTTTTTGTTTTTTGTTTTTTTACACACGGATCGGAGATGGAAGCTAAGGCTAGTCACGGGCCGGGGCCCATGGCAATGGTATGGCATCGCGCATGCATGCCTGGCAGTTTGGCCAAGAGCACTCGAGAAAACTACTGACACCAAGACGGCCCCTGGCAGCTGCATGCACTCTCCCGGTCTCTCCTCTACAACCATGCACGTAAGAGATCGAGGAAGATGGAGGTGGTGTTGTCTATCACAGCTCAGTCTTTTTCAGCATCTAGCTTAACGCCTTGTTTAGTTCCACCCTAACTTCTAAAAAGTTGCTACAGTACCTGTCACATCGAATGTTTGCGGCCCGTGCATGGAGCATTAAATGTAGACGAAAAGAAAAACTAATTGCACAGTTTGGTGGAAAATTGCGAGACGAACGTTTTAAGCCTAATTAGTCCATGTTTGAACACTATTTACCAAATAAAAACGAAGGTGCTACAGTAGCCTCAAAATTCAAATTTCGCGAACTAAACAAGTGCTAAGTCATGCATCTAGCGTGTATATAAACTGACGGCATGCCATGCGACGCAACAAACTCGATCATACAGAGCCGGTACGGTGGCAGTACGTCGTCGGTAGATGTAGAACGTGGCAGGGAACTTGGCCAAGCGTCTGGATAGATGCAGCAGCTGCACTGCAGCGCCGGTACGGTGGCAGTCCAAACTCCAAAGCATGCATGCTGGGCCGCGTTTAGTTCACCTGCGAAGTTGGCGCCGCCAAAATCAGATACAACTGTAGCTACAGTAACTTGTTCGTTTGTATTCGGTAATAATTGTCCAATCGTTGACTAATTAGGCTCAAAACGTTCGTCTCGCAAAGTACAACCAAACTGTGTAATTAGTTTTTTATTTCGTCAACATTTAGTACTCCATGCATGTACCGCAAGTTTGATGTGACGAGGAATCTTCTTTTTGCATAGTGTCAAATTCTGGATTTTGGATGAACTAAAGGGCCTGGTGTACCTGATGCATGCGTCTACTCCAAGCCAAATTAAAAAGTACTAGCCGCCCAACTGACTGATGTGATGTACTCACCCACGCTGCTAGCGGGCGTGCCGCTGGCCCGGGGCCTGTCCTTCGACTTCTACAGGAAAAGCTGCCCGAAGGCGGAGTCCATCGTGCGGGACGCCGTGCGCAGGGACGTCGGCCTCGTTGGTGGCGAGGAGGCAGTCGGCGACGCCGTTGACCAGGTCCAATCGGCCCCTCAGTAACCGACAGGCTCAGAACAATCGGCCGGACACTCGATCGGGAAAATGAAAGAGAATCGGGTGTTTCTAATCCTATCTACACTCGATTGCCGTAACCGTTAGATCCCGATCAAATGAACCAAAAAAAATGATCCAAATACTACAAAAATATTAAACAAACAAAACAAAAAAATAGCCAGATTATTTTTTTGGTAGCCAAATTAGAAAAATTCAAAGGGAAATCAAGTAAAACATACAAAATTTGAAAAAAATCCAAAAAAGATTAAATAATTTTTCAAACAATTCTGATCAATTATAATTAGGAATAATCAATTTATATCAATTAAACACAGAATTTACACCAAAACAGAAAGTGTAAAATATGGTCCAATACGATGTAACCTGCTCCTACTAAAGTATCAAGAAAGAATGCAATTGTAGCACAGTGTCACGTTTTAGTATCTCGAGTTTAACCAATTATAAATAAAAAATATTGATATTTATGGTATCAAATAAATACTATTGGATTAATTACGAAATGTACTTTCATAAAAATAATTTGGAGCCATAAATACGAATATTATTCACTATAAACTTGGTGAAATATAAACTATTTTTACTGGCACGCGACTCATTGTTGTATTCTTCTATGGACGGAGCGAGGAATGAATCTGCATATATACAAACTAGATGTCAAAGGGCTAGGTGATTCGATGTGACAGAGACAAGTCCGTGCACCAAAGTGGAGTAGTAGCAAGCACTGCACCGGCGATCTAACTCACCTGCGCCTACTGACCACCCTGCCACGCCCATGGTTGCGCATGGTCTCGGGCACCAAGAATGCATGCGCGCAGCGCGCCGATCAAGACCTCTCACACCTGATCCCCACACGACCGCGTCATGTGTACACCATCTTCGAATCTGCATGCATGCAGGCAGCGGTGCAGGGGGCCAGGTGGGGACCATGTGAGCACAGAAGATCAGCGGACTAAAGATCCAACGCCAGAAATCGAGTGTGCGGAGGGAGAAAAATACTCGAGCAACCGATAGCTTTAGCGGAAAAAAACAAAGACTCCCCTCACAGGCCGATAGGCTCGGACCAATCGGCCTCGTGCGCCGGCAGGGCCCGTCAGATATGTAGCTCTGCCAGCGTGCATTACTTATGTCTTCCTTTCGACGGTGTCCGTCCATAACGTGAATTTTAGCAAGTACCTTGAAAAATTTACACAAGCAATTCATATGTTTCCTTTGTCATTCTTGCATGCGGATGTTCTCATCCTCTATTTCCGTAGGGAAATCTTGTCTCAACAGTAACGCGAGTCGATCGTATGGCTTGACCACTAACGAGAAATGATAAGGAGCAAGCGTGGTCACACTCATATCGGGGAGGCTTTCCAACCCATCACTCTTACCATCAAGGTAAAACCAAAGGCCTGTGTCTATTGGACGGCTCAACACTTTGCTGCCAAAAGATAAGCATCCTCACTTGTTTACCTTACATATTAATTCCATTATCGAGCCTCCGACCTCAAATGACGGGGGGGGGTCGAGAATTGCTCGGGGTCATGAGGGTGTCTATTCGCTAGACATTCTTTTTGACCGGCCCCTCCTTATGTTTAAAAAACTGGAGGCACGATGTGCGGACACAAACTTTGAGTAGGCCTGGTCGAACCGCTAGGACCCCTCGCCCAAATGACTCTGACGTTTTGGTCCACCACCATATGATCGAGTCTTTGTCTCCGCACTCCAAACCTTAACCTCCACCTTCTCAGGTAGGACTTGGAGGGGCCTACCTACAGAATCTCCATCAAGGAGAGGCTGTTAGGTCGCCCAAATCGATCGAACGGCTTGGGCCGCTGCCAAATGACAGATACGGAAGAGTGGGAGCCGCCCGATCCTAGATCGAGAGACCAAGGTTCGCCCCAAACCTCTAGCCAAGCCCATAGACTCCCCATTGAACGGGAATCTGTTGGAAGGTGGGTTAAGGAGCAACGGAATGCCCCTTGAGGGCTTTGCTGACCCCGTTACAAGCGACGGAACCGAATTCCGTTCGAACACTCCCAGCAGCGAGCTCATCGAGCGCGTCACCCGAGCCGTCAAGGCAAATGATGTTAACTCAACACCTCCTGTTGTGGAAACTACGGACAGGGCGACAGTCACGAAAAACGAGCCAACCCTTGACCAAATCCCCACCACGCGCGGGGGCTCAAGGAAGGTTGGACTTTTGGACTTACAAGGAGACCTAACGCACGGTCGTAGAATGATAGCTAAGATCCTAGGGAGAGGGTACGTGCAAATACAAGATATGCATTCTCCTAAGTTTCGCTGTCCACCCCTCGATTTTCAGACATCCGACCCCAGCAGCGGCAAAGGGGCGGATCTCACTCGGGTGCTGATAAAGGTATAAGTATACCATTTCTGAAGCAGTCGCCGCGTCAAACCTCTTCTTCACGCTAAGCCTAGTGGCAAGGTTTGTGGAAATGAATAATTAATCAGGCCTGGTTGAACTACAAAACACCTACGCCTCGGCGGCTACGGTGTCTTTGCTCACCGGCGCGATCGATGCTTTCCCCTTACACCTCGGCCCCTATGGTTTTAACGAATGGAAGGGTCAGAATACATGAGCCTTCTCTTATCGCATACAAAAAGGGAAGGAAACAAATTCAATCAAACAAAACAAAATAATGAAGTTACGAATTTGTTCTTATGATACGTAAGGATTGGCAATTGTCCAGAGTACAATAACGCTTATCCGAGATCACCCAACCTAATTGACTAACTATCCCCTTCGGGGGAGAACTATCTCTTCAACTTTGTCTGCCAGGTTCCGCGCGACAGGAGCCAATTCCAGGCATGATCAGTAGTATGCATTAAAAACCAAATACTCATCACTGCAACTCAATAATTCAGTGCAGTGAGATATAAAACCAGTGTAATCTTTTATTTAGTTACCTCATTTTCTTGGATATTATTATCATTGATGTTTGAACTATCTATGTTCTCTTGTCCCCTCCTTGTTGTCATAAGCATTGAGTTTTTTTATCAATATCCTGTAAATTTTGAATCAAATTGTTGTTGTTAATCCCTGCCCTTGGTAAAAAAAAAATGAAAAAAGGCACAGCTTTAACCTAGTTTTTTTATTGGATCTAAGGACTAATGTACTTTGAGAATGCATTGCCTCGAAGGATAAGAACAGTGAAGGTGTATTACAAGGATAAGAACAGTGAAGGTGTATGGCCGTGCATCCTTGTATATAATTAATACTCCGTGTACCAGAATGTGCAGACCAATTAGTTGAAAAAATGCATGAGTACAAAAGTTTTATACTTGTCTGACTACAAAAATAATTATTAATTATTAATTGTCTTTGTGTCAACAGATCAAATTTTATCAGATTTATGATTTTAATTGTCTAACGTGTTACCGTCGTCTGGAAAATTCAGGCACGTGAATTTTAGCACGTACCTTGAAAAATTTACACAAGCAATTCATATGTTTCCCTTTGTCATTTGTAGAAGAACGAGTCACGCGTTAGAATCCAAGTCTGACACGCACAGGCGCAGCATCCTAATCTGATGGGCTCAAAATAAAGTGGAACAGCAGGTCTTAGGAAACAAACCAGTTTGTCACAAAACAAACGACGGTGATATGCACCACAAGGGAGTATATATAGTCCGAGAACATTATACAAGACCAAAAAACGGTTGCAAGACTGAAACAGAGAAAAACTTAACGGAAGGATGCCACGTGGAGGAATAGTTAACTCAAGCAACCAAATGCAGATTGATAGGCCAACTTCATAACATAGGTAAAACTGATATCAGGAACTTCAGATCCCAAATATTTGAGCCAAACAAAAGATAAAACTGATAGGGGATATATGCACCAAGCTACTCCAGAATAGGAATTCTAGACAAGCAGATGATTTTGACAAGATAAATCTAAGACAGGCCCAAACGCACGGATTGAACGACGTCCGCGTCCTCCAGTAACAGCTCCAGCGCCGTCGGCACGGGATAGTATGGTGCTGCGGCCTTGGCTCTCCAAGCTCGCATCGAATATATGCTCCGATGACGGCTCGAAACTTGGAGCACGCATGGCGTACTCGACGAGTAGCTGCACGATTGGGTTGGGGCCGGATACATACTAGCAGCTTCTGTGATCCTCTCTTCTTTACCTTGAGCGGGATCATACACGTACATGTCGTGGGAGTGGAGGCACTCATCTGGAGCCTTGTGATAGTAGTACTCCGAGTTCCCACGAAGAGAGCACGGCCGCCGATGCTGGTGACCTGCTGCTGCTGCTCCTTCGCCGGCCTCATCGCAGAGTCCAGCAGCCTGAAAACACGTACGCCCTGCAGGCCTTGCTGCTGCTGCAGCAGCGACCAGCTGTCGACGCGCACGCGTGAAGCTGAGGCAGCCTCATCGCCGGATCCAGCAGCCCCAACGCGGCCGCTGCCTAAGAGGATGAAATGGTGCCCCATGGCGACGCAGTTGACGAGGTCCGCCGGAAGCGACGACCAGTCCCGCACCGCAATTGCCTCGGCGTCCATGGCGCGCGATCAGGTGAACCGGAACTCCCAGATGAAGGTTTCAGGGACTTTGCTAGCTTTCAGTGGGATTTTTAAAAAAATAATATTATTTAAATAAATCATTGTAGAATTAGACGTTACTTTCAAAAATTTGTGAATCTAGCAGCTATCAGCCATTGATCAGCCGATATGGACCTATCGGCCCGCCCCTCACCGGCCGATGGGCTCAGACGAACCGGTTCCTGGTAAGTCGCGGGGGATGACCTGTCGCCGGCACTATCGGCCCCTGGTAAGCCGACAGGTACCCGGCCAGCTGGGGACTCGTCGCATGACCTGTGGCCTACCCCTATCGGCCCCTGGTAAGCCGACAGGTAGCGGACCTGCCGCCTGCCCCTGCTGGGACTGCTTATCGGCCGCTGGTAAGCCGACAGGTCCCTGGCCACTGTGGTCTCGTGTCATGATCTGTCGTACTACCTATCGGCCTCTAGTAAGCCGACAGGTCCATACGTCGCATGACCTATCAGCGGTTTAATTGCCCATAAGTCCTATCGACCTTTGGATGGCCGATTAGTGGTCTGTCCGCTCTTGAAGTGCCAACAGTTACCTAAATTACAATTTTTCTATTACCAGCATTTAGGTCTACAATTTTTTATTTAACTAATATTATTTTGAAAAAAAGCCGCTTTGTATGATGTGTTCAGGCAGTCATGAAGAGAACACGGAGCGGTGCGTAGCAGGGTTAGGCCCGTCTCAGTTTCATGGCGTTGTTTTCAAGACTGCTATGTCATATAAAATAAAATCAAATTTGAATGAAACCTCCATTCTTAGTGGAAAATTTCAGTATATGGTTTCATAGGTATTTAATTTCAAGACTCATAAAGAGTTGGTAATCATGTCGAGAGAGTTTCACGTAGATAAAACTTATTTTTTCTCTCTCTTCTTAAATACACAGTCATGCCATCAAAAATACCTATGTAGCAATCTATTTAATAAAAATGAAACTCATATGAAACTCTCTCAAATAGCTACAACAAGGAGAGAGAGAGCTGGGCAGGCGCTCGCACACATCAATCGTTTCAAGTTCCGAGCGGAAGAAAAACTACGATCGAGCAGTGATCCACTGCTCTGCATGCCACTGCCATTTACCGCTAGCTGCGGTTACGACATTCCTCGGAAACCACGCGCGCCGGCCTCTTCGACTCACCTTTGGGCTTGTTTAGATGTAAAAAATTTTGTAAAATGAGTACTGTAGCGTTTTCGTTGTTATTTGGTAAATAGTGTCCAATCATAGTCTAATTAGGCTTAAAAGATTCGTCTCGTCGATTTCGTCTAAACTGTGTAATTAGGTTTATTTTTTTATTTATATTTAATGCTTTATGCATGCGTCTAAAGATTCGATGTAACGAGGAATGTGAAAATTTTTGCAAAATTTTTTGCAAACTAAACTGGACCTTTGATGATTCCTGTGGAGTGTGGACGCATGAGTTGTGCGGAGGTTCAAACTTTAATTTGGAAATGACAGCAGCCGAGAGAGCAGAGAGTACAGGTCACTGCATGTCAATGTCTGCATGCGATGCAAGCATGGATAATAATTTTTTTACTGCACGCAGTGAAAAATCTGTGTCATTATGTCCACGTCGTCGCCGTAGCGTCCCACAACTTCTGGCTCGTGGGCCTCGTCAGCTTCGACAAGGCCGTGCACAGTCTCGCCCAGGCCGTTGCCCACCGGCCAGCGCTGCCAGAAGGGCGGCATCAGCGTTGCCACTGCCGGCAAAAGTTTAAGACAAATTAAAAGGAACATAAAAGACACATTTATCATCATTTTATTTTCTAATCAGACGCTATGATTAATGGCGATTGGTTGATAAATGGAAAGAATTTAATGCAAAAGTGGTTTTTGTCCTTAGAATGCATTACGTTTTAGAACAATTTTTGAATGTTATAATACAATGTATTACGGGACGGAGGGAGTACAATACAGTACAAATACAATGCACGTATGTATATGTAAACTGCGTACAAGGCAACACCATCAGGGGTCAGCGGTAACCCGCCGGCTGTGGCCAACACGGTCCACAGCGAGCTGACAGACATCGAACAGGACGGGCAGGCCACCGCCGCCTAGGAGTCTCATGGGAGCTTTGTTGCCGGATGGCTCAAACGCTTCACAGACAAGATCTTGCGCCACTGCAGATCGACGAAACAACAAAGGAGAAGCCCAAGCAAGCTCTGCCGATCCAGTACCTGTAGCGCGCTGCGTACGTGTAAGCTCCATGCATGCGTGCTGTTGTGGTGTGGATGCAGGCTGCATGCGTTTACTCCAAGCCAAAGTAGCCGCCCAAAACTGACTGACTCACGCACTCACTGACCACAGACTACGACGACTAGCTACTAGCTCGTGACCACCAGAAGCAGCTAGCAGCAGAACCTAACACCAGCACAGTGCATGTACCCGTGCTGCGTACATACTGTGCTAGATCATAGACACAGGCCATCCTAGCTTTTTTTTTGTTGATTTTTGTTTTTTTTACACACGGATCGGAGATGGAAGCTAAGGCTAGTCACGGGCCGGGGCCCATGGCAACGGTATGGCATCGCGCATGCATGCCTGGCAGTTTGGCCAAGAGCACTCGAGAAAACTACTAACACCAAGACGGCCCCTGGCAGCTGCATGCACTCTCCCGGTCTCTCCTCTACAACCATGCACGTAAGAGATCGAGGAAGATGGAGGTGGCGTTGTCTATCACAGCTCAGTCTTTTTCAGCATCTAGCTTAGGTACTGAGGATCGCGGAGGGCGAGAAGAGAAGAGAACAACGGGCGTGCAGGACCGCACGGAGTCGTGTCGCCGTGACACAACTCGATCATGCGTGTATATAAACTGACGGCATGCCATGCGATGCAACAAACTCGATCATACAGAGCCGGTGCGGTGGCAGTACTTCGTCGGTAGATAGAGAACGTGGCAGGGAACTTGGCCAAGCGTCTGGATAGATGCAGCAGCTGCACTGCAGCGCCGGTACGGTGGCAGTCCAAACTCCAAAGCATGCATGCTGGTGTACATGATGCATGCGTCTACTCCAAGCCTAGGCCTTATTTAGATGGTAAGTTTTTTCACTCTCTCTTCATCACATCAAATCTTTAGACACGTGCATGGAGTATTAAATGTAGATAAAAAAATAACTAATTACACAGTTTGATTATAAATTACGAGACGAATCTTTTGAGCATAGTTAGGGCATGATTAGACAATAATTATCAAATACAAACGAAAGTGCTACAGTGTCAAATACTGATTTCTAACCCAATCTAAACGGGGCCCAAATTAAAAAGTACTAGCCGCCGAACTGACTGATGTGATGTACTCACCCACGCTGCTAGCGGGCGTGCCGCTGGTCCGGGGCCTGTCCTTCGACTTCTACAGGAAAAGCTGCCCGAAGGCGGAGTCCATCGTGCGGGATGCCGTGCGCAGGGACGTCGGCCTCGCCGCCGGCCTCCTCCGCCTCCACTTCCACGACTGCTTCGTCCAGCGATGGGACGCCTCCGTGCTCCTCGACGGCTCCGCCACGGGGCCGGGCGAGCAGCAGGCGCCGCCCAACCTCACGCTGCGCCCCACCGCGTTCAAGGCCATCCACGACCGCCTCCAGAAGAAGTGCGGCGGCGCCGTCGTCACCTGCTCCGACGTCCTCGCGCTCGCCGCCCGGGACTCCGTCGTCGTGGTACGTACGTAGGCTGTTTACGCATGCATTGCATGCACACTGCACTGCGCACTCATGTGTTCTTCCTGCTCACAATATAATGCCTGCCTGCAGTCCGGCGGGCCTAGCTACAAGGTGCCCCTGGGTCGGCGCGACAGCACCAGCTTCGCGACGCGGGAGAACGTCCTGAGCGACCTCCCGCCGCCGACGGCAACCGTGCCGGCGCTCCTCGCCGTGCTGTCTAAGATCAACCTGGACGCGACGGACCTGGTGGCGCTGTCGGGCGGGCACACCATCGGGCTAGGCCACTGCGCGTCGTTCGAGGACCCCCTGTTCCCGCGCCCGGACCCGACGCTGAACGCCAGCTTCGCCGCCCACCTGCTTCGGACCTGCCCGGCCAAGGGCACCGACCGGCGGAGGGTGCTGGACGTGCGCACGCTCGACGCGTTCGACAACAAGTACTACGTGAACCTGGTGAACCGGGTGGGGCTCTTCACCTCGGACCAGGACCTCTTCAGAAACCCCGGTACCAGGCCCCTCGTGGAGAAGTTCGCGCGCAGCCAGAGGGACTTCTTCGACCAGTTCGCCTTCTCCGTGGTGAAGATGGGGCAGATCAAGGTGCTCTCACGGGGAACCAGGGGCAGATCCGCAGGAACTGCTCCGCCCGCAACGCCGGTGCCGGCGGGATGCTGCTGCCGTGGTCCATCGTCGAGGAGGCAGAGAGCCTCGTGTTCTAGACTTGTAGGCTGGCGTACATGCGTGGCGTCTGGTTGCCGAGGTCTCGTGTCGACTAGCTAGCTCTCGACGTGGTCGGTGTGTAAGCGGTGCCTAATGTTGACAGCAGGATGCAGCAGCTACGCACTAGCACAGTCTAGCACTTCAACTATCACTGCTGAAAACGCGTGCTTTGTCGAGGACATGAGGCTTTGCCAAGAGTCAAATCTCGGGCACTCGATAAAGACACTCTTTACCAAGGACCAGCCACAGGAGCCAAAGATGCTGCCGAAATTTTCAGTTGAGTCTAATCTTTTTGTATTCCTAGATTACTAGATGCAATCTCAAAGTTCCAAAACTGTTTTTTCGGATTACTCACACATGCAATCTCTGCTCCTTTGTGCAGCTTCCGTCCGCGGGTTCCAATCAACCCGCTAGTGCGTCACCGGGTGATCATGCTTTTCCTTCACCATCGTCTCATAGGCTAGCTTGATGAGGACTCGTGCTAGGTGATGTGGTTGGACTTTAGCGTGATTTGTGATTTATGATTGTGACTTGTGTTTGGATTTCATTAACTTGTCGTAATAAACATGTGAATGATGATGAACATGTGACTTGTCATTGTAATATATTGTGATTTGTGGTTCACAATTATGGTTGTGATATATTGTGAGATAAAGTGTTCTGTGTGATATATATATATATATATATATATATATATATATATATATATATATATATATATATATATATATATATATATATATATATATGAAATGCTTGTGTCGATGGAATGCAAAAAAAAAAAATTAAATTTCTGTCTCTTTGCCGAGGGCAATGACCAAGGCCCTCGGCAAAGAAGGGTCCTTTGCCGAGGGCCCTAGCAATAGCCCTCGGCAAAGATTTTTTTTAAAATCCTGAAAATTTCTTTGCCGAGGGTCAGGGACCAGGCTCTCGACAAAGGTTTAAAAAAAAATTCAAAAAAAACTATTTCTTTGCCGAGGGCCGGCCCTCAGTAAACAATTTTTTTTTAAAAAAAAACCTTTGCTGAGGGCCCTTGCAATAGCCCTCGGCAAAGTTTTTTTTTGGAAAAAATCCTGAAAATTTCTTTGCCGAGGGCCAGGGAGGAGGCCCTCGGCAAAGATTTTAAAAAAAAAATTCTTTGCCGAGGGCCGGCCCTCGGCAAAAAATATTCAAAAAAAAAACCACTTCTTTGCCGAGGGTCGGCCATCGACAAAGAAACCGTCAACGGCGCCGGCGCATGACGGGTTCTTTTCTTCGCCGAGGGCCAGCTCGGCAAAGGCTTTGCCGAGTGCCCGATAAAGGGCCCTCGGCAAAGACCCCTTCGCCATCTAAAAATTCCCCGAGGGGTCTTTGCCGAGGGCAGCCCTCGACAAAGCCTTTGCCGATGGTTTCTGGTCGTTTGCCGAGGGCCACATGCGAGTCCAGTAGTGTATGCAGCAGCGCCCCAAAGCATCTAGCTTGGAGAAATAAAGTGGCCATGGCAGAAATCATACCGTGCAAGTGTGCAACTACGTATTACCATCTTTATTTTACTATATACACTATAAGACTGCACACCAATCTTCAAACAGGATGCACGGGCAAAATAGAATAGAAAATCCTAAAAGAGCCTTAATTAAAAAGAGAAACACTTGGCATTAAAAAGAAACAAAAATTCAAACATTGATTTGGTGAATACTCCTACTTATCATCGGCAACAACAGACATCAGACCAAAGACAAAATCCATGCTTGTATTGAAAGCATAACAGCAGACATCAGGCTCAGCCAGCAGGCATCCTGTTTGTGTTTGGACAGACGTGTACAATCAGACAGCAGGCCAAAGCAAGAGACTGCAAGAAAAAAGTCCAATGTTACCAATTCCGAGAGAACACTGCACCGGCAACAAAACCGTCGGCTAAACTTGTAAAGGAAGATGCACGCAATTCCAAATCACTTGCATTATTCCAAGTCACTAAAAACCGCACAAGAAGCTGCATTTCAAATCCGGCATGCCCATATACGGCTTTGCAACTGTGTTTTTGTTTTGCCACGTTCCAAATGTCACAAAAAATTATAGGTGAGCTGTGACCGTGAGCACCGAGGGAGAGATTTGACAAGCGGCGGCGTCGTGCACTGATCCAGCTAATCAAAGGATGCCGATCTAACTAACAGAGAGAATTGCCCAGCAAACAGCATTTGTAAGAGGTGGGGCAGATCAAGGTCCTCACAGTCAACCCTGCTTGGGAGTGGTGATTACTAGGATTAGCCGTGGTAGTTGTTTTAGTGTTCGTTAACAGAGATGCAGCGCGTGTTAGTGTCAACAGAGAGAGCAGAGATACATTGCCCCCAAAGCGTCTAGATTCTGAAAATAAGGTGACCAACTGAGCATGACAGATTGGCAGGCAACCAAAATCCATGTGTAAAGCTGTCAGCAAGGACGTCTAGCACTAATAATATACGTACTCTAATTCCCTTCCGATGCATGTCGAAGATCTCAGACAGAATGACACGACTACAAGGAAAGTTGGGATTTATAAAGGATCGGTAACTCCAGTATGTATCTTTATGTTTCACCACAAATTACACTATTACAGTAGGGAGGCACGACAAATGGGAGAGAAAACTGAGGCCCCTGGTGCACTTGGCTATGTCAAGAACACCAAAACGAAAAGAATGATGAACAGAACAACCAGGAACGCGATCAACATAATCTGACCCTTGATGCCAGCTTTCTTCATCACCATGGCCACTCTTTTCTGCACCACAAATTGGGACAAGACATTTCAGGGCTTGGTTTTGCGATTGAATTCTTGGGGTAAGGAAGAAAATGGCAACTCAGGTCTTAATATGCGAGAATTCTTGGGGTAAAGGATACGCAAACTGGAACACAAAATAAAAGTTCCCATCGAAGATGGCGAAAGAGCATACCTGCACGAAATCAAGTCTGTTGGAAGTAGTCTCCATCTCTAAGCTTAAGTCGTTTAGGATCCTTTCCTGTAAAACAGCCACATGTATTCCGGTTAAAGCTCCTGTGCAAATCTACTAACTTTGCTCCTTGTTAATAGCAATTACCTGTCCAGAAAGCTCTTCATGTATAGTTAGCCCTACGCCGCCAATCCTTTGGACACTTTCACTAAGCTCATCAAGTTCCTCATCCTGCTGCCTGGGTAAATATATCAAATCAATGCAAAATTGTGAGCTTAACATGGCTACCCTGGAAGTAGATATAGATATAATCTGCCTAGGAAATTTGAGTTTAATCAGTGTACATTATTTCTATCTATATTCACTACTGAAGGAATAAACAAATATCACAAATGACATGATTGCGGTTGACAGCCTACCACCGTAGTATGCATCCATCTTCTCTTCCAGAAACAAGAAAACAGCAACAGAGCTAATAAATGTCATAAAACTATGTAGATCAAAATACAGATAACCTTGCTGCCAGAAGGAAAAGTCAGTACAAACATAAACCAACAGAAAACATATGAAGTTATGATCCTCACACCCACATGGTTACCATGGTAAATATGCAACTACGAATATTAGGTCTCTGAATTCCAAGTTTAATCATCATCTGCATTTCTTTTACAACTTTTGACAGCTCAACAAAATGGTCTGAGATTTTGATATTCTAGCATGTGCGTGACCTACTTACCACAAGAAGAAAGCAACAGCAAACAAACAAAAAAAAAACCTTGTATGGTTACTTACATTTACATAAATTTAATAATTATTATGTGCTGGTGGAAACACAAGAATCAGTGAGCAACGATAAGTAAACCAGGAGGAAAAGCGAAGACACTAACTAGAACAACTGAGGAATACAAGGTTTATGTGCCACTAAGGCTAACTTTGACTGGAAAAACAGCATATTTATGCCCTGTACACTACCTATGTACAATAGACACAACTGAGTTGCATATGTTGAATGCTGAACGGGCAACATATTTCTAACAAACATGTTTGTAAAGTTCGTCAAAAGTAACAAATTAAACTCACCTCATGAGTAGAAGCTGTCTATCTGATTCTGAAGAAATAAAGTCATCATTATCTTGGGCAGAATACTGGTTGGTCCTGCTTGTATCCTGGTATTTTGAAGTTGCTGCATTGCTCTTGCCCTTTTCAATAGCTCTCTTGACTGTCCCAACCTGGATATGTTCATGCATAAAGTGTAAGTAGGATCCATATAATAAATTAAAGTACATTAGCGACTGCAGAATTTGGAACATGGTAATATATTATTCCTTATTGTCTTTACCGAACAACAGGAAATCATGCAACCTGAAATTGTGTGTAACTAATTCATGTTCAAAATATACCTATTTGGTAATCCTAACAAATACGTACAAGAAAAGACATGTCCAATCATCAAATAACTGAAGAGTAGCTACAATATGATCAAATGCATACCTGCTTACGAGCAGAACCAGTCCAGTTTCTTCGTCTGGAAAGCTCAACTTCATCAAGTCCATAGTATGCTGGATCCCTTGATGCAACTGAGATTGTCTTTTCCAGCTCATCTACCTTCCAAGTTTGAACACAAGCAAGCACCATTTAGGCCAGAATAATTCACACATCAAGAAAGTGAATACCGTATCACATAAATGGTAAACTAATACATTAGGTGCATAACCTGATCTCATATAGGAATAAATATGGTAGCGGAAAATGAACAAAGAAGGAAAAGAATTGCATATCTCCATTTCTGCTTAAATTTCTTCTAAACGCACCAACATCAGAGTAATTACAACGTCAAAGACTTGGTTCCTACCTGCCACTCGATGCTTTCACAGCTGGTCAGAATCTCCTTTGTCAGATGAACATATTCTCCTGTGTTGGAAGCAGTTTGCTCCCAGCGGTGGAAGGTACTTTGCAGTTTATCAATCTGGAACAGAAATAAATTTATCCTGAGGACCGAAAGAACAACATCTAAACATGAACCTGGATGGGGCTATATGCCTAAATGTTTCCAGGGCTTCAGTAGAGTTGAGCAACAGAAATGAAAATAGTCTTTATTCTCAGGGATAACTGGCAACCAGATGTAACTGCAAGATGGTGTGATATGTTTCTGAAACTATGAGACCCTGAGAGTGAGGAACAAAAGGCAAGCAAACAATTCGACCATGAGTTACTAGATCAAGTAAATGCCTGAGCCTCTACTGTGAGAGTTTAGTGCTGCAGGTGTATAAAGTAACGTCCTTGTCCCCATTCACCTATATCTATACACGAGCTCATACTGCAAAATTTAGATTTTCGAGAGCATGAACATCCCTAGCTGGTAACTGCATATTGGCCACTCAGCATCTCTCTGTCCCGATTTGGTACAATTCGCGAACACGGTGAGATTAGACAACAGCGCTCGGATTTCCAATGTCTACTGATGCAGAACGAAGGCTCGACGATGATAGGAAAGGTTGGCAATCACTACACAAACAAGAGCGTAATAAAGAGCGAGAGGGAAGTACGGATTACCGAGTCCTGGATCTCCTCCCGGACGATGTAGAACGGATCTTGCGCCGAGCTCATGGCCCCTCCGACGAACGGATTCTATCGGATTGCTGGGCCTCCGCGCCTGGATGCCTGGATTTCCTCCCTCTCCCTCCAAACCCTAGCAAACCCGGGGATTTGGTGCGGAGTCGCGGCGGAGACGACAGAGAGAGATCCCACTTCCACTGGTTCCTCGTCTCGTCTCGATGACACTGCCACCAGGGCCCACCTGCTTGCCACGGCCGCGCTCGTGGACTTGGTGCACGGAGCACCCGTGTCCAAGTGGCGCTCCGGGCCCACCGCGCAGTGACTCTGAGTCGTCGCTCTCTCCCCCTTCTCCCGGGAAAGTGGAGGGGAGCGAGAGGCGAAGCAGATAAGGAAGCCAGCCGGCAAGGGGAGCCACACCGGCGTCGAGAAACCCTAGGGCGAGCGGCTCGACGACCCCTACCACCCTCATGGCGACCTTCGCTACCGGCAGCGCCACAGCGCGCGCGGCGCTGGCGTCGCCGACTCCGTGCCGGCCGGCCGCGCTCGCCTCGCGCCCGGCGCCGGCGCAGTGGATGCCGCTGCGCTGCTCGACGCCGGCTCTGGGCCTCAGGGGAGGGGCCGCGCGTTCTCGGCGGGGCGCCACGCTACGGGTGAGACCTTCCTGGCATTCCTTCTCGTTGCGTTCCAGACGAAGTAGTTTTGGATACTGTGCCGCCAATGGAAATTGGAATGGAATGGTATGTGCGTATACAGTGGAATCGTTGCTTTGGAATGTCGAAACAGTCTAGGTCCACTGGCTGGTGTCCAAATGCCTGAACTCTGTCCTGGACTCCTCGCAGTACTTTTCAGAGTTTGCAACTACTATGAGCCATCCAATTTTATTTCTGCTACTGTATCAAAATTTGAGTTCCTAGTCTTAGACAACTGGGAACTTGGTGTAGCTTGTATGTATCCAGCTTTTTTGAAAAATGACCCTGTATCTTTTTAGGCTGTTAACCTTATGTAGGTGAAAATTTATGCCATATATTAATAGCTATGATGATGTTTTTCCTTTTAATACTCATTGGAGTACTTTCCAGTTTTCTGAAATTGTAGTTTTGTTCTCATCCATTGGGTAGCTCTAGAAGTGAGCAAGTGCCAACTGATACTATATGCAATCTTTTTATGTGTGCTTATAGTCCTATAACTGTTTTCTTACATGTATCCTTTTCCATTAGGGCTGCATAGCTCTTCTTTACCCCCTCAAAAAGAGAACTTGTGGATTTCTGCCATTTCTTCTGATATTTTATCCGTATTTAATTTTTGGATAGGTGGAAGCTAAGAAGCAAACTTTTTCTTCATTTGATGAGTTGCTGGAGAAGTCTGAGAAGCCTTTATTAGTTGACTTCTATGCAACTTGGTAAGTTACTTACTGGAAGTAGTGAAAGTGGTGGTGCCAAATGTCATGTTGAGCTATTTCAGTGCTCTCTACTAGATATAAGTTCTCTTCATTATTGCTGTCTTTTTAGGACTTTGGTGTGTTTCATGTTCTTGCCATTATGCCAAGGTGTCACCAACCATTTGGGAGGTGAACATTGCACTGGACTAGCATTGTGTTCATCATCTGTGTAAATCACAAAATTGAAGAGTTTTTGCACCCTTTTTTGCTCATGTGGGGAAGAGCTGGAGAGGTTGGGTCTGTTTTTTCACTTTTTGTCTTTAGTGTTCACCATGTGGACTAACATGTTCAATTGTATTTCCTTCACAATTGGTATTTGCAATACCTCAAATGTGCCTTACTGATTTCAAACCCCCTGCTTTCTATGTTCTGGTACTGTTCGCGATGATGTGCATTCCTACTGATTTCTAACAAAAAAAACCATCACTATATGATTAATTTGGTCATGTTCTGTTCATGATATTGTTCATTGTTACCTTCTGAGTTCTATCAAAATCCAGAAATTTTGTTTGATAATGTACATGTACTCATCAAACATTGTCCCAACTCCTAGCGGACAGCTGTGTCTATTGGTTTGTTAGCTCCATTACACCATGCATATTAGCCTATTAGGAAGATACTTCATCATTCAAAGTTATGAGCAGTCTGTACACAACACCAGCATTGCTCTCTGTCTCTATGTACGTCTGTAACATACAATTACATTTACTTTTGTTCTTTTGGTCAGGTGTGGTCCATGCCAATACATGGTTCCCATACTTCAAGAAGTCAGTGAAAAGTTAGGTGACAAAATTCAAGTTGTGAAAATTGATACTGAGAAGTACACTAGCATTGCAAGTCGTTACAGAATTGAAGCATTGCCAACTTTTATCATATTCCAGGATGGGAAACCTTGCTATCGCTTTGTAAGTGTTGAACGAAACAATCTTTTCAATTTTCATCAATAATTTAACTTGTGCTAATATACTATGCCTTTTGTTTTCTTTTCCCTCTCTTTTGCTACCTGGCATTCAGGAAGGAGCATTGCCTGCAAACCAGATGATCGAACAGATTGAGAATGCTTTGGCAGTCACAAAGTAGCACATATGGTGAGCAGGGCAGGATCCCCCAAGCCCCACCCCCTCAAAAAAAAAGTACTTGGTGCTACCTCACAACATGTTCCTCTTCATGTTGAATTCTTTATTATTGTTCATGACGTTCTACTTCGACTGCGACATGAATAGGCATTTTTCCTTCATAGTTTCAATCTGAAACTGTGATATTGTGAATCGTTGAATCCTCTGCTTCTTGATGCAATACTGAACTGTAATTCCTTCTTCATCTTAACCTAGCTGCTCATATAAACCACTAGTGCTACCCAGCATAAATATTAACCCGGTCCTTCAGCATTAGTAAAGATATGTTGAAAGAAAACCATGCTGAGGTGCTTATATCTGCAGCAGCAACAACAACAAAGCCTTTAAGCACAAACAAGTTGGGTTAGACTAAAGTTGAAACCCAGCAGAAGCAATCAAGGTTCAGGCACGTGAATAGCTGTTTTTCAAGCACTCCTATGTAAAGCTAAGTCTTTGGGTATATTCCATCCTTTTAAGTCTCCTTTTATTGCCTCTACCCAAGTCAACTTCGGTCTTCCTCTGTCTCTCTTCACGTTACTATCTTAGCTTAGGATTCCACTACGCACCGGTGCCTTTGGAGGTCTCCGTTGGACATGTCCAAACCATCTCAACCGGTGTTGGACAAGCGTTTTTTCAATTGGTGCTACCCCTAATCTATCACGTATATCATTGTTCCGAACTCGATCCCTTGTATGACCGCAAATTCAATGCAACATACGTATTTCCGCGACACTTATCTGTTGAATATGTCGTTTTTTCGTAGGCCAACATTATGCACCATACAGCATAGCAGGTCTAATCATCGTCCTATAAAACTTATCTTTTAGCTTCTGTGGTACCCTTTTGTCACATAGGACACCAGATGCTTGGCGCCACTTCATCCACACTGTTTTGATTTTATGGTTAACATCTTTATCAATATCCCCGTCTCTCTGTAGCATTGATCCTAAATATTGAAATGTATCCTTCCTAGGCACTACTTGACATTCCAAACTAATATCTTCCTCCTCCCGAGTAGTAGTGCCGAAGTCAGATCTCATATACTTAGTTTTAGTTCTACTTAGTCTAAAATCTTTGGACTCCATCTCCCGCTATAACTCTAGTTTCTGATTCTCTCCTGTCCGGCTTTCATCAACTAGCACTACATCGTCCACGAAAAGTATACATCAAGAGATGTTCCCTTGTATATCCCTTGTGACCTCATCCATCACTAAGACAAACAAATAAGGGCTCAAAGCTGACCCTTGATGTAGTCCTATCCTAATCGGGAAGTCATCCGTGTCTCCATCACTTGTCCAAACACTAGTCACAACATTATCATACATGTCCTTAATGAGCCCGACGTACTTCGTTGGGACTTTATCTGCAATCCAATTATTTTCTTTGTTGACTTTCATGATATAGTTATTCTTACCAGCTACTGAAGCTACCTTTTCTTTGGCAGACCATGCAAGTGAATGGATGCTCAATGAATTGTTTGTCACCAAAGGTAAATTGTTGGCAAGCGATGGGACATTTAGGATATGAAGGTGTACATCCAAGATTCAAACTTTTCATATCGTTTAGTATGCTTTGTTTTGTAAAAATTATTCAACCACTAGTGCGGTATTTGTGAATGGGAAGAAAAGCTGTCGTTTTCATGCTGTATCCTTTGCCCTGATCTGAGCCGTACTATTTGAAGGCACAGGGGATGATAGATTCTTCTTTCCCAGCTGTATCTCAATTACAGGTGCGAGTGATTATGGATTCCAGCATCTATCTTCTAATATCTGTTTGTGTAGCGACTAAGCAAGTGCGCAATATACCTTTAAGATTGTCTTCTCTCCATTCCTGAAACCTGCAAAATTGTCCGAGCGCGGGGGCGAGGCCCGGCCGCGGGATAGGGTTGGCGCTCGGACAGGGCAATTATGAGGGGCACCCCCTGTCCAGGGTGGACTTTTAGTCCCTTTTAGCAAGCTTTGGGTGACTAGTTGACTAAATGCCATTTAATTCAATTTAGTCAAAGTGTTTGATAAAAAAGTGACTAAATGAGACTAAATTTAGAGCTGCTAGGTGAACCAAACACCGCCTTAGTAGTACAGTGCTTTGCTGCTGGTCCTTGGAGGATTTTTCGTTCTGATGAATCATGTACCGAGTAGATGAGACTTCTTTGCTTAGTGGAAAACTTGTGTTCCTGTATAAGAATGCAATTGCCTGAGGATACAATAGAAGTGGTGCTGCTGTGGATACCTTCTAGAAGAACTCTACAACGCTTCTCGCTCTATTTCACCCAAAGCCACCAGGTGTCCAGGTGAGTACGAGTGCCATACTTGTTTTGCAATAAATACTGTGGCTCGGTGCCTGTGCTAATGGTAACGATGGGTGCCAAGTGTTGGTAGCCACTTGAGTCTCATTCCTGCTGTAAAGAAGTACTCATCCTGATTACGAAGAATCTGAAATGAGATTAAGAGTGCATTTTCTTTTCAGTTTCACATTGGAGATATACATTTTTTTATTTAAAGAAACAAATATAGGGGACATACATTATTCTTTGACACTGAAAGATATATCAGTTGTCGATAGCAAGACTAGAATGAAAGAAGGATAACTTTACAGGGTGGTGGAAATGCTCCCATTGGCAAATTATCGCATGCCTTTCCAGAAAGAGAACGACGTGCATGGAAGAATCTTACCTTTGTTTATCACCTATATAATCTCCATCTTAGTGACAAATGTAGCTGCACCGATTTTCTCTAGTGCAACTAGTTTTTCTTTGAAAAAAAATAATCTTAGGTTCATATGGATATAAACTGTATGTTTTTTTTAATATGTACACTAAGCCAAATTTCAACACCATCTGAATTTAGACCCCCTTTAATTTTCCTCTTTCTTGCGTTTTCTTGTGAGAATGAATTGATTCATGCAAAATTGTGAATTCCTGTATGATTCTAGAAAATTCCTGGTTCCAAAGGACCAGCCAATTAGTTTTTTTTTTGACTCGCTGCTGTATATGATAGGTCACTGAAGTGAAGGAAAATAATTGGAGGTTCAGCATCAGGTTCGGGCGTTGTCAAAGTCTTGATGTTGTTGCCCAAATACAAAAATTGCTTATTACGGTGCGCTGTCACAATCGTTGTAGCAAGAACTGATTGAAAGAAGAATAAATTAGTTACAGTGTGCTGGAGAAAGAAATGCTTTCAATTGGCAAAATATCGCACGATATTTTCATGAGGAAAAATATCACATGCTCGAGAAAACACAACCGTGCACTGGAATCTTTGCATAGTACCTCAATTGTCTCCATCTATCTAAGTGATAGATGTAACTGCACCAATTGTTTTAAGTGTCAGTTAGTTTCTTCTTTTAAAAACTTGTGCGGACTTGGAAATTTTGGAGTCATCGACCGCTGGATAATATTCCTTTTGCTAACATTCACAGTTTTTTATAATAACTAAGCCTAACGTCACAATATCATCTGAGTTAAAATTCCACCAAAACATCACTTACATTCTATAAATCTTGATGAGTTCTTAAATTCTGATAGAATTTCAGCTTTCCCCTAGCTTTCAGAACTCGCTGTTTTTTTATACGATACTTCCTCCGTTTCAAATTATCAATCGTTCTGGCTTTTCTAGATATATAACTTTTACTATGCATCTAAATGTACATTATATTTAAATATGTAGTAAATAAACTATGTACCTAGGAAAACTAAAACGACTTGAAAGGAAAATAAGATGAACTTGTTGGAAGCATAATTATTGCCCAAATAGGACGGCGTTGTCACAATCATGATAGTAAGACTTGATTGAAAGACTCAGCCTGTTCGTTTGGTCGTGTTTGGCTTATAAGCCGTATTTTTTAGCCAATGAACAGTATTTTCTCTCACACCAAATCAGTCAACAGTACTTTCAGCTATGGATTATCAGCCAAATAAGTCCAAACGAACAGAACGTATAAAATTCGTTTGGTTGGGGATTTGGATAGGGGAAAGGGAAATGGATTGGGAAAAATGAGGGGTATGGAATGGGTATACTAGTGTCTATTTCCCTATCCCTATCTTCATTTCCTATTATCCAAACATGGGATCAAATCTATCTCGCCCCTTATTTCCCTATCCCAACCCCTATTTCCCATTTCCCAAACACCACATAAGGATTTTTTGGCATTTAAATTTTATTCCAAAATATATGGACTTGTGTGAGAACCCACCTATGTAATTTAATTAAAAAAGCCATCCATGGCATGTATTAAGGCCAGTGTCAATGGGAGTTTCACGGCTCTATTTTCAAGACTGGTATTGGAAACCGTGTAAACAAGTTTCATCTCCATAAAACTCACTTCATACCATAAAACTATTTTCATCTCTCTCTTCATTTAAACTATGCCACATCAACTTATTTAATGCGCATAAAACTCCTATTGAGACTGGCCTAATTAGACAATCTTGTACTAGCCTTCAGTTTAATGAGTCATGATGGACTTTAGGACCCACATATTTAATTAGTTTGTCCTAAAATTCTAGAAACTCCTTGTATTTTGTGATGGTGGTATATTTGGCAAATTATCACATGCTATTTTCAGAAAGAGAGAAAACAATGCACATTAGAACCTTTGATGATTATCCATAGTCTCCATCTTAGTGACAAATCAGCTACACCAATTGGTTTTAAGTATCCAGTTAGTTTTGTCTTTATTTGAAAAAAAATGCATGCATTTGGAAATCATGGAGTCATCTAGGCCATGTTTAGTTCACCCGAATCGGCGCCGCCAAAAAATACAGTAGCATTTTGTTTTTATTTGGTAATAATTGTCCAATCGTTGACTAATTAGGCTCAAAACGTTCGTCTCGCAAAGTACAACCAAACTGTGCAATTAGTTTTTGATTTCGTCAACATTTAGTACTCCATGCATGTACCGCAAGTTTGATGTGACGGGAATCTTCTTTTTACATAGTGTCAAAGTTTTGATTTTGGGATGAACTAAACATGACCCTAGATAGTAGGCACCTTCGGTTACTGAGGCTAGGTTTGCCTAGCCTAGCTCATGCAAGCAAGCCTCACCTTCCCGGCGAGGTGAGCCAAAACTGCTCTCTTGCCAAAGCAAGGGAAAAGCTCTCTAGCACAGAATTCAAGAACGGCTTGCCCAATGTGTCTTTAAATTTCGATATGGGCCTTGTTTAGATTGCGGTTAAAAATCAGTATTCGGCACTGTAGCACTTTCATTTGTATTTGACAATTATTGTCCAATCATGACCTAACTAGGCTCAAAAGATTCGTCTCGTAATTTACAATCAAACTGTGTAATTAGTTATTTTTTATCTACATTTAATATTCCATGTATGTGTCCAAATATTTGATGTGATGGAGAGAGAGTGAAAAAACTTGCAATCTAACAAGGCCATGATTGTGATTTCGCCCCCCCCCCCTAGCTAGTTTTTAGCACTGGTGGTTGTACATGACGGATATTGAAGGAAAATAAATTGAGTTTGTTGGAAGCATCAGTTTTTGAGTGTGTGTCATAGTCTTGATTATTTCCGAAATATGATGATATTTTCACAATTATGATAGCAATACTTGATTGAAAGAAGAGTTACTTTACTCCTAGTTACTTCACTCTATCCCAAAATATGAGGACTTCGGGCCTTGAAATTTATCCCAAAATATAATGAATTCTGATAAATCTCTATGCCATCTAATTAGAACCAGCCAATATTATATGTGGCATGGATTAGCCTAGGACGATTGGAATTAAGCCAATGCGGAGATAGCCTGCCTGTTTAATGAGGATGCATGATGAAATTTTTCTTTGCTACTTAACTTGTGATAAAAAATTCTAGAGAAATCCTTATATTTTGGGGATGGAGTGAAGTATTTGGCAAATCATAGCATGCTATCACTACTACAGAAAAACTTTACTGAGGCGGGCAAAAGCGATTAACCGAGGCGGTCGGCATAAGACAACCGCCTCTGTTAACGCTATTAATAGAGGCGGTTGAGTTAAGTAGCCCACCTCGGTTAAGAATTTCACGAAATAAAAAAGCCCACCGAGCTCGGTACCACGTGCCGCCGTTGCCCGTGGTAGGATCCGCGCTGTAGCAGCCACTGGTGGCCGAATCGATTCGATGGTGGCCGGATCCACACCCCCACCGCTGCTGGTGATTTGATCTGCGCCCCTGTCGCCTCCGGTGGTCGGATCCGCCACCGGTGGACCGTTGGAGGCCGGATCTGGTGGCTGACGCACGAGGGACAGGGAAGGGGTGCCGTGCTCGAAGGAGAGGGAGGGCCCACCGCTTCATGGTCAGAGGAGAGGGAGGGCCACCGTCGCCGGTGCGGGCCTCCCCGCACGCTGCTGCTACGTGTAGTGGCTGCCGCTGCTAGAGGGGGCTGGCCTGTGTGCATCCTCCTCCAGCCGCCTTCGCTGGCTCCACGCCAGAGAGGGAGACGTGCGTGGAGGGATGGACTGGAGGGAGAGACCAATGAGAGAGGGACCGAAGAGAGAGAGAGAGACGAGAGAGAGAGAGAGAGGGACGAACGAGAGACGGATGAGAGAGAGAGAGAGACGGACGAGGGAGAGTTATTTCCGCTCCGCTGCACGCATGGCGAGCCACGAGTGGCTACCAGCCTCGCTTCCGGATCGCTGATGTGGAGTAGCACATGGATCATCCCAGCGCACATGAAGGTTCTAGTTTGGTTTTTGTGAATTGATGAAACCCTATGTGCTAACCTAGTTTATCAAAGTGATTTTGAGATAGGTGGCACATTCCAAGTGGTGAAGCAAATGAAGATCATGATGTGATGATGGTGTGGACATAACGATCAAGTGCTTGGACTTGGAAAAGAAGAAAGAGAAAAACAAAAAGCTCAAGGCAAAGGAGATATCCATAAGAGCTTTTTGGTTTGGTGATCGAGACACTTAGCGAGTGTGATCATATTTATGATCGATAGCCATACTATTAAGAGGGGTGAAACTCATATCAAAATGCGGTTATCAAAGTGCCACTAGATGCTCTAACTCATTGCATATGCATTTAAGATCTAGTGGAGTGCTAACACCCTTGAAAATGTTTGTGAAAATATGTTAACACACGTGCACAAGGTGTTACACTTAGTGGTTAGCGCGTTTGAGCAAGGGTGGCAAAGTTTGAGACTTGGAAGTGTTGTCCCGAGGTGACCGAACGCTGCTTTGGTAGTGACCAGACTCAGAGGCAGCGTCTGGTTAGTGGCACGCAGAAGGGGGCGTGCTCAATTGACTGACCGGACTCTGGTCCAAGTGGTGACCGGACTCGACGGAGGTGCGTCCGGTCGCCTGTGACCTACATTGATGTCAGTCGTGTTGTTTGGCAAGTAGAGGAGAAGAAGGACCGGATTCTGGCCTGAGTCTGGTCACACCCCAACTAACGCATCCGGTCACATAAAAGTCACTCGGGGAGCTTACTGGAAATGATCTGACTCCGCATTGGCGCGAGTGAGGTCAAGGCAGCGGAGCGTCCGGTCTTGGCATGGCCGTGGCGTGCGCATGAGCGATCGACGTGTCCGGTCCTACATGGCATACGTCCGGTCATCACTTAAGTGGCCCACGAGCGGCTACTAGCCATTAAGATCGCATGGCTGGCATTTGAAAGTGGGACACGTGGCGCTCATTGGGCGACCGGATGCTGGAGGCGTGCATCCGGTCACCTCTGACCGACGCGTCCGGTCGCCCTGTGTTCACTGTAGCGAGGAGCCCAATGGCTCTATTCATGGGGGCTCTCTATTTAAGCCCCATGGCTGGCTCAAGCTCACTCTCTTAGCCATTTGCATTGACATAGTAACCTTGTGAACTTAGCCAAAGCCCTCCCACTTATCTCCATCATTGATTCATCATCTTTGTAAGATTGGGAGAGAATCCAAGTGCATTGCTTGAGTGATTGCATCTAGAGGCACTTAGTGTTTGTGTTTCGTTGCATGATTCGCGTGTTACTCTTGGTGGTTGCCGCAACCTAGACGGCTTGGAACAGCGAGGATCATCGAGTGGAGGTTGGTGATTGTCTCCGGCTCTGATTATGGTGATTGTAAGGGGTTCTTGACCTTTCCCCGGTGAAGAGCCAAAAGGTACTCTAGTGGATTGCTCATGGCTTGTGTGATCATCATTTTATGTTGGTTGTGTGGCACCCTATTGAGGGTTTGACGTGTGATGCCAATTAGCGCGTGAACCTCTAAGTGAGTGAATCGTCACAATGAGGACTAGCTTGCCGGTAGACAAGTGAACCTCGATAAAAAATCTTATGTCACCTTGTCCGAGGATTTCATTGTGTCAGGTTCATAAACCCGGGGTCTTTAATGGGCCCACTTCCTAGCAAAAGCTCGGCCCAGTAGACGACATTACAAATGACGCGCAACTCCTGGGCCGGCCCAGATACCTAATGATAGGCCGGAAGAGCGATCCAGTCTCCGACCAAAAGGCCTGGCCAAGGAGGGGACGACGCTCACTTCTGACTCTGACTCGCTTCTCCGACCGGAAGGCCTGGCCAAGGACGGGATGACGCTCGCTTCCGACTTTGACCCGCCACTCCGACCAGAAGGCATGGCCAAGAAGGGGACGACGCTCGCTTTCGACTCCGACCCGCTTCTCTAACCGAGAATACACCGAACCTCTGCTTATGACTCTTCTTCGATCGGCGTGGTCGAAGCCGACTGGAAACGACTGGCTGGGGATGCCCGCTCAGTGAGGACCCAAGAAATCAGGCAGAGCAAATAAGGTAAGAAGCTCAAGTCAAACCACAATACCAAGGACCGTACCCTGCACACCTGCAAGACAGTACTGTCAAGCCATGCTAGAAGGGTACTTTGCAGCCTTTCAGACATGTTAGAACACAAACAATGTTGTAGGCACCGACATTTGTCCTACAGTATGGTAGGCGCCGACATTTTCCATACCGGAAGAACACGATGGAGCCTACCATATGCATCTCAACGTCAACAGTATTATGGGCGCTGACAAACTATCTTGTATCCGATGATGTGGGCAACAAGACTAGGACACACACACACACTCTCTCTCTTGAGCTTATAAGGCTGTCCCCTTCATCTATAAAAGGGGATGCACCCTCTCAAAAGAGGAGGATGATTCTGACTTTCTCTCTGCTAGCTTTAGACATTCTGGGCACTCGAATAGCTTCATGGCTCTAGAACTCTAAAGCTACATAGAGCATACGTTCCAATACTTAGCGCACGTAAGAGCTCCCGTCACTCTCGGCCCTTCAGTCCAGAGTCTAACAGGACCTCTAACACCCCCATCTTATTCCCACTCATTTGTAACCTCACAGCAAACTTCGAGCACCTGGGCTCAGAAATAAAGTCACTGACCAACTCAAACTGGACGTAGGGCATGTTGCCTGAACCAGTGTAAACCCTGTGTCATTGAGTGCTAGGCCACATCCGATCACAACGTATAGTAAAACTATAAATATTTACGTGTTGGTCACTTTTCGCACCGATAGTTGGTGCCGTCCATGGGAAAGGCGCCGTACGTTCACGCTTTTGGTCATCGGATAGCCCACCTTTCCGCCATCTTCGTCATGACGAGCTCAAGCGATACGATTCACTTCGGCTCGCTGGAGTTTCCCATGCTCCCACCTGTTGGGATGTGGGTTCCTCCCATCTTCGAGCCAGCCCAGGCCTTCCTCTTTGGAAGCCTGGACTTCATCGCCGACCAGCTCAGCGTGCTTCGCCTTTGCGAGGAGGCACTTGTCCCGGCGCCCGTCGTAGGAGAAGCGCCCTCCGTCGGCTCTAGGCCACCCAGCGACCTCAACGACGAGACACCTGTGCTTCACTCTGAGCCCACATTGAGCTCAAACCCCACTGTGAGTAACGTACATATTGTTCTTTACTCGCTTTTTAATATCTTCCGCTGACTCTCCGGAGGGACCCTGTTGTCCCCACCGCAACCGCCATGCAACCGGTTCCCCTACGGCCTCGCGTCCCCCGTGGACGCGTATGCATGGGGGCTCCAAAAGATGCAGACATCGCCCCCCTCTCACATCCGAATTCGTGGGGATGGCGGGCTACGCTCCCGCCTCTTTCCATGACCTTGTGGATGATGAGGTTGAAAGCGACGGCTCCAACATCGGCGACATCGTGGCACCTCCCCACCCTCTGGCCTAGGAATGTGCTATGGCAGACACTCCGGGACAGCCACCAGTGGTAGCGAAGTCTATAGACTCACACCGCTCTGGACCCTCGTGCAGAGGCCCTCGCGCGTGCGTAGGAGCACGGTGAGGAGTTATGACAAAGACGGTAGAGCCAGCCACCACGCGCGCGTAACCCAGCGAGCAGCGCCCGGGGTCGTGCCCGTCATGTCCAGCGCAACATCATGGATGGGGGGAATGATCCCCCACAGTTCGCTCAGGCTGGCCAGAACATCGCCGCTGTG
Organism: Miscanthus lutarioriparius; assembly: GCA_904845875.1. Taxonomy (NCBI): domain Eukaryota; kingdom Viridiplantae; phylum Streptophyta; class Magnoliopsida; order Poales; family Poaceae; genus Miscanthus; species Miscanthus lutarioriparius. The sequence goes on from CAJGYO010000005.1 coordinate 2,550,282, forward strand.
GCAATGCTTCTGCGCGGCCTTCCAGAGCCTGTCGACCCCTAGGAACAGACGATCCACCGAAACCTCCGGGCGATGGTGGAAACCGCCGCCGTTCAATAGGCGGAGAGCTCCGCATCGTGACACCGACTCGCGGCCTCTCTCCCCACCGGGGGAATAGGGGCGCACCAGTCGAATCGCTCCATCCACTCACCAGTGTAAACCCTGTGTCATTGAGTGCTAGGCCACATCTGATTACAACGTACGGCAAAACTACAAATATTTACGTGTTGATCACTTTTTGCACTGACACATTAGTTATCTTGTGATTGATTGATTGACTCCATCTTATGATTGGCTCATACCTCGACACGTCGGTATAATCATCGCCATCCTTTCTTGTATTATATTCCTAGTGTGTAAGCTAAGCTCTTTAGTGTAATTAGTTTTGAGAGCTAGCTTGCGTCGGGACTAGTGGTCAGTGAGGCTCTTTAGTTAGTCTTTGAGAGCTCACTAACTTAGTGCAGTGACATAGCCATTGTGTGGATAGAGACTATAGCAACTAGAATTATGGTAAGTGGCTTGTATTTTTAGTAAGCTAGCGCTATTCGCCGTTTATTTGACTAACTACATTGCTTAAGTGTTGTTGTAGAAATTTTTATAAGCTATTCACCCCCCCTCTAGCCATTAGGACCTTTGTGCTTTCTCACCGCGACTGACACGCGGGCCCCACTCCCGTTCCTGTGCGCCCACGCCTCGAGGTCTGAACGCAGCGCTGAATAACTGAGGCGGTTATTTGGAAGCAACCGCCTTGGTTAATGTATTAACCGAGACGGTTGCGTTATAATGACCGTCTCGGTTAATAGGCATTAACCGAGTTGGTTGCGTTATAATGCCCGTCTCAGTTAATAGGCATTAATCGTGGCGGTTATATTACATTGCCTGCCTCGGTTAAGCATTAACCGAGACGATTGTTGGGCCGGCTGCCCTACCACGAATAACCGAGGCGGGCAGCCGGCCCGCTCGCCTCCGAGGCCATTTTGAAAATGCCTCGCAAAAGATTTTGTGTAGTAGTGTATTTTAAGAAAGAGATAAAATAAAATGCATTGGAATCTTTGCTTATTTAGCTTTGTAGTCTCCATCTATCTTCGTGACAAATGTAGCTGCACCACTTGTTTTAAGTGACCAGTAGTTTTTTCTTTGAAAAACTATGCACTTGGAAATCTTGGAATACCGTAGATAATATATCCTTGGAAACATTTACATTTTTTTAATAAATTAAGCTTAGCTTCACAATACCATCTGAGTTTAATTAAGTTCCACCAAAACATCAACTACATCTTGTAAGTCATGCTGAATTTTTAAATTTTGATATAACAAAATTTTTGGGTTTAATTTCCCCTAGTTTTTAGAACTCGTCGTACATGATAGGTTATTGAAGGAAAATAAGTTGAGCTTGCTAGAAGCATCAGGTTTGGATATTTGTCACAATCTTGATTATTGCTGAAATAAAAGGTGTGGTCACTATACCATGATAGCAAGACTTTACTGAAAGAATAATTACTTTACTCCCGGCCAGTTACCCTCTATATCCAAAAATATAAGGACTTTTGGCGTTAAATTTTATCTCAAAATATAAGGACTTCTGATAACCCACTTGTATAGTGTGATTAAAACAACCAATTATGGAATGGATCATATAGCCCAAGATAACTGCTAATTAAGCCAATCAGGAGCTAGCATGTCTATTTAATGAGGAAGCACGATGGACTTCTCCTTTGGTGCTTATTTTTTTCAAAATATTTTTAGAAGTCTTTATATGTTGGTTTCAGAGAGTAGATGCAAATCATCGCACGCAATTGTAAGAAAGAAAACAACGTGCATTGTAATCTTTGCTTATCGCCTTTGTAGTCTCCATCATAGTGAAAAATGGAGCACCACCACTTGTTTTAAGTGAGAACTAGTTTTTTCTTTGAAAACATTATGTACACTTAGAAATCTTGGAGTCATCTAGATAATATATCTTTGCAAATTTATGGTTTTTAATAAACTAAGTTCAACATCAAAATAACATCCGAGTTCAAATTCCACCAGAATATCAATTATGTTTGTAAATCCTACTGAATTATTAAGTTTTTATATGATGATAAACCATTGAATAAAAACAAAGGTGGAACTTGCTAGAAGCATCAAGTTTAGGCGTCGTCACAATCTTGATTATTTCCCAAATTAAATAGGACGGAATTGTCGCAGTCATGATAGTAAGACTTGTTTGTCCTTAGGTGTGCTAGAAAAGGACACACTCCCACTTAGTAAAGCATCTCGCTTATTGCTACTGTAAGAAAGAGAGAAAATGATGTGCATTGAAATATTTGCTCATCACCTCCCTCTTAGTGACAAATGTAGCTGCACCACTTGTTTTAAGTGGCAACTAGTTTTATTTATTTTTTTGAAAAAAAATTGTGTACACTTGGGTCTTGGGGTCATCTAGATAATACTTCATCTGCCCTGAAATATAAGGTATCCAAGCATTCAGATTTGTCCTAAATTATAAGCGATTCAAGGTGAACAAGTCCTTCAAAAGACAACATTCACATGTATACCTACCATTAATATGTATCACTAACTTAAGTACAGTAATCAGGGAGGGTTATATGTGTCCTTTGTTGTACCACATAATATGTCCTAAAATTGGTAAAGATTTATGGTTTTAGATAGACTAAGCTCAACTTCACAATACTATATGAGTTTAAATTCCACCAAAAACAACAATAATGGGTTTTAAAATGATGCTGAGTTGTTAATTTTTTATAAGGTTGGGATTTCGGTTTTCCCCTAATTTTTAGAATGCTGTTGTACATGATATATCATTGAAGGAAAATAGAAGTGGAACCTATAAATTTTGGCATTGTCACAATCTTGATCATTGCCCAAATTAAATAGGACATAACTGTCGCAATCATAATAGCAGGCTTGATTGTACTTTACGGTGTGCTGAAAAAATGCTCCTAATTAGTATAGTTGGTAATTTACTGTAAAAATAGGCGCCTTCTAATTAGAGTGAAATTGACTTTACCATTGCCATCCCCACAGGGGCATGTGCATTATTGCCTATTGGCCCCTTGCCACCAATGATTGCCACCTGTTCTGGAGGAATCTCCCACGTATATACTCTATCCGTCCACGAAAGAAGGTTGACCAAGTTTATAATAAATAATATTAAGATTTATGTCTTTAAATAAATTTATTATAAAAATATATTTTATAACTAATCTTATGGTACTTATTTTATATCACGAATGTTAGTACTTTTTATATAAATTTAGTAAAATTCAAACAGTTTGACCCCTCAAAAAACGAGAATTGTATTCTTTTGTATACGGAATGGAGTATAAACATAATATATATGCAATACAGCAGGCATACAACACGTTGTTTCCTGTCCTTCGCATTCAGTCACCTTCGTTTACACACATTTTTCAACAAAACTACAGCATGTTCTTTTCAGAAAGAGGGAAAACAACAACCCCCACTATTGTAATCTTTGCTTGTCACCTCTGCAGTCTCCATCTATCTATCTTAATTTAGTGGCAAATGCAGCTACACCACACCAATTTTCTTCAAGTGTAAAAGAAATGTATATGAACGCGTGGACAATGCTTGCTGGACCATCAGGGTTCAGCCGTTCAGGCGCATTCACAATCTTGTTTTCTCTCTCTCTCTCTCTCGAACACTGTATTGTCAGTCTTGATTGTTGCACTGTGCCCAAATAAGAAAACCGCTTATTGCAGCTTTCTTTCTTTCTTTCCAACAACAGTTAGATCAAATAATTTCAGTATTAACACATAGAGATTACCCGGACCAATCACCATGAGATTGTTCTTATCCGCCTATATCATCCTCGCCGTTCATCATGACCTGCCGGTGTCCCTTGTCGATCACCCTATAAATAGCCCCGCCCCTGCATACATTTGCTGCAGAAGCGAGCAAGGCAGACGTGTACACCTGAACTGAAATAGTAGTGCAGAGTCTCTGCAAGCAGGACATCGAGCGAGCGAGATGGCCGAGTTTTTCCACGCCGGCAGGACCAACACCGACGACTGCTACGACGCCGGCAAGCACGTGCACGGCAGCAGGAGGGTGTACGGACACGACGACGCGAGCCGCAGTAGGCCGGCGTACGCCGCCGACTGCTACAACGGCGGCGAGGTGGGCGCCCTCGCCGCCGGCGCCTCGTCCACACTGGTAAATACTACTAATGATGTACTTATATTGCCCGTTACTGTATTTAGTTGATAACCAACCAAATGAAGCAGTGTACTTGGCATGCATGCATGCAGTAACAATTAATTAATCTGGTGGTCTCTCTGGTGCAGAAGGAGCAGAAGGCGGCGGCCAAGGAGCGCAGGGCGCACGACGACCACTTCTGCCACCACCACTAGAGATTAGAGAATGAACTCGATCATGCATGCAGGGCCTGCCGTCTCATGCATCCATCTTCTCCCAATACTATATGTACATGCGTGTCAGCGTGTAATATATATATAAGTAAATAAGAGCAGATGTGTGGCGTGTGCTGCTCAGTACGTACTGCTGCTAGTACTATAACGTTTGCAATCCACTAAAGCGCATGCATGCACCATGCATGCATCTAGCTAGCGACATGATGTTATACGGTGCCCGGTCGTCTCGCTACTTCGTACTGCAGTGTGTAACTATATCATTGGTGCACTTTAAGTTTATGTATATGTATTGTGTGTTAATATATGGAAGTCATCTTATTCGCTACTTATTTGTTTTATTGTAGTTAACTACGTAACCACATGATGCTTAATTCTTGTTGTTTTGGTCAAGTTGAAGGACAAACTTTTAAAATGTTGACTATTAAAATCTTCTAACATAGACAGTTCGAAGACACTAAGACAACTCACTACTGGAGGCGGGCTCTTTGCCGAGTGCCTGTTGCACTCGGCAAAGACAGTTTTGCACTCGGCAAAGCCTTTGCCGAGTGCAACACTCGGCAAAGAGCCTCCGTCGAATCCCCTTCCGGTAAAGACTGCTTTGCCAAGTGCCAAATTTAGGGCACTCGGCAAAAGGCTTTGTCGAGTGCCGTGTGGGCACTCGGCAAAGATTTGACGCCGCGGCCGACGACCGACGCCGTCTATTTTTTTTCTTTAAAAAAACTCTTTGCCGAGTGCCACAGCTCCGGCACTTGGCAAAGGGTGTTTTTTTATTTTTTTTAAAAAAAATTCTTTGCCGAGTGCAATGACCATTGCACTCGAAAAACGTGTTTTTTATTTTTATTTTTTATTTTATTTGCCGAGTGCAATGGTCATTGCACTTGGCAAAGCCACCTCTAAATTTCTTTTTTTTTTGCTTTTCCATTTAAACAACAATGCATATATATATATATAATAGAAACCACAATTCAACATCAATAAATTACAAACCACATTTATATATTACAAACGACCAAATTTGTCCGAAATCCACAATTTATTACAAACCACAAGTTCACAAGTTCGATACATAGAAACTACTCCGCAAGCGGCTCACGGCGACTGTGCCCCAGCGTGCGATCTCGGCGACGGTCCGGGTGCGGATGGCCTGACTTGCGATGCCGGCGACCCTCCGACCTGGTTCGACGCCGCCCCGATGTCCGCTGCACAAAAAAGAAGATATTGCACGTGAGTGACAAGATAAAAATGTAAGGAGTTTAAAGAAAAGTTGAAAATTTCGGCAGCACCTCCCCTGCACGGGGACGTTTCCAAAACCTGCAAGAAAAACATCGGCACGAAGGCCGACAACCACATTTCTGGCACGAAGGCCGACACATCAACTAACCCGGCATGAAGGCCCACACATCAACAAATCCGGCATGAAGGCCATCTCTAGGTTTGACATTAAGCATGAGCACAGAAAGTAAAACATACTCACCAGAGTAGACTGTGGTGGTGGCTGTGGTGCAAGCAGGTGTAGTGGGATCTGCCAACCTTGTTGCTCCCCAAGTTGTTGCACGAACCTGAGCAAACCTTCTTGCTGGGCCTCAACAGCTCGTAGCCTCTGACGCTCGGCCTCCTGCTTGGCTCGCTCAGCTTCCTGGGCCTCTTGCTGGGCCCGAAGTTGCTGCAGCTCGGCCTACAATATTTGACCCCAATGTTTCAATATTGCAGAGCTAAGGAACGTAAAAGTCAAAGAACGATGAATGAAACTAGAATACTTACCTGGAGTGCCGCCACCGTTGTCGGCCGTTGGCTTATGGGCACGCTAGAGCTCGTGCTCGCTGCTCGGAGGCAGTCCAGAGGAGTAGAGCCCGTGTTGAGGACGTCGTCGCCAAGCCAGAACCACCCATGCTTCTTGCCTTCCCCCACCCGCATCACGATCTCAAGATCAAGGCGCTCCTCGGTCCTCGGATCGTAGGTCGGCCCGTGGACTGACCTTGCCACCTCCGTGTAAGAAGTGAGGCGGGTGTGGACGCTGGAGTTGGTGTACGCCTCTAGGCCCGCATCCAGGTTGTACTCGATGTTGGACCTTGCCGGGCCCATGTGGGCCAGAGCATACGCCGTGAGTTGGCCAATTGGCTGGCCACCGTGCGCCACCGACTATGAGAAAGACAACAACATGTGGTTAGAAATCATGCAGAATTGAGCGCGGCTAGATTAGACAAATGGTGCAGACTTACATATGTCTTTGCATACTTACTGAGGCTGGCGCTACCCTGATGGTGAGGGGCACCTGGCATCAGCGCTCGCTGGTCGCTTTTTTCCTGGTGCTCCTTCTGCTAGTCCGCGTCCAGCCATTTGTCCACTATAGCAGCCCAGCAATCGGGGTGGGTGGCGCACCAGCTTGGAATCGCCTACAAGCCATCAGAAGATCAAATTAGGCATAGTTAATCTCAAAATAAATCAATAGGAGATGTTTTCTATTTACATGTAGGTACTGCTCCCTTGTCAGAATCTCTGTCTGTCTCCTCACCTGTGTTTTGTTGATTCTTCTCTTACGGTAGGTGGCGTTGTAGTCAACGTGCGCCTGGAGGCGGGCCTCGTAATACAAGTCCGAGACACGCCTTTTACAGGAAGCGTAAGCCACCTGATACGCATTTGCCTCCTGGCCCGGCTGGCATCTGAAGAAGTCCTGCATAAAGACACGAGGTATCCATTATTTTATTTGAAGAATGTCCAATGAATGCAATGAATGCAATGAATTGAGGCTTACCCACAACTCCGAAATCACCCGATCCGCCAAGTTTTTGTGCGGAGCAATGGTGGCGACGAGGGCGTAGTGGTCGAACGAGGGTACCTCTGGGTCCTCATCCTCTGACGTCCATACCAGGCCAGGGAAGTGTTTCCTGCACAGAAGTCCCAGGATCCCATTGACATTACGAGCCGGGACCCCCTCCTCCACAAGCATCCAGTTCCTGCACAAGTGATCCCATTGACATGAGCTCTTATTATGATTTTTCAACATATCAAATGAAGAACATATGAAGTTACTTATCCCCCTCAGGTGCAATCAGTGGGCGGCGTTCGGGTGCAATCAGTCGCTTCGGGAGCTGGCTGGGACCTCGCAAGTAGGGTTTCAAGGCTAAAGAGGAAGTCGAACCACCTCCCCCCTCCTCGGACGTGTGCGGAACCCCCTCCTCAGACGCATGTGGAACGGTGTCGTCGTACATCTGCGGACCCGCATCCTCGCCCACCGTGGGCAGAGGGACGTCGTCGTCCCTAGAAGTGCACGAGGAGCCAAGGTCGTGGTCAGTCAATGGCTCTCGTCTGGGCCTGCCCCTCGACCTCCTCTGCCTCTCTGACGTCTCCGCCTCCATGTCCTCAGCTGGTGGCGTGTCCCTCGGTCTCGAGTAAGTCGACTAACACCTCCTAGTGGGCCCCATCACCTGCAATTAAAAAGAATAAACCAGTATTAGTACAGATAAACGAGAAGTACTTAGCAAGGGATGCAAAATAAAGAAAATGTAATTACAAAATAATATAGTATTACATGTATTTCTAATATTCTTCATGATCGGGATTATCTGGACGATAGGTATCGTCATCACTATCAAAAGCCTCCAAATCGTCAACAGCTTCATCCTCATCGCTATCATTGTCAAGTACAAGTCCGTCAAGCATTTTCAAGTCTCTCTGATCATGCACCTCATCTACAACTTCCTCATCAACAACCCATTCCTCGTCTACTTCCATTTCAATCTCTCCGGTTAAGTCTATCTCAAGAATCCCTGGTAGCCCCTCGTCTTGTTGATAGAACTCCCCGTCATGCATGGGTGGGTTCAAGTTGTAATCATCATCGTTTGGGAAAGGACATTTACCATGTGGTGATACCTTATGCACAATATACCAACCCTGAAGACGTGGGTCGGTTTTGCAAGCATATGGACAATAATAAACTTGCCTGGCTTGTTGAGCCACAATATAGACATCTTCTCCTGGATAGAAGGAATCCTATCTAGTTTCGAGTATCCCAAATTTAGGGGACTTTTTCGATACTGTAGGATCAAACCACTGGCATTTGAATATGACTGGCTTAGGTGCTTTTTCACCCTGGAATTGGAGCTCGTATATTTCTTCAACTGTGCCATAATAGTCCTCCTGCTCCACACCGGGCGTAACTACTCCAAGCGTAAATACTCCGGTATTGGTGGTCCTTGGATTGGGTCGACTCTTCTCGTAGCTTGTTGTGTGAAAGCGATATCCATTCACGTCATAAGCGTTAAATGACGAGACCTTATAGTCAAAGCCTCTGGCCACTTGTCGTAATTCGACACTTATAGACAAATCACTTTGGCACTGCAAGCTCAAGCAGGAGAGAAATGAAATTAGGCAACTAGGAACGCCAAAATTGAAACAACCTAAGTTGGTCAGAAGGTACCTTTCTTTGGAACCATGTAATGAAATCAGGCGAACCATGTTGAAGAAGGGTCTCTCGTTCATGGTCAGAAGGTGGCCTTGAAAGATGCTAGTATTGATCAAAAAATTCCCTGTACCGACAAGCAACAAGGTTGTTGGATGCAGAAAATTTACGGAGTATGTAACAAGTTCATTGAGAACTTACCCCTAATACTTGTCGACTTTGTCAAGGTTAGTCAACACGTAGAGCATGATCTTGCGTCACTCTTCATTGGTCAGCCTCTTTTTGGCCGCTCCACTTGATCTCCTACGTTGCCCTTTGAATAGGCTGAGGGTCGATTCATTTTCGTCCTCGTTGTAACGAGGGGGTGGGTTATACATGCTAGGAAGCTTCTCACTATAGTACAATGTTGTGAAGTTTGACACCTCCTCACGAATGAATGCCTCTGCTATGGAAGCCTCAATCCTGCCTTTGTTTCCACATTTTTGGCGAACAGTCTTTAGACATCTCTCGATTGGATAGCACCAACGGTTCTGCATGGCCCCCCCCATTCGTACCTCGTTCGGGAGGTGCAAAATCAAATGCTGCATCGACAAGAAAAAGCCAGGTGGAAAGATCTTCTCCAACTTACAGAGCAACTCGGGTGCCATTTTTTCCAACTCCTCAACCACTTTCAGATATCTCCTTGGCACAAAGCTGGCGGAAGAAAAAGCTCAGCTCTGCCAGCACCTTCCAGACATGCTCTGGGACGTAGCCTCGAACCATCGACGGAAGAAGCCGCTCAATCCATATGTAGAAGTAATGACTCTTCATCCCTAAGACTCAGCCAGTATTTGGGTTCGCTCCTCTCCTCAGATTCGCTGCAAACCCATCAGGAAAACTTAACGTCTGCATCCATTGTATCACTTCCGTCATGTGCTTCTTTTCCAAGACGTAATCGGCCTTAGGCCTTTTCCATGGTTTGCCGTCTCTTGGAGGCAACATATGTAGCTTTGGTCAATCGCATAGTGTTGCCATGTCTACTCTGGCCTTAGGGTTGTCCTTTGTCTTGTCAGAAATGTCCATGAGTGTTGCCCAAAGTGCTTCGGCGATATTCTTCTTAGTGTGCATTACATCTATGTTATGTGGAAGGAGAAGGTCATCAAAATAGGGAAGCCTCTTCAATCCTGACTTATGAGTCCACATATGTTCCACACCATAGCCCACAAAGCGATCTTTGCTTGGATTATTTTTCTTTGGATTAACTTTCTTTCTTTTACCCTTCTTTGGATTATATTTCTACGTCAGGAGCATGAGAGCATCTATCTAAGCATGAATCTGGGCACTAGTCATCTTCTGAGGTGTAGGGTCGGTCACCGTAACACCTTTCGTGAAGTTCTTGGTGTCTCCTCTGAATGCATGGTCAAGAGGGAGGAACTGTCGATGCTTGTCGAACGACGAGAACTTCCCACCCTTCTTCAACCAAATGAACTGTAGAGCTGCCTTGCATATCGGGCATGGAAACTTCTCATGGACACACCAGCTGGTGAATATCCCATATGCCAGGAAGTCATACATGGAGTACTGGTACCAAACATACATTCTGAAGTTCTTCTTTGTAGCTCGGTCGTAAGTCCATACGCCTTCATTCCAAGCCTTGATCAATTCATCATAAACAGGCTGCATGTACACACCCATTTTGTTTCCCGGGTGTCCAGAAATTATCAACGTCAAGAATATGTTGTGCCGTTGAAGTAGAGCCTCGGGGGAGATTGAGGGGAATAGCGAACACGGGCCAACAAGTGTATGGGGCCAACATCATTCCATAAGGATTGAACCCATCCGTTGCCAGCGCAACACGTACATTATGGACCTCTTCATCTTTTCCATGATGGTTGCCATTAAAGCTTTTCCATGCTTCACCATTTACTGGATGTACCATCTTGTCAGGATTGTATCGAACGCCATTCTTATGCCATGTCATCTGTTTCGTGGACTCCTTGGACATGAATAGCCGTTGGAGCCTTGGTATGATTGAAAGGTGTCTTAGGACTTTCATGGGGATGTCCTCATTCTGCTCCTTCTTTCCATCACCTTTGTCTACCTCCACATACCTAGAGGATTTATACTTTGGACAGTACTTTGCATCCTTGTGTTCTTCCCTAAATAGGACGCACCCCTTCGGACAACAATGTATCTGCTCATACGGCATCTTCAGTGCCCGAAGGAGTCTCGTTGACTTGTACAACCTGCTCGGTAGATGATGACCCTCCGAAAGAAGCCCCCCAATAATTGCCATCATAGCATCGAAGCAGGCTCGAGTCATGTTGTGCTGGGACTTCAACCCTAGTAGGTGGCCAATGGCATCCAGTTGAGAAACCGTTGTCTTCTCATGTAGGACCTTATGTGCTGAATCCAACATGGCCAAGAACGCCTTAGCGCTTGGCTCTGGGTCCTCCTCATCCTCCTGCTCGTCCTCCATAGGCCTTTCAGCAAACGTCGCATCCTCATAGTCACCTAACCATCCTGGTACCCCACCATCACCGTCAAATGCCTCCAAGTGTCGTCTCACGGCCTCCTCTCTAGGACGATAGGCTTCACCATGGGACACCCACCGGGTATAGTTTGGCATAAATCCATACTTGCAAAGATGTTGCACCATGACTTCCCTTGTTTTTCTTTTCTTGTCTTCACATTGGCTGCAGGGACAGAACGTGTCTCTCACTCCCTTAGCTGCCTTAAATGCATGGTCCAAGAATTTCTCGGTCTTATCCATCCATTCATGGGTGATTTGAGCCTGACTTGGGCGTCCCATGTACATCCACTCACTGTTATCCATCCTCTAGCATATACACATAACGGAGTAATATAATCATCAATTGCATCTACACGGCGTGCCTACTGTCTAATAGGTGAGGATAGGTCCAAATCCCACCTACGGATGCGTAGATGAGGTTAGTTTCCATGCTCTACTCCGATCCGAGACATAATTTCAGCAACACCTCCCTGCTGTTCTCCCGATACACATCCTGGAAGAGAGAGTGTGTATCCGGAGAACAACAGTGAGGTGGTGCCGAAACTCCATCTCGGATCTGAGCAGAACATGGAAACTAACCCATCTACGCATCCGTGGGCTGTCCAAAAAATATAGACAATCTGAAACAAATACGGTCATAGATATGCAGAGATCTGCATACCTCCAACCGTATCTATTTCGGATGGGAGACGCCTAACTGGGCTACACCGATCTATGTACTATAATGGTAAGGAAGAAAACTCAATTATACCTAGGGTGGCGGTGGAGACAAGCTAGCGGCGCAGTGGTGAGTCGGTGCAGTGGTGAGTCAGCGCTGTGCAGGCAGGACCGCAACGTCGATGAAGATGATCAGGGTCACTGAGTTGCTCTGGGTCCCCTCCGATAGGTCCTGCTCTGCAAAAGAAGAAAAACATCACTAAAAGTTGAAAATTTTGGCAGAACCTCGTCTGCATGGGGAGATTTCTAGAACCTGCAAGAAAAACCGTCGGCACGATGGCCGACGTCCACATTTGGGGCACGATGGCCAACACAACCACAAACCCAGCACGAAAGCCATCAACGACATAAACGGCGCGATGGCCGACAACCCTGCGGCTTTACGTTCTCCTCCGGCGAGGGCGGGATGACGGCGTGGACGAACGGCGTGGACGACATGGACGAACGACGTGGACGACGTGGACGAACATTCGTCCCCTCCACCTCGGCTTCCTCCCCCTCTCCCCTTCTCCTCCTCCTTCTTCTTCCTTTTTCTTCTCCTTCTTCCTCCTCCTTTTTCTTCCCTCTTCTTCTTTCTTCTTCTTCTCCTTCTTCCTCCTCCTTTTTCTTCCTTCTTCTTCCTTTTTCTTCCTCCTTCTTCTTCCTCCTTCCTCTTCCTGCTACCTTCTTCCTCCTTCCTCTAGGGCCACGACAGGCTCAGGGGGCCCATTGCCTTGGGCAGGCGTCCAGGCAAAGGGCAGGGCATGGCCATGGCCTTGTTGCCATTGTGGCGCGCCGAGGCGGCCGAGGCGGCCCGAATCAGTGGCCGGAGGCCGACCGGTGGAGCGAGGCGATCGGGCGAAGTCTCTTGGCGAGGGCACCGCGGCCGGGCGTGGCTGGGGCGCCCTGGATCCGGTGGCCGGCAGTCGGCCGGGGTGGGGAGGGTGGCGTTCTGTGGCGCGTGGCTGCAGCGGGGCGCCGACGCTGGGTTCACAAGGTCGGGAGTCAGGGACAGTGGCGGTCGGGTGGTGGTCGGGGGCCGATGTGGGCGGGGGAGCGGGGGGCATGCTGTGAAATGGTGGCGGTGGCAAGCAGCGACAGGACGCTGGGGACAGCGTCGTGCGTGAGTGTGTTGTGTGGAGTGAGTGAGTCTGTGGGCCAGCCCACTAGTTAGGGTTTCCCCCGAAAGTCTTTGGGGTGGTGGCAGCTCACAAAGGCTTTTGTTTTTTTTAAATTACATGTAGAGTGCCACTTCCTGGCACTCGGCAAAGACCCTCTTTACCGAGTGCCAGGGCCGGCACTTGGCAATTTTTTGTTTTTTGTTTTTTTTGCCCCATTATTTTTTTGCAGCCTTAATATATTATTTAAAACTCCATGTTCAAATTTGGCACAATTTTGACTTTTTTTGCTATATTTTGTTAGTTTTTTTGTTTCATTGAATTTTATGAAATGTTTCAAATTTGAACTGCGGTGCATGGAATAATCGAATTTGGTCGTTCAAAAAATGATATTCATGATATTTGGTGTATGTTGAGGCCGCATCCAGGAACTCACATGAAATTTCGAGCATCTTGTTGACGTAACATGACGAGGTACCTACGGGAAAAGTGTATTTAAATTATATAAAATCCGAACGAAGTTTGAAAATGACGAAACTTATCGGGACGTAACATGATGAGGTACATGCGATAACACGACGCCCCGACAAGTTTCATCATTTTCGGACTTCGTTCGGATTTTATATAATTTAAATAGACTTTTCCCGTAGGTACCTCGTCATGTTACGTCAACAAGATGCTCGAAATTTCATGTGAGTTCCTGGATACGGCCTCAACATACACCAAATATCATGAATATCATTTTTGAACGACCAAATTCGATTATTCCATGCACCATGCAGCTCAAATTTTAAATATTCCATAAAATTCAATGAAACAAAAAACTAACAAAATATAGCAAAAAAGTCAAAATTGTCCCAAATTTGAACATGGAGTTTTAAATAATGTGGAAAGGCCTCACAAAAATGGGTCAAAAAACCAAAAAAAATTTTTGTCGAGTGTCGTGCCGTGCGCACTTTCAGAAAAGAGGTCCTTTGCCGAGTGCCAGGAAGTGGCACTCGGCAAAGAAGTGATCTTTACCGAGTGTAGGGCCTTGGCACTTGGCAAAGGCCCTCTTTGCTGAGTGCCAGGGCTGGCACTCGGCAAAGAATATGTTTTAAAAAAATTTGACGGCGTGGGCGGGCTCGGCCGTCAAGTGCCATTTTTTTTGCCGAGTGTTGCACTCGGCAAAGAGGGCTTTTGCCGAGTGCCGCCCTTTGCCGAGTGACGGGCACTCTATGGCACTCGGCAAAGCCACTCTTTGCCGAGTGTTAGACGTTGTCGAGTGCCACCCGGTCCGGCACTCGACAAAGAGTGGCTTCGCCGAGTGCCCGATTTTTGGCACTCGGCAAAGCTGGCGGCACTCGACAAATCTACGTTCTCCCGTAGTGACTTGTCTATCTAAGTTTGTCCTAAATAAAAGTTTTTGAACTTTTACCATCAGCATCTAAAATCTTATACACACAATTACTATATCAACAATTTTTAGACGCATCTTTTTTTTCTAAACATTGTTGTAAATTACGGCGGGCCCTAGAAATGTCTAGATGGGCCCAATAATAAGGACCAGTCTAGCCCTAAAAATTATATATCCAGTTCAGGCGGTCCCTTGTGCCAATTGGCCCTAAAAATATGGGTGACTTGTTGGAACAACCGTTTAAGAGGACAACATCTGATGATATTATTTCTAGGTAGACTCATTGGCATACATAAATCGCACCTAAAAACTTTGAGGATCTAAATTCACATTTACACACGGGTAGTGTAACACCTAGTGTTAAGCATTGCATTTGGCACTTGCATTTTATGAGTACAAGCATCATCCAAGCATTTATAAGCATGAGCATATGGAATTTCATCTTATTCTTTATATACGATCACATGTGATGTTGATTATATACATGCATATGCTTGTGATCATGTGTGACCAATGCAAGAGATGGTTGTGAGAGCACAAAAACACCTTAGACATGTCTAGGATGGTAGATGGAACAATATTTGTAGTCATGACATGGGCCAATTTTGCTTCTAAGTCCTAGTTTACTCAAAATGTCATTTTTCATGATCCTAGTTTGACCAAAGTTGAACTATAGCATAGTGTTTGCATGGCAGTGCACCCTTAATAAAAGTTGTATCTTATCTTATGTGGAACAAACTTTATTTAAGGGCCATTAGCTAATTCAATGCCTAACATGGTTAAATAGGGCTTACAAGAATCAACAAAATGTTGTTTCTAGACTTAGAAATTTTGCTTGTCCAAAATGCTGATTTTCAGTTTCAAGTGCACCACTTTGGAGCTTGCTAACTTGCTAACCATGACGAATTAGATGTTACTCCCTAAAGCAAAGATGCAGATCTCACATAGCTCTATAACTTTCACTAATACCATTTTCATTGATTCACCACGGATTAGGATTTACATGTGCACGAAGTCACCCTGTCAGTCACCCAATGCAGCTCTGAATTGGCTGGCGTCGTGGCCGACCGGCCACAGGCCATGACCGCCGCGTGGCTGCCGTACGCCGGAGCCGAGCCGACGCTGTGATCGGGGTAGCGCTGAAGGCAGCGCGGTCTCACGCTCACACTCACTCTCTCCTGTCCCTCTCTCGCTCTCGCATAGCGCTGCCGTCGAGCTTTCGTCGGCCAAGCTCGCCACCCGCGCAGCACCACCTGCCAGTTCCTTGCACCCATAGCTCGGTCATGACCCGCTCTATCTTCCCGAGCCGCTAATGCCAATGTTTGAGCCCAGGTGAGCACCTTAGAGCCGATGCGCCGTCGTCGCGGCCACCATTGCCGCTACCCAGCTTGAGCTCGCCGTGGCCTAGCCGCCTCACACCTGCACTGCTCTCTCTCTCTCTCATGTTCCGTAGTCACTAGGGTTAGTACTAGTTGTAGCCGTTGGCCTTTGGCCAATGCTGGCCATGCCAGAGGCTTAATGCCATGCCGCACCATCATGAACCGGCCGCGCCATCGCCATACACGTGGCCGTGTCTCACCGGCGTCATCGCGAGCCTTAATCCTAACACTAGATCTCCGCTAGGTCACCCAAAAGCCGTAGCTGAGCTCATCCAAGCTTGCCATGGCCAGTGATGGCTGGAGCGCTACCATGCTGTGCCACCGCCATGCCTAGCCGCCATATTAGGCTCAACTACCTAGCCTAGTCAATGTGCGAGATCAAGGGGAGCACGTTGGTGCCAACCCCGCCGCCGGAGACCTCGCCATCGGCGAGCTTTCGTCGGTCAAAGCGCCGCTTCTGCTCTGTGTCTATGACAGGTGGGGTCACTCTGACCGTGGGCCCCAGCTGTTAGCGCCTCTGGGTGCAGTACGCCGGGTGCACTTAGCATTTAACAAGGTTTTTGATGTTGTTCTTTAAATGTTTTTTCAGATTTTGTAGCAAACTTGTAAAATTCATAACTAATTCTAGGAGTGTCCAAATTGAGTGAACCAATTTTTGTTGGATGCTTCATGAAGTGTTCTATGTGATAAAAATATGAAACCTACTATTTGGGACATTTTTCTAGGGGAATTAAATTGAGCTAGATAAGTGCTTTTAAATTTGTTTCCATCTTTTAAAATGCATATCTTGAACTAGGGAAGTGCAAAAATTATGATTCCAATTTTACTGGTCTTGTATTGACATGCTATAGCTAGGAAAAATGCTAAACCTATAGTAGGTATACTTGAAATATGGTCTTTTTATTTAACCTTGATTAATTGCTAGTTTCTAGTGAAAATAAATTGGGTAAAAATACATAACTTATGATCATGCAAGTTTTTACACAGTGTTATGATGCTAGGATGAAAGTAAAAAAATATGAAATTTATTGTTTGACACTTTTCACTATGCTAAACTATTTTTGCTAAAATAAGTCTGGCTAGTTTGTCATTTTTGTAGAGATGGCTATATTTATCCAAATGACATGATATTTATACAGTAAACTTTTGGGGTCATATGTAGGCTACTGTAATTTTTTTAGAATTTGTTGTGCACTTTTAGTATATGTTCCTTATTTCACCTTAGTGTCCTAATAAATTAATAAATGCATTTAAATAATTTATTTGGGATTGACCTTTATGTTTTCTAAAGTGTATATGATGTCTATGAACTTTTGGTACCATTGGTTATGCCTAGATTTAATTTCTTTTATGCAGTAAAATATTAATTACTCTATAATTCAATTATAGTGAGTGTTTTGCATAGTTTATGTTGTTAAGTAAATTATATGGGTAAAATAATATTTGTTGTGAATCTTGTCAATAATAAAGTTGTAGATAACTTACTTATCTTGCTTGTGTTAAATTTTTATAGTAATTGGCTAAATGGTTTGAGAGTTATAACTGTTGGAAATTGGTCTCCAGAAATGCTTATTCTCTAGAATTTCTGCACATATCTGGAAAATTACTTTATTTGACCTTAATAGCCATTGAATCATCTTGGGATGACTAAAACAAAGTTGTAGGAAGTTTTATAAGCTTTTCAGAAAGTGTAAGATCATAGTATTTGGTTGAGTAGAACTCTAGATATGGCCAAAATAAGTAGCTGATATTTACAGTCCAAGAAATGACTAAATCAAATTGTAATTATTTGTCTTATGTGATGCTTGTAGATGCATAGGCTAATTGAGATTAGTTGTTAGCTGCAGGTTCTAAGCCTCTTACTGATAATGAACAACTTTACCTTAGGTTACTAGAACTTGGTGAGTATATATTTCTTGTACTATAGAGGAGATATGCACCTACTCACTAAAGATCAACTTAAAGAAAGTTATACATCTACTTGGTCAACGAATGTTAAACTTATCATACATCTTACGGATAACCATGCTCATGTGTATACACTTCATCATGTCATCTCATCTCTTATGCATTCATGATACTCATTTGTGCATATGCATGCAATAGGTTCCCCGAAAGGAGTGACGCTACTCGAGTTTGAACCATAGCATCAGGAGGAGCAGCAGATAGCCCAGGAGCAGGAGGTTCAGACAGAAGGAGGAGTCAACGTGGAAGATCTTCCTGAGTGTCCTAATCACCAACCTTCCTCGTTTCTGAAAAGCAAGCCCCGAAGCATTCTAAGCCTCCTATGTTTTCTAAATATCAACTTGAGTCATTTTATATTAATGCATTAAGTACTAAAGGTTGATTGAAACCACTTGTTGCATATATTTTCCTTGTCTAGACAAATATATCTTGAATCCTATATAGGTATAGGATCGAATATATGCTTAGCCATGCTTAGTTCGATAGAAGTCAGGTGATTTCCTGTCACCTGCAAGATACAGGTAGATATCTGATCACGGTTGGCTATAATTGCTATTGTGGAAATAACCATGTGTTGATGAATAAAAGGAGATCGGGTGAAATTGTGATAGAGAAGCAACAATGTATGGAGGTCTTGGTGCCTATTTATCTCCATCTATGTCGGTTAAGGACCGATTCGCTGTACATCCTCATGTTATGTTGAATGCATGCCTAGCACTTAGTTGGTTAGATAAGTCGTTCCGACCGTGAAGCCGAGTAGCTCAACTCAGACCGAGACCCGATAAGTGAAAGTGCGCACACTGGAGAAAGTAAGAGTGTGCGGGGAGCCCATGACATGAGTCCAAGGGTAGACCGGGCCGAAACTTCCTAGCAGACTGGTAGTATCCCTCAGGGTGTGGCGCTGATCGAACCCGCGACTGTACCGGAGTTGTACCAAAGGTGACCCGACGTGACCCTGACAGAGGAAGTATGGGTTTATGTTAGGAATAACTCCCTAGCTGGTTGGAATCGATTCGAGTCGTCGTTTCTCCCGGATAGTGAGAACTTGACTGAGCAGCGGCAATGTAGCATTAATTGATGGAACTTGATGGTTATGATGATGCTCAAATTAATACACCGAGTATGGTTACTAATGCTTGTTAGTTTAATCACATGATTGCTCTAGTACATGTGCTAATCTAGAGATGCTTAATTGAATAGGTATTCAATTTGATGCTAAAGATATTAAATCTCTAAGTTATGTTACTTAAGCTTTTATGCAAAATATTGTCAAGCTAACTCCACCGATAAAGCATTGCATACTCATTGGTGTCATATTATTTATGGTTTACAACGGGTAAGTCTAGCTGAGTACATTCTCGTACTCATGGTTTATTTTCTCTTGTTGCAAATGATATGATGTATCATGGGTACTATAAGAACTGCCTTCATCCTACCGTAGATGAGGACTAAACCATGTGGCTTGGTACTCCTAAGTTATCATCTCTGTTATGCTTTTGCTGGAAATGATCGTGGTACCGGCATGTATTTGAACTAAGTGTGATATTGATGTCAAACTACTTTGTTTCCACTATTTAAACTTGGTTTGTACTAACTATGTGAACTCCAATGTATGTGAGATACTTGTGAACCATTTGTGAACTGTGATGTAACATGTGACTTGTTATGTTGAATTGTCTTGTATATTGATTTGTTTGAGATCCTTCGTGATTTCATCGGACTACCAGATTTATATGGGAAGTATGATAGTTTGATCGCTTTGATGATTGCTATTGTACTTGTGCTCTTATAAATTGGATGGTTCTGTTATAGGTAGGACCAAAATTTTGATACTTGCAATTTCAATGGCAGGGGCCCACGCTCTCTTTCCCCTTATCTCTCTTCCT
The DNA here is from genome assembly GCA_904845875.1 of Miscanthus lutarioriparius. Classification (NCBI taxonomy): domain Eukaryota; kingdom Viridiplantae; phylum Streptophyta; class Magnoliopsida; order Poales; family Poaceae; genus Miscanthus; species Miscanthus lutarioriparius. The sequence continues at coordinate 2,570,072 of CAJGYO010000005.1, forward strand.
TTCGCTCACGGTCGAACTCCTTAGCCAATGCCTCAATTTTCTCTTCCAAGCTAGCGGCAAGCCATTGGAGGGTAGCGATGAAAATAGGCTTGCCCACGAATTTGTAGATAGGCTTAATTTTGCGGGAAACACACAACATCCTAACAACTAAACCTATATGCGGATTATATTCATAGACAAACTTGTTTGCATCTCTAATCAGAGGCACCTACGACGGGTGGGCAGCAAGCCCATGGTACAACCACAGCCAAGGGGGTTGCATAGCTCTGCCACATACGGTGGACTAACAATACTAAATTCATCACAGAAGATACTCTAATATAAAATACTTTCTCTGTTTCAAATTATAAGTCGCTTTGACTTTTTTGGTGCATCCATTTTGCTATGTATCTAAATATATATATTATATTTAGATACATAGCAAAATGGATATACCAAAAAAGTCAAAGCGACTTATAATTTGAAACGAAGGGATCAGTATAATTGTTCATTTAGATGATATATTTTTGTTTATATTACGAGTGAAAGTTAAGAAAGTGACACATAAGACAAACCTTGTCAACGCTATTGGAGTAATACCCTATGTCCGAGAACACCAGTTGATCTGGATATGGATTGAACACACCATCAATACATGTCTAGGCCCTCTATGTGGAGCAATACACTAATACCCCAAGTCCTATTTGGATCTTGTATATATGGCTTTGGATTACAATGAAAAGGTCTAACCAGTGAAAGCTCTAGTTTGGTTTTGGTGAATTGATGAAACTCTAAGTGCTAACCTAGTTTATCAAGTGATCATAATATAGGTAGCACACTCCAAGTGGTGAAGCAAATAAAGATCATGACATGATGATGGTGATGCCATGGTGATGATCAAGTGCTCGGACTTGAAAAGAAGAAAGAGAAAAACAAAAGGCTCAAGTCAAAGGTATAAAGAGTAGGAGCCATTTTATTTTGGTGATCAAGACACTTAGAGAGTGTGATCACATTTAGGTTTGATAGCCGTACTATTAAGAGGGGTGAAACTCATATCGAAATGCGGTTATCAAAGTGCCACTAGATGATCTAACTCATTGCATATGCATTTAGGATCTAGTGGAGTGCTAACACCCTTGAAAACTTTTATGAAAATATGCTAACACATGTGCACAAGGTGATACACTTGGTGGTTGGCATATTTGATCAAGGGTGGTGAAGTTTAAATGCAAGGGTAAGAAACTCCACCGGTGCCCTAGACAGAAAAGACGGAGGTCACAGTAAGTGACCGGACGCTGGTCTCGGTTGGACCGGCGCGTCCGGTCAGTGGCAGCAGAGGGCGTGCATTTCGGTCTCATGACTGGACGCTGGGTCGCTCAGCGACCGGACGCTAGCAGGGTGCATCCGGTCAGTGCTGACGTACGCTGACGTAGGGCGTACAGAGGAGATGTTGTGTGACCAGACGCTGGCTGTGTCCGGTCAAGCATGACCGGACGCGTCCGGTCGTAAAAATTCGTGTTTGGAACCTTACTAGAAATGACCGGATGTTGAGGTCCAGCGTCCGGTCACTTTCTAACTGACGCGTCCGGTCAACTGACGACCGTTGAAATCTGACAAACAGTATTTGAAGCAGGGGACATGTGGCGTGAATCACGTGACCGGACGCTGAGGGCCATTGTCCAATCAATCCGACCGGAGCATCCGGTCACCCCGCGTTGTGCCCAGTGAAGGGGTACAACGGCTCTATTTCGTGGGGGCTTCTATTTAAGCCCTATGGTCGGCTCAAGCTCACTCTCTTGGCTATTTACATTGACATAGCAACCTTGTGAGCTTAGCCAAAGCCCTCCCACTTATCTCCATCATTGATTCATCATCTTTGTGAGATTGGGAGAGAATCCAAGTGCATTGCTTGAGTGTTTGCATCTAGAGGCACTTGGTGTTCGTGTTTCGCTATGGGTTTCGCTTGTTACTCTTGGTGGTTGCCGCCACCTAGACGGCTCAGAGCAGCGAGGATCGTCGAGCGGAGGGTGGTGATTGTCTCCAGCTCCGATCATGGTGATTGTGAGGGATTCTTGACCTTTTCCCGGTGGAGCACCAAAAGATACTCTAATGGATTGCTCGTGGCTTGTGTGATCCTGATCTTGTGTTGGTTGTGCAGCACTCTATTGAGGGTTTGACGTGTGATGCCAATTAGCGTGTGAACCTCTAAGTGAGTGAATCGCCACAACGAGAAGTAGCTTGTCGACAAGCTAGTGAACCTCGGTAAAAATCATTGTGTTTATCCTTTGATTCCGAGGTGATTGGTCTTCATTGTTATTTACTTTTGTGATGGATTGGTTCCTTCATCTACGCGGCGGTATAACTTTCTTGATCACTCTCTTTACATTACCGTAAACTAGTTATCAATCTCTTTAGTATGGATAGTTGTGAGAGCTTGCTTGCTTGGTTGGTGTGACTCTTTAGTTAGCCTTTGAGAGCACACTAACATAGAGTAGTGTTATAGCTATTGTGTGAATAGATTCTACCTAAACTAGAATTGTGGTAGGTGGCTTATATTTTGAGTAGGCTAGCGCAACACTTGCTTCGTCTCATAATTGTCTAACCATTTTATTAAGTGTTGTTGTAGAAATTTTTATTAGGCTATTCACCTCCCTTAGCCATTAGGACCTTTCAGCTAGTCTGTATATATGCCTTTGGATTACAATGAAAAGGTACGGGGAAAAGTAGATGGTATGATTTCTTGCATCGAATTATCTTGGCTATATATCTAGATCCGAAAAAGTCTATATAAACCCCCCAACTATTCAGGGTAGACTATTTCACACTCTAAACTATAAAACCGAATTTTCTACCCCCTAAACTTTTCAAAACCGGTCAAATAACCCCACCACACGGTTTTGGACGGTGGTTTGCTACAGTGACGGTGGTTTTGTCTTTTTATTTTTAATTTATTTCCGCTGAATCTTTAAAAAATCATAGTAAATCACAGAAAAATCATAAAATAGATAATCTAATTTTGTTGGACTCCACATGAGTAGATCTATACAGTGAACATATAATATGGTATGCTTTAGTACAAAGTTTTTGTTGTAGCTTTAGATCTATGTTTTTCTATGATTAATTGAAATAATTCATAGCTGCAGCTTCTATGGTCCAATTATGGTAAAATTTTTATGATAGACTAATTATTGTATGCTTGAACTATAGTAAAAATTTCATACTCATTAGATCATGTATAACTTAGTTTGTCCATATGCGATATGTTTGTTAAATTTTGCAACCTTATTGTCAACATTTTTTCTTAATACAACATGATGAAATTTCGAATAAATACTTAACAGGTGATTGTTCGTAGCCATTTTCCGGTGATTGTGAGGGGCTTGTACCTTCCTCGGTGGAGAGTCAAAAGGTAACTCTAGTAAATTGCTCGTGTCATTGACTTACCTCACTTGTGGATAGGTTCTTGCGGCGCCAAGTGTTGGCTAGATATGTGATACCTATTAGCCGCCGAACCACCAAGTGTTGATTGATACAACGGGGACTAGTGTGCCAGCAGGCACGTAAACCTCGAGAGAAAAATAGATTCTCTTGTGTATTGGATTTCTCCCGGTAATTGATTTGGCATTCATTGATTAGTTCATCTCCCTTGTCACGGCGGTATAATCTTTCTACACACTCTCTTGTATTCACTTTTGTTTACTTTCTTGCCTAGTCAAGCTTTTTAGTGTAGTTAGTCTTTGAGAGCTTGTTAGTTTGATTAGTGGGGCTCTTTAGTTAGTTTTTGAGAGCCCACTAATTTAGAGAGTAGTGACTTAGGCTTGTGTGTGCTTAGAGATCATAGCAACTAGAATCGTTGGTGTATGTGACTTGTAACCCTTGTAGAGTTAGAGTAAAATTACATTTCGTCATTTAGCGTACTAACTAATTGTTCTAATAAATTTATAGTGGATTTTTATAGCCTATTCACTCCTCCGACCATTTAGGACCTTTCACGAGTCCCGAGCTGCGATGGACAGGGCGACAGCATGGGATGGGATGGCCCCAGGGGACCCGATTGATCACGGGCAGGGCCGATGCGATGCTTTACATACAGTACGCTGGGATGAGTGAAACACCAACATGTACTAGGCGAGCACTATATATATTAAGCAATATATAGCGTCATATGGTATGCCCTGGAAAACAGATGATTAATTTGCTGAAGCTATCCCTAAACTGAAAAGAACAGAGAAGAAAGCACCAATTGGATAACAAACATATGAGATTTGTTTAAGAAAAAAGTAGGCACAAAATGCAACGATGGAGGTAAGCATTATTGGAAATTCCAAGAGAATCAGCAAAACAAATGAAACTTCATGGAGGTACAATTTAGCAGAAGGACAGATTCAATTTGAATACACTAAACTGGAAAATATTTTTTCAAGAAAAAAGGTGAACATCGAACTGGACCTTGATGGTCCAGCTATCCATTTTGTCATTAAGCTACGATAATGGGTCTATTTTTTTTCTTTTACACATGATAGTTTTTGACACTGAGCCTGACACAATTTTGTGCAGGGATGGATGCTTCCCATTATCCTAGTATGTAAGAACATTAGAAGGCACTAATCAATGTGTACAGAATACGTGTTTGCCACTGAATCAAAACATTTGGGGGGAGCATACCTATGAAATTGATACTTGGTTACTTAAATCAATGTACAGAGACTAAAGGGCTTAGTTGCTGTAAAGCATTATATCTGTAATGTATGAAGTACACAATCGCAGTGGTAACATTGGACTTACGGTGGAGGCAGATATGCATGAGGTAACTTTGGACCAACCTGCAAGTAAGAAGAATGAGTATTTACCTGTATGAGAGAACTATAAGCGTTACCAAACTCATGCATGTAAGTAATTTCAGTGGACTAAGGTTTTTTTTCTGTGGAACAAAAAAAGGCTTCAAAAGCTTGCATGATGTTTTCTCAACTCAAAATATATGACGACACTTCCTCCAAATCAATTTGCAGTGGGAGAGTAGTTTCAAGATTTGTCAGTGGTCTTTCTTTCTGAGTTAGCTGATGGTCACTACTTTGCCAAAAAAAAAATATTAGCACTACCAAATCATGTGAAATATGGTCACTAAGCTTAAGCATCACTTGATACAGAATTTTCTGAACTTAGTATATACAGTATCCATTGAAAAAGAACATTCCTTGTTACAAATGAGGAAGCAAGCAAGTTGCCAACCTGTAAATCAATCGCCTTGTGCTTATTTTTTTGTAAGGCGCAGTTTTCTCCACTGACACCTTTTAGTCTGCACTGTTTTCATGCAAGAACATATTTTAAAGGGAGGAGGGTCTGGTAAGATTATAAAAGTTAGGACATGCAGTCCTATGAAGCAATAAGCATAGGACACAACTGTATATTATCTAAAACATACATTAATAGGAGAACCACGATGCTGCAAGAATGCTAATGTCCTCGTATGCAAAAGCAGGCAAAGTTTGCTTTGTTGAAGCCATCAACCTGCACTGTAACTGCTACAAGGAAGGAAACCTATCAGATGAATAGTAGGTGTAGTATTCCAAACAGGAAATTGCCGTTTGATACAACAGTGCTTTTGGAGGCACTTTGTTTAACCCCACAGTCCATAAAAAAATAATTAGGAGGCATGGGAAGAGTTATGTATTTGCGAAAAAGAAATGGGGCTTCCTTTTTATAGATTCTTTGATGTTTGGTTTGTGAGGACAGAATTCAAACTAAAATTAAATATCCAAGATAACGCAGCCAATAGGAAAAAAACACAAGACTTGCTGCAAACACACCATTATTGCTATAGAACTGGTACACGCCCCGTTTGCTGGTCTGAATCTTGGCTGAAACTGGCTGAAAACATCGTTCCGGCTGAATTGTTGTGAGAGAAAAATACTGTTCCGGCTGAAAAAACAAGCCGAACAAGCCGAATATGGGGTAAGCCGAATGGGGCCTTTAATGGTTAAAATTGTTAATAGCAGCTTGCAAAAAGGCATGGGACCAGATCCGTGAAACTTATATAAGCAAGGATTTTAAAGTGACGTAAATCAGCAAAGACAGTATCTCATTGGTGTTATGAAACTGAGCAATACGTTCAAAGGTATGATCCTTATTTTTCCAATTGCCACTATGAAAACATACAGGCCAAACATACCAAAACCGAAAACAAAGATGTAAAGCAGGTTACATATGAGGATCTACAAATTTCAAGAGATGGCATTTGCGAACTTCATTGAATCTAGGATATTTAGACATGTAGGTACCAATACAAAGCAATGAGAGGAACATAAAAGATGTAAATACACTAACCAGGAGGTATCACAGAAAAGATTGTTGACATAATCAATCGGTATAACACAAATAAGATCTTACCTACTCCCTCTGTCCCTAAATGTTAATTTGTCGCCACGATTTGCGTACCGATAACTTTGAATCGATTTATAGAAAATGCATGCAACATTTCTATCTCCAAAAAAATATATTAAAAACTAGATTCAAATATCTATCCAATGATACTAATTATGTATCATAAATATTAATAAAATTTTAATGTATATTTAGTCAAATTTGTTTCTCGCGAAGCGAAGACAACAGACATTTAGGGACGGAGGAAGTACCTCAATAGTAAAGCTTTTTGGCATAGGTAGTTCGTAGCCTAAACATTGTTGCTCTCCTGCACGGAAGAAACAAATAGTTTTGAACCATAAAAAGTGAGGACTAAAAAGAGATTCGATCATGAAGACTAAGAAGAAGCTATCAATTAAACCTAGGAACTTTGAAAAAGTTCTATAGAACTATATGTTGGTTTTAACCAATCCAAGGTATTAATTGCCGTATTGTATCTCGTTGACTGAAATCATTTATCCTTTGTGCTAAAGGAGATGCATCGAAGCTAAACAATATTTCTTGTAGCACATTATAAATAGTAATTTAGAGTAAGTCCTTTTCTACATGTATAATTCAAAATATCCTAGTCAAAAATAGCTAAAATCATTACTGTAATATTCATACGGAGCATAGATAAGGATTTTATGCTGCAGCACTAATAGCAAACAACTGTGTAGAAACCTTTGAGAGTCTGAAAAATAGGAACGCTAAATTGCAATGGACCACGAACAATTAGAGCGACTATTTGTAGATTCTACCATTGCGTTTGTTTATCTCAGAATTAATCGGAACAGAGTTATGTTGAAAAAAAAACATGTGTAGGTGAGATTGAGAACCAAGAGGACCACCTGACATGGTACACAGCCATAGCTGAAAGCCCCGGTACCGCGACGAACTTGCACGCGCGACCCGCTACACCGGCGCAGCACCCAGCGAGGGCCGCCGTCGCCTCGCCCTTGCGGCGCGAGGGAGGGGTGTGGAGGAGGATGAGGGTGGCTGCCGCCGCGCCGAGATCGCCTCGCGCCGTCCGTGTCGGGAGAGAGGGATCGTAGAGGAGAGAGACGAGGGGAAGAGAACCTCCATGAAGGAGAAGCCGGAGTTGAGAATTTATTATTTTCGCTGGATTCTGATGAGAAGCGGGAGAAGAGAGAAGCCAGAAAACGTAAGGAGAAGCACGAGGAGTCGATTCCGGTAAAATCCGTTAAAAGAAATCTGGGCCACTGAACGGCCGATCCGACGGCGGGGGCTAGTTTCGGGCGACGTGGCCAGCGCTCCTGTGCGAGAAGCTACTGATAAATTGGGAATTTTTTTGTATTGATCGGATCATATATATAGATTGCATTATTATTTATTACATGATGAACGAAGAGCACTCCTCACGGATCCGCTCCAACGACGACGACGTCGTCTCCGGTGAGCATGACGTGACGGCGGTGGCGAAACGTCCAGCAGCACTCCTGAGGACGGACACGCCTGTCGCAGGAGGCATGTACGCACGAAGTACTCCTACGCTTCCTGGCCTCCTCCATGCATTCTATGGCGCACCGCGCGAGATCGCACTGCCCATTCACCGGGTTGCAGAGCGTCTCGTCTTCCTCATCTGCATGCATCCAAGCAATTATTCCATCGTATCATGAAGATGAAACCATGCATATGCATGATGAATAGTAATTCACATGTCAGATCAGATCAGACCATATTATACTGTTAAGTACAATACAAGAAGCACATAATAAGTTCTAGATGCGTACTTTCTTCGAGGTTGGAGAGGGAACAAGGCAGCATGCTCACAAGAACGACAGCAATAATGCAAAAAAAGGCAGCACACATGGCCGCCCTTGTTGTGCTGGTCTTCATGACGAGTGCCATTATATTATCTTAGGAGAAGAACAACACTACCGGAACAATGTCGTCTGTGTTGTTCTTCCTTTCTCCTCTATATCTATCTCTCTCTCTATATATATATATATAGAGAGAGAGGGAGAGAGAGAAAGACATGTACAAGTGTAAAATCTCCAGCTCGTTCTTAAATCTTTGATTGAGTACTGTCTCGACTCTCTATCCTAAAGGTTTTGATACTGAAGTCTGATATATCTTCTATCGCTAATACTATCCAATAGATATCTGAATATTGTATACCAACAAGGTCAACCAATCAATAAATTCCGCTATTTGAGTTCGATGAGTTTTCTTTTTCTAAATTTATCGACAAGTTCAGGGGGGGCGCTCTGTAGAGCTACATTAACGTAGGCTTTTGAACGGAGGCAGGCGCTTTGCCCGCCATCTCACCGGCCTCCGTTAAAAATATTGTAGTATTGTCTGATTTAGTTTTACCCATAATAATATTATACATCATATCAAATCAGTTGAATAAGATATTTATCACTAAAATTTCTTTTAGATGTGATATTTATTATTATATATTGGTCTTATATCAACCTCAACAAACCAAAATAATTGACATTTATTAGAGAAATCTCATGTGTTCCACTTCTGTTTTCCACTCAACATTTTAACTAAAAATTGAACAAAAAAAATTGTGATTCCTTTTTTGCATAAAGCATCATGGCGTTGGTGGTTTACTGCTTCGTATTCAGACAACATGCATGTAAATCTCAAGCACACAATTAAATTGATCTTTTGCACTCTGAGTATTTTTTACCCTGGCGTCTTGTTGAGGTGTATGTCAAATATATATACGGAGACAAGCGGATTGGTGGCGTTGCTAAACACTACAAACTCTCAATACTGCGAACTAAGATGATTATTTACCGAACTAGTATATGTGTTAATTAGATAACAAGATGTTAACCTAACGATCACTGCTTAGGCAACGCCGAGGTACATGGGGACAGAGTGGCATTGGCCTACAGGCGGCGACGCGCGAGGGTGTCCCCTTGGCTTGCATGCTCCAGTAACTATTGTCCTACTATTTTGTTATTACTCTTGTTGAGCTTATATGCTTGGCTCGATCGGTAGCAAACTGCTATAGCTGATCGATACTCGTATAAGTTACATCTAGGTAGATAATAATTATGTTATTTTCTGTTATAAAAATCATTGTTCTGCTTCCTTGGTTGTTGTTGTCGTCGATCAGCTTGTTGAAATTGGTGGTAGATTGCAGAAAAATGAGAAAATATAGAACATGTCAGGTGCGGCTGTAGTTGTGATTTTTTTAAACAATTTTTATAAACTAATTTTAAATCTAACACTATTTTTTTTAAACTAACACTTTTGGCCGCGCCTATTGCCATAGCGCGGCGAAAAGCCTGTGCCGCGCCATGCATGGTGGCGCAACGGGAGGATGACGTGGCGAAGACCGGGGGCTGCTGACCGGTGACATGGCAGGGTCTGCCGCGCCACCGATCTTGGCGCGGCACTGACGCGCCCTGATCGGTGGTGCGGCAGAGCCGGATAAAAGGCCCGCGGCCCAGTCCCGCCTGCCTGCCATGCCCGCCGCGCATTCGCTCTGTCTGCCCGCCGCGTCCACCCGCCTGACTACCGCGCCGCGCCCTCCCGCCACTCGCAAGTGCTGTCGGCGCCCGGCCCTCCGTTGCCGCCTCCCTCTCTCCCTTCCCTTCCATTCCCCGGCCGCCTCCCTTCCTCCTCGGCCTCGTTCAAGGTAATGACACACTTTTTATTTTCGTTTGAATGGTGGATTGGAATATTATAAATGGGAGCTAAGGTTAGAAGGAAAATTATGTTTGGGAACTATGGGCTATGGTTTGGAGGAAGATATTAGTTTGATTTTGTCAATGTTAAGGTTAATTATTTAGTTAGAAGTATGTTTACCATGTATATTTTTGTTGCTATAAGTGTAGGTTATATTATTTGAGTTGCAATGCAAATGATTATATTTTACATTAATTTGCGTTGTTTTAATTGATGTTTAATTTGAACCGTTTTATTAGATGGAAGACATGTTTCGGGAGCAGTTGTGGCGAAAACGGGGTCGTCCTAGAGAATTGTACCCCGACGAGTCTAGCAAAGATGCCCCCGTCCCTCCTGACCCCCCTGTCCCTAATTGTGACTGTGGTCGTCCGGCCGACGTATTTCAATTGAGACATCCGGACACAGCGGCTCGTTGCTTCTACACATGCAGTCGTTTTAATGTAAGTAATTGTTTCTGTATGTTTTTTTCTTCATTTGTATTACTAGGTTACTAATATTTTGTTAGAATTTTGTTGTGTAGGCCCATAAGAGGTGCTTTTTCTTTCAGTGGATCGACGGTGCAGACAAGTTTGACCCCAGATACCTCTTTTTCAATGATTGGTGGAGAGGGCGACATCCACGAGAGCACTTCGAGTGGTGGGTTCCACCTCCCCCTAACCCCCTCCAATGACGGCTAAGGAGAAGCACTTAGACGTAGTTAGACGACTCGAGGAACCTCCTCTGTGCGATTGCGGAGATCGAGCTATGATAATCTCTGAGAATACGTTGGAGTTTGTGTGTCCAAACAGGCATGAAGTAAGTGCAAAGTGTATGTGTTGAAATATTGAGCTATATGTGTTCATGTACTAATGTCACCTTATTTAGGTGTTTTCAATGGCGAAGTGTCGTTTCAAGGAGTGGTTGTATGGTCCTAAGAACCAATAGCCGGAAGAACTGCCAAAGGCAAAGGAAAAGAAGAAAGAAATGTTAATTTACAAAGCACCTCCTGTCAAGTGCGAATGTGGTGTTAAATCCAACTACGGTCTAGTCCCTTCGGAGCTTAAAATAGGCCATTATTGCGACCATATGGTTGACTATGATGAGGTTGGTTATTTTTTTGGTAAACATAAAATCGTATTTTGTTTTTTTACTAAGACATATATGATATAATTTTTCGTTTGAATAGAGCACTAGAAAATGTAGGTGGGAATGTTATAATGGTCAAGCTAAGTTTTTGGATAAACTGAAGGGGAAGCAATTTATTGCATGGAAGAGGAGATATGGACCTGACTACGTCAACCTATTCATTAAACATCACAAAGACAAGATGCGTGAGTTTGCTACACAGCGCTGTATTTGTAACCCGATCGATGTTGGGCTTGACAAATAGGGATTGGAGAGACGGATGACGTTAGAGGTGGAGAGGGCAAGGAAGGAGGCAAGGGGGGAGACAAGAGTACAGATGCAGGTCTTGAACGAGCATGTTGTTGCATTATGTGCCAGTGAGTGCTTGAAAGCCTTTTTTTCGTTGCCTGATTTTAAATGTAATATAATTGCGTTGCTAACTGATTGCATTCTATACATGAAGGGATTGGATGCAGCGAGGAACATGCTGCAGAGGTAGCTTGTGCAAGGTATGAGGAAAAGAAGTTAGATGAGCACAGAATGCGAGCTGGTCGCACCGTTGAATCACCGATTGTGTTGTCTGATAAGGGGGACGAGGATGAGGATGACACTGCCAGACTGAGCGAGCTCATCGCTCTAGCAGAGGTGGGCTTGTAGGCGGAGGAGTCTGAGAACGACACTGGTAGACTGAGCGAGCTCATCGCTCTAGCAGAGGCGGGCTTGCAGGCGGAGGAGGATGACGACGCGTTCTTCACTCAGGCCGTAGAGGCCGCTTACTACAAGCAAAAGGCAGATCAGGGCAATGTAGGTAACCCTAGCCACAGCAACAAGGTTATGGTAGAGGATTGATACTCGGACGACGAGTTACTTACTCAGTATGTTTCTGACTGAGGGTTTTTGAATTACGCCGTGTATTAGAACTTTCATTGTGTTGTCTTGTTTTTCATTTGAACTATTGATGTATTGTACCCATGTATCATGTACTCAGATTACCCATGGTCGATCTTAAGTGATCCCATCCGTTTGTCACCCTCCAACCTATCCGTTTGTCGCTCTCTAAGTTTTTTTAATAATAGCGAATGCGTTGAGAATTTCTAAAACGAACAAAATCGACGCGCCAGCCCTAAGCCCAAGGTCTGTTTGTGTCCAGGTTCTGCCGTGCTATAGCCCACGTCGCGGCACTGATGCGCCAAGCCCCACGGCATGATAGGACCTGGACACAGACAGAAGCTCACCAGCCTCAATTGCAACTGAACGGGAGCTGTTGTCGGTGCTGTAAACAACTACAAGTGCTGTCGCGATCGTGCGCTAGTTGAAATGAATATGAAGCAAATAAATGGAGTCCGTGTGTAAGTTGACAAGTTGCCACATAACATTTTTATTGGTTCATGAGTCTGCAAGTTTTGGACGACAATATTCGTTCGACATAAGTTCGATATAACCAACTAAGTCCTAGGAGTGTAAGGATCCCTCGGACGCCTCTTGGAAACCTCGTCGTCATACTCCACCTCAAGAAGGGGGGTACATCTGGTGCGGCGTGGGAGGGGCCATCCTATTACAAATTGATAAATAAATGGTTAGAGTATTCAAATGAACAATATTCAAATTAACATTATGTAGCATTGCAAAAATTGAAGTACTTGGTTTGCAATACGAACACAATATGAAAGCACCTGCTGCCCTCGTCTTCTATGCCTGCTAGCCTTGTGACCAGGGTCTTTGCAAACGGAGCAAAGATTCCTACCACAGGTCTCGTTGAAGTCTCCCCCTCCGTACATGTCTTCGTCGTACCTTCTCATAGCGTCCATGTCCCCCTTGAGTCGCTTCTTCTTCCTCCTACCCTTTCCTACCTTCATTAGATCCGGATGAGGCACATAGTCATAACCATTATAAGGTGGCCACTGTGTCGGGTCAAGGTATGGCTCAAAGCCCATCTCCTAAATACTAACGGTGTTCGAACGGAGATAGAAGGGTGACATATATGACATATCCTCATAGTTGTACCCACGAATGTTGCAGGCCGTGATCATATGAGAGCAAGGGACATGCATGATCTGAGGGATGTTGCAATTGCACTCTACCTTTTCAAGATCAACTCGGTAGTTTCGTCCACCATAACGTTCGCCGCCCAAGCTTGTGCCACCCTTGCCCCGTACACTAAAGATATGGCGGCGGGGTCCATATGGCTTGGCGGTGTGCTGCTTGGCCAATTCCTCGGCCTCTTTCAAATGTTCTGCTCTGGCCTTTCAAAAACGCCCCTGCTCAGCTATATTTCTCTACGCAAGTTCCCACCTCTTGACAAAATATTCGTTGCACTTATGAAAGGAGAACTCAACAATTCTAGACATAGGCAACGATCGAACTTCGATGAATACACGGTTAAAGGACTCCGAGGAGTTAGTGGTTATGATGCCATACCGGAAACCCCCCTCGTCATATGTTAACGCCCACTGAGCCTTCTATTCCATCTGCGCCTCTAACCAGGCCTTTCTCGCTTCATTTACCAACATGTCTAGTTCTCTCTTTGTCTCCTTGAACTGGTGCTCTGTACGTACACAACATAGAGCCTTTACCTTATCACATACCTCCTTCTTCCTCTGACGCCGCCAAAAATTAGTGGCAAAGTGTCTCATGCACCATCTATGCACTAGAGGCGGGAACCCATCTATATGCTCAGCTGCAGCATTAAGAAACCCTGGGTGATGGTCCGAGATCAAACATATAGTCTGAGATGGGCCTAGCACTTGTACACGTACAAGCCGCATGAACCATGACCATGATTCATTGTTCTCTTTCTCTGCCAAAGCAAATGCCATGGGTATTATCTGGTCCTCAGGATCAACAGCAGCAGCCATCATCAAGGTGCCCTAGTACTTTCCTGTCAGAAAAGTGCCATCAACAAGTACGACTGGCCGATAAAACTGGAATGCATGTTCTCTTTGTGCGAATGACCAGAACACACGATAGAGGACATGCCTCACCGGGTTTCGAAAACACATCCCTCCGGTGTCCACAAACCATTTCAACCCAGGGTTGTAGTAATGCATTGCACATAAGATGCGGGGCACCCTGTTGTACGCTTCCTCCTAACTACCTCATCGAATCGCCAGAGTAATTTGCTTAGCACGCCAAGCCTTTCCGTACTTCACATCATACTTAACGAATCCAGATATGGACTATTGTAAAGAAGACACCGAAATGTCATTATTGTCATCAACGAGCCCCAATATACGACGGGCAAGGTAACATGCAGTGAGTTGCTGATGATTTTCCTTCCCCCTATTTGTTAGGCAAGTGTGGGTTTTGACAACTTTACTTATCCTCCACTTGCCATCACTCTGTCTCTTTTGTGCATTTAACCTCCACATACAACCATTTTTGAATATCACGTGGTACCTCAACTCCTGGTCCGAATGAGTGACATTATATGGCCTATGGTGATACACAGCATAGTCATGAAGGAAGAGATTCATCTCTAACATTGTATTGAATATCATCCCCTTCCTAAGAGTTTCTTTCTCATGGTCATACAATGATTTTCTACACATCTAGAGACCGGTGTCACAAACTGCCATATCCGTCATACTGACATCCCTATAGTTTGGAACACCCCTGAAAGGTACGTTCATTGATCTTAGTTGCTCAAGCTCAGTCGCTGTGTAAGGTGATGGTGGAACATACTGCTGGGCTTCTCTAATTCTGGCCCATGAATCATAGGGGGTATCATCTGCTACCAAATCTATGACTAGTGTACCCTGAGCCTGGATACCATGCAAAACCTCAGTTGGTACTGGTAATGGCATAGTATGAACCGGTACTAGCATGGCATCAACTGATGTTGGCATAGCATCTGTACCTCCTTGGTCATCATTAGAATCGGCTGAATCACAGCTAACTACATCACCGATCTTGTCCTCCTCCTCCTGCTCCTCCTCTTCCTGTTCAAACTCATTCACATCGAAGTCATTGCTTATACAGCCTACTGCAGTTGAATGAAACTGCTCCTACGTCAACTGACCATCCAAATCCATGTTACCTTGAGTTGCTTCCCCTTTGACCCCTAATTCTTGTTTATTGCCTCCAACACCGTCAATGGACGGGCCGTCCTGGACACCCTACATCTTGTACCCATTTTCCACCACCACCTCAGCCATGGGCACATTGGAACCTTGGAGCACCCTAGTGTAGCGGGACCAGTGAGCAGCTTCGCGTAAGGGCATGAGAACATAGTGTGCCCTAGTCTTCCCAGTATCAAACCTCCCATTCAGTGTGAAATCACCGCCAAACTTTGCATTCAAACGGACACGAAGGTCGTTGAAGCTAGGAAGTTCATCAAACCATTCCAATTCTTCTTCCATATCCTCAAATATACCATCTTCTCTCCTAACACTTCCTTCGTATAAAACTCTAACACAACAATCCATCTACAAAAGCATTTCAAGAAACTTTATCAATTCTTCGAAATCATCGTACGTAATGTCCATAGTAATATTAATACCTATTCTAACTATAACTATACTAACTAATCTAATATTAATATCTATACAAGGCTAACTACAACAACTAATGTATAACTAGACTCACTAGGAGAGTACCTCGCGGCAGCGGCGCTCGTCCTCGCGGCGGCGATAGTCGCAGGCGCAGCAGTGAGGGCGGTGGCCGGAGGCCACAGCGGGTGGCCGGAGGGGGTGGCGCGCCGGCGTGTGGCCGCGATCGGTGGCAGGAACGGCGGGTAGGCACTGCCGGCGGTAGGCGAGGCGGCGGGCACCCGCGGCGGGTAGGGAGGCGGGCAGGCGCGGCGAGCAGGCAGTTGGACGCGGCGGGCACGGCAGGCGGGACTAGGCCATGGGCCTTTTATCCGCCTCTGCCGCACCACCGATCAGCAGCCCTCGGTCTTCACCATGTCATCCTCCCGCCGCGCCACCATGCATGGCATAGCACAGGCTTTTTGCCGCGCCATGGCAATAGGCGCGGCCAAAAGTGTTAGTTTTGAAAGAAAAACAAACGGTGTTAGATTTAAAATTAGTTTACAAAAAGTGTTAAAAAAAAAGTGGTCACTAGATCACAATGACTATTTGGAACGACGCGTGAGCGTGAAAAAGCACAGGCGCGGAGCTAGCACGACGGCTATGGAGAGAGAGAGGGGCTGAAGATGAAAGAAAGGAAGAGAAAGAAAGAAGAATATATAAAGATTTTTTTTTGAGAAATAAAGATATATATTTCTATTAGGTAGCGTGTCCGTGCGTTGCTACGGGATAACTAACAATTTATACTAAAAACATACGGATTGCACGATAAGATAACAATACTGTTAAATTAAATACCAACGTTAAAGTGACATTTAATCCAAAATGCAAAGTTTATGAATTTAACATAGTCACGGAGTGTGCGGCGTCGCATTCTCATAAACTCTAGAGTTTCTAGGGATTGGGTCGAATCCAACCTAGAGCCTCGAAACCCTTCATCTTTTCATGGATGGGCTTCACTTCGGATGCGCCGGTAGTAATATCAACGATCTCCAGTCAATGGGCCAAGTCATATGGATCCTCATACAATGGCTCAGACATGTAGATTTTGTTCTCATTGTACTTGGATACACTTGTTCCACTGAAGCTTTCATTGAAATGTTTAGACACGAACAGTGTTTGATCACCGATGTCCCTCACCCTGGACCACTCCGGTGTATGGTCGTGGAGGTTGCACTTGTAGATCGCGCTGTTGTAGGTGAAGCTCTATGTCTCGTGGAACGTGCTCACCATGACACCCACAATGTGTAACTCACCGTTTGATTCCAGGTAGCTGCGGTGGCAGAGCCCCGCAGGTGGCGACAGCGATGGCAGCAGCGTCACGGTTGAAGTAGCACCGGTGGCATTGCTGCTGCAGACGGAGATTTCTCCAGTGCAGTCGATCGCCAAGAACTTGTCTTGGCAGTGGACGATGGACTCCACAGAGAACTCTAGTTTGGTGTCGAGCTGCGTCCATGCGCTGTCGACTCCAACCCAGCAGAACGCGACCTCCGTAGAGCACCCAAGCAATGAGTAAATGAATGCACACTGTACCATTAACATAATCAACAAAACGAATCAAGCTAAATTGAAAAAATAAAAAGAAACAAAATCATGACTTAAAGACTATACGCACGTCACTCACGGTCACCTAGATTGGGAACGCCTGATGCCTTCATCTCAAGCTACATCTTTTCCTGTCTCCATGCGAAACTAAAACAATCAATATTTTTTCAATCCCTGCCTGCATGCAAATAAAAAAGAGAGATATGTTAGGTACCTAGCAAAATTATGTGTCTTGTGCAAAGATGATGAGTAGGACTCTAGCGAAGAAAACACTTTATAGCTTGGTGTTGAGGATCTGTCGACCATAGCGGTTTATCAAGTACGGTATTTGTTAAACTAAACATCAGCTCAACTATTCAAGTGAACATAAGAACAAGATCCTTTTTTATTTCTTTTGAGCAAACCTATGATAGACAAATATACACTCATTAATTGAAAAAAATAATAACATATGATAGACAAATGTGCACTCATTAACTGAATAAATAATCAGACAAAGACATAATCAGTGCCAAAAAGCAAAGTTCATTTTATGAGAGCAGGAGCAAGTCTAGACAGACAACCACATACATCTAAATTAGTACGTAGTACGATGTCTGTTGGATATACATACGTTTGTTAGTTTCTTGTGGAGCAATTTTTGCATAAATATATAGCCATGAATCTGGCTAAAGCTTGAGAAGATAGTGATTGCAGTACATAAACCGGATGACCGACCTTGATAAACGTTCCAAAAAATACGAGATATACAGTGTGCCCATGCGTTGTTACGGGACAACTAAATTTTTATATTAAAAATACATAGATCGCACAAGAAGATAACAATACTGTGAAATTAAATACCCACATTAAAATGATATCAATTCAAAAAGTAAAGTTCGTAAAATTAACACGGTCACGAAGAGCACGGGGTCGCAAGCTCACCGACTCTACTATATAGACCTTTCTAAATTTTTGTTGACTCGGATAATTAACAAATAAGCAATGCCCCGCCACATTTTTGTTGACTACTCACTGTGTTTTTTTAAGAAAACATGTGATGGAGAGACATCGTTGGTTTTTAACTTTTTTTACATCATCACTAATCCAATTGAAGAGAGAGGACCATAATGTTTTTTAAGAAAACAATGTATATGAATTGTCACGTTCTCGGAAAATTGAATTGGTTGTCATCTTTCTATTTTTGTCAGTAAAATTATCTGAACTTTATATGTATAACCTAAAAACTGAACTGCTTGTCATCTTTCTATTTTTTCAAGTAAAATTATCTGAGCTTCATATTTATAACCTGGACTCAACATGGCCATGCTAAGACATAAAAAGTTACCTTAGTTACAATATCATTATATTAAGCTCAATAACATGGCAGTTGATTGTGCTCTGCATCAAGCATCAGTGTATCAATGCCAACCATTGACTCATCCTCTAAAGTTTACAAATGTAAGCCATGATAATAAATTGTAATAATTCAGGGCAAGTTTAGTGAGAAATCCCTCTTTTTTAAGGTTTAACTTCAGTGAGAAATCATCATTCTTTTTCTTGTCTACCTACATCAGATTGTTCAAAAATAAACAAAGATCAATCCATGGATATTTTGCAGTGCAGAGATAACTTTGTGACCTGGCTTGGTGTTGCTGTTACGGGAACACCAATTCAGCGAGCGAGGTCTAGAGGTGCCAAGGCCTGATGCCAAACATCTGAATACCATCCAGTATAATAACAAAATTTGCAAGCCAAAATTTCAGTGGCCATAAAAAAAGTTGACAAGAGAAAAGTATCTAATATATTTTACCAGTAAAGTATCTACCATTGGTACACCAAGCTCATGAATTGAGACTATCAGTAAATAAATAAGGCTCGAGCTACTTGAAACGAGATTGGTACAGACAAAGGGCTAACTATGCTAAAAAACAATGGCATCCAATGTGCAGGCACACAATATCGAAAAAATAGTTGATTAACTATATAACAAGAATGTCTGCAGCATCATGAACAATGGTTGTGTAACATCATGAACGACGAGCGATGGAGGACGGGCGACGTCAATCGGTCTACATATGCGAAGACGACGGCTCGGGTGCACGACTTAGGTGGCGTCGAGGTAGCGGCGCGGTAGCCGAGGACGATGGCTCGGGTGCATGGCGCGGGCGAACGGCGTGGACTACGGCGCGGACGTCGTGGAGGCGGTGGTGTTTCCAGGTGCACGATGCGGGCGAATGTCGAGGACGACGGCGCGACGCCGTGGAGGCGGCAGTGTACGTGGCGCACGGGGAGGATGACAGCGTGGGCGCACAGACCAGACAATGGAGCAGGTCGTGGAGGGGAGATCGCACGAGGAGGTGATCTTGCGGCGACCTTGCGGCGATCGATGATGTAGCCACAGGTGCATCCACTGGTAGGCAGACGGTGGATGATCCATTGTTGTTGCTTCTCCACTACACGACGAGGAAGAAGTAGGGGCGGCTCGATCGTGCAGGGGCTTGAGGAATGGGGTAGGCGACGATCATCTTCGTGCAGCGACCAGTGACATGCTTGAGTCCTACCAAGAAGACGCGTTCGATCGTGCAGCGACGATGGTCTTCCGTATTTGTAGCGCATGCAAATCAGGGTCAAGACTTTTATATTTGTGGCACGAGGACGGTATGATCGAGCGTGAGACGTGGGTGATCGCTTTCCTTGTTTAGGCAATTAGGGTCAAGACTTTCCGTGTTTGTAGCGCATGCAAATCAGGGTCAAGACTTTCCGTATTTATAGCGCATGCAAATCAGGGTCAAGACTTTCCGTGTTTTCTTCGCACCAAAGAACGTAACATGCGGGAGATGTCGTGGAATCGCAGGCGTGGGCAGACGGACGAACCAAAACAAATGTCGCACCAAAAAATATCCACACTTTATTCTTTTTAGTTGTAGTAGATTGATACAAAACTGCATGTCCCTAGAATATATGAATTTATAGTGGCGTTTCTTTGCATCGCGAAAAGTTTTAATGACAATTAACCCCCCCCCCAAAATTAAGCAGTTATACAGCATGTTAGTTTGTTGGTTTCAGCCAGAGCTTATCAGCCAGCCAATAGTATTTTTCTCTCGCAACAAACTAGCACCAGCCGGGCTTATCAGCCCAGAAACCAACCAGCGAACAGGCTCATAGAAACGATAATGTTTCCACGCGGGCGGGCGTCCATCTGGACGCCATGCGCCACACTCCTCCTTATCGCTTCAGCCCACACTGCTCGCTCCCGCCTGCGACGTGCGCCTCACCCGCGACTCTTGCTCCCTCCCATCGCTTGCCCAACTTGTCGCGCGGGCGGCCATGTGGATTCGACCCACGCGTCGCGCGGCCCGCCCGTCGCGGCCATCCTGCGCGCGCTGCCTCTGCTTTTCCCATCTCTCGCTCTCTTTATCTCGCGTTCATTGATAGCAAAGTGCCTCCCTGGCCTCTTCCCCAATCCTTAGCGCCGCCGAGATGCCTCACCGCAGCCACCCCTATCGACGGCTGCTGGGCGCACGTGCCGGGGCGCCTCGGGTCATCCCCGGCCGAGCCAAGGGCACCCACGAGCGCGATCGGATGCTAGTGGTGCTTGTGCGGTGACGCTCGCCATCGGCTCCCACCATGACGCCCGGAATTGATCGGCCCAGGGCCCCCTCCCCTATGTTGCCAATGTATGTTTCAAGTGTTTCAGACGTTTTAGAAGTATGTTGTTGTTTCATATCGATATTGCAAAAATAGATTGAGAATGCTGCATATGTTGTAAGTGTTTCAGAGATATGTTGCAAGTATTTGTTCAAAATATTTCATCTGTTTCAGATGTATGTTGCAAGCGTTTTGATCTAGATGTTGCATATGTTTCATATATATGCTGCAACAATATGTTCCAAATATTTTATCTGTTTCGGTCTTTATCTTGCAACGAGTGTTTTTATGTTGCAAGATGCAAGTGTTTTATCTGGATGTTGCATATATTTCACACAACAAATGTGTATTCCAAATATTTATCTGTTTCAGACGTATGTCGAGTGTTTCATATTGCACATGATTCATATCGTTCGGAGAGTCAGGGGCGCGAGGAGTGACGGTGGCATGGCACGGGCGCCGCGGAATGAGGCGCGGTGAGCGAGGGTGTCGGTGGACATGGCGCGCGGTGTGCTTAGGGCCGGTGGTCGGACGGGGGTAGGCTGCTCTGGGTGTTCGGACGTCGGAGCGCTGGTCATACCGTTATTGAAAAAGTATCCAAACTATCGAATCTTCTTTTAGGGCCTTGTTTAGATTGCAAATTTTTGCAACCTGGACACTGTAGCACATTTTGTTTGTATTTGACAAACTTTATCCGATCATGGACTAACTAGGCTCAAAAGATCCGTCTCGTGATTTACAACTAAACTGTGTAATTAGTTATTTTTTTTACCTACATTTAATGCTCCATACATGCGTCCAAAAATTAATGTGATGGAGAGAGAGTGAAAAAACTTGGAATCTAAACAAGTCCTAGACCTTGGCCTAGGACTTGTTTAGATTCCAAGTTTTTTCACTCTCTCTCCATCACATAAAATTTTTAAACACGTACATGGAGTATTAAATATAGATAAAAAATAATTAATTACATAGTTTGATTATAAATTACGAGACGAATCTTTTAAACCTAGTTACACCATAATTAAATAATAATTATCAAATACAAACGAAAGTATTACAATATCAAATACTAATTCCTAGCTGCTATCTAGACGAGGCCTTAGAAACGAAACACGTCCTGGAGTCCTGGTGCTGTGGCAACCGCCGCTTCTTCCTTCCCCACAAAGGAAGCCACATCAAAACGCACCGCACCGTATTCGCACCGCACCGTGTGTTCCCTTGAGAATTCGCTACTCCCCCGCACGCCACCGCCGCCGCCCGTGGCGTAGCAGCCGGCACCCAATTCACCTCCCATCCTCTTCCTCCGCCGCCCCGACCCAACCCAACCCAACCCTCGCGGCCGGATTCCGTGATGAAGATCACGGCGCTGCTGGTGCTCAAATCCCCTGGCGATTCCTCCGCCTCCGCCTCCGCCTCCGGCGGCGGGGAGCAGCAGCAGGCCGTGGTGCTGGCCAACGCGTCGGACGTCAGCCACTTCGGCTACTTCCAACGCGCCGCCGCCCGCGAGTTCATCCTCTTCGTCGCCCGCACCGTCGCCCTCCGCACCCCCGCCGGCAGCCGCCAGAACGTCCAGCACGAAGGCACGTCACGCCCCACGTCTCTGCCTCCTTCTCGTTTTGTTCCTTCCCCTTCCCTCCTCCACCAACACTAGACTGCGCACTGCGCTGATCCGACAGATTGTTGCTGACCCCTGCAGAGTACATGGTGCATTGCTACAACCAGAATGGCCTCTGCGCCATCGCCTTCACCGACGCCCACTATCCCGTCAGGAGCGCCTTCTCCCTCCTCAACATCGTACGCTACTCCTGACCCTATCTCTGTCAACTTCCCTGTTACGCGGTGGTTACTTTCAACTCAAATCTAGTGAACATAGACAGCTTGCAGTTGCCGTATTACTGACGATTTAATCCCTGATCAGTTAGGCCTCATCATCTATATTTCTTAAGTTAATAACCACGTAGCTGCCAATTGGCTTTCCTCTCTGCCAATTGTTATATAATGTCACCCCTTTGTGCTGTATATTTGCTGCAGTGGTTGTGATAACTTGATAATGCATGACCTCTCTTATTATTGTCATATGAAATAGATGATGCATCAGTCTCACAAAGGTTATCCATGTCCGATATCTTCTACAGGTCCTGGAAGAGTACCAAAAAACTTTTGGAGAGTCATGGAGGACAACCAAAACTGATGTGACCCAACCTTGGCAATACTTGGATGATGCCCTAACCAAATACCAGGTTTGGTTCGTTTGGACCCATACACATATGTGATTTTTTTTTACATCAGCACTTGAGTAGTTATCTAGGGGACTAAATATTTTGGAAGAGAAAAACACGAAGCTCTGCTGTCTCATGCAGTTATGTCTTGAAAATATAGCTTATCCAGGAATCAGATTCTTGTACGCAACAAAACGGTTTGTTGTACTCATCTTATCAATTAGGCGTCTGTCCAAATCTGGAACTTTATGCGTGTACTGTTTTCCCCCCCTTGTTGAGCACATCATTGTTCACTGACTAAATAAAGCTTGATTTGCCAATGATTGTTTTGTCTTCCAATTCTTTTCTTTGCAGGATCCTGCAGAGGCTGACAAGTTGTTGAAAATTCAGAGGGACTTGGATGAAACCAAGATTATTTTGGTAAGTAACTTCATGTTAGTTGAACCCTCGGGAACATGACTAACTAGCTTCTCAAATTCTAAATGGAGTTATTTTCATGTGCACCATACACGAGTCCATATATGTTAGGCAAAGCTAAAGTAACGTCAGGGGGAGTTTTCTTTTACCCTGCTTGGGTTCGGAGCAAAGGGGCAGGGTGTTATTACACTGCCGAACTGGTGCTATAATGTGTTTAGAACACTAGTATTTTTCTTATTCTCTTTCTTTATGGTTCATTCTTTACTTTTTGCGCATAGAGTTTGATAGTCTGCTCCTGCTTGCTGTTCAAAACTAGTAGCTGCCCGTCGACTGTATGCTCAGTAATTCTATTACAAATTCTTGTGGAATAGTGCAATATCAGCATTCTTTATTGTTTGCTGGCACTTTGACCAAGTGCCCTGCACCAGGTGCTTGGATACTCTTTCAGTCACCTGCCTTTTGAGCTATTTGCTGTTTATATGGCTGATGAAGAGGTCATGAGTTACTGCCGAGGTTAAGGCTAGTCAAGGCTACTTGCTTCTTTTGCAAAATTTTAATTTATGTTCTTGATTTTGATATTTGCAGCATAAAACCATTGATAGCGTGCTTGCCAGAGGTGAAAGGTTGGATAGCCTAGTGGAGAAGAGTTCTGATCTAAGTATTTCTTCACAGGTAGGGATTTTTTTGCTGTGTGTTTATGTTGTCCAAAGACATACAACAAGTTATGGCCTATGGGCAATTGGTCAAAATGATTCTTCTGTCCAGTTGCAACCCCTTGTGTTAACTACTGATTGAAAGACAATTTCTGAAGTTGTGTAGTGTCTAAGTTAAGCATCTGAATATGTATGAATCTTGGCAATTGAAATTCGAAAAATTGGATCTGTGACACCACAGGGTGCCAGTTTTAGGAGACCACTGAAGCAGCCTTAAACATTGATACCACCAAAAGATGCCATAGTTCAGATTTTTACCACTCGGTACATTTCTGTTGTGCCTTTTAGTATTCCCATTTTTATTTCTACATTTTTTGGGGCCATATTTGCCCTGCGTTTGGGGTTGATATTATCACTTGAGGAAGCCCTTTTAGTCAGAGCGAGTTGAGCAGAGGGGCAGGGGTGGCGCAGCTCTGCTCCTCTCACCACTATGGGCCTGATTGGTATGTGTTGCTGTTCCTCCAAAGCTGCCACAACACACCAGATCCGGCTGCCCCTGCTCCAGATCGACACCACGGACCAGGTTACTGGAACCAAAGTTCTGCACCTCCGTTCCATGGTGTGTGGCCAGCCAGAGGACAGCAAATGAAGATCTAGAAGGGGCAGAGGAGGTTGATGTGAGGGGGGACAAAAGCGCGGTGGTGGAAAAGGGCACCTGGGACCGATGCTATGCTTCGGTCACCCCATGGGATAAAAGGGATCATGTTTTGGCCTAGACGCAGGAGGGCTGGGGCAAAATGGTTGACAGTTCCACCATTAATGCCTAATTTGGACAGAGTGGGGCCTTGTTTAGATCCCATCAAAATTTCAAGTTTTTTCACTCTCTCTCCATCACATCAATTTTTGACACATGCATGGAGCATTAAATGTAGGTAAAAAAAATAATTAATTGCACAGTTTGGTTGTAAATCACGAGACGAATCTTTTGAGCCTAGTTAGTCCATGATCGGACAAAGTTTGTCAAATACAAACGAAACATACTACAGTGTCCGGATTGCAAAAAATTGCAATCTAAAGAAGGCCTGGTACTTCACCGGGACGATATTAAAGTTTACCGAGTCGCCTTGGTGGTATTTCTCCAAAACCTGCACCTTTCGGTGTCACTGATATATTTTTTCTTCTAAATTTGACCATATATAGGTCTAAATTTCTTGGTCTGCCCCCCTAATGTCTTAGAAAGAAAAGGTGGGATGCAAAACAGCAAAAGAGAACAACATTGTATAGAATCATTTATAGTAACAATTCTTGCTTTCACCGACATCTCATAGCTGTTCCATTGTTTGCCTAGAGCAGTAGTGCGTGAGTCCAGCAACAGTAGGCTACAAGCAGATGTTCATGATATGTTGCAGCCCGCGGCTTGTTTTGTGCTGACATTCCCCTAACTTGTATGCAGATGTTCTACAAGCAGGCGAAGAAAACCAATTCTTGCTGTACCATCCTGTAAATGAAGGAAGCTGTGCATAATATCCTAGGGCAGTGGAGTTTGTGTTTAGTGGTACTGGTGCCAGACGTATGCATCATGCTTCATGCCATGCCCTTTCCTTTGCTCTCGTATCTGAAGAAGGAATGGCATGAGCCTGATCGTTCGTTCTTGCCCAAAGTGTTAAACTAAGTAAAGGTAACTGATTCGACGAGTGTGCGCACATTTGTGATTCTTTGTAAGTAATATAAACGTGGTCAGGCTGTTAGTTATTGTGAATTGTGATGGGAGCTGTGCTTGCCTCGCCTTTTTATTTTATTTTATTTTATTTTATGGGCGTTTGGCGACTTGTTTGCTCCCTTTTTGTTCTGTTTCAATTTGTGTTGGAGAGTCGGCACACGCTGGGTTTTGTAGCGTTGTGGTTGTGAGAGTCGAAACATTGACGAAGCTGGCGAAAGGGATAGTTCGGCATGCTGGTTTTGTTCGCGAAGTCAGAAGAGAGAAGCATGATGCTGTTGTCGAATGGAATTCACAGGAAGGTGGTAGTAAATCTCTAGATTAGTTCATGCCAAGAACTCAAGACTAGTTAGTTTGGATGAAGGCAGTGGCATCAGTATTCAGTAGTACAAGCATATATGATAGGGTTAATTAGATCTTGGACAGGAACATGGTGGCGAGGAAAACCCCAAGCCCAATCATGGAGACGCGAGCACGAACGGACGCTGCCAACCCCACCACCTGCAGCGAAGCAGTGCAAAGCATGAGCACCAACGGTTGATTGCACAGCACAGTGACCGACCTGACCTGACGAGCAAACGGAAAGAAAGCACAAATCACCTTGGTGGCTGCGCCGGTGGCGTCCCCGGTGTCCGGCAGCGGCAGCACGGTGGAAGTGTCGGTCATGCCGGTGGGCAGCGGCACCGTCGGGTTGCTGCCGATGAACGGGTACCCCTCGCCGCCGGGCCCCGACCCCGCCCCAGGGGCCGCCGCGGACGCGTCGCCCGGCTGCAGCGGGAAGCCGAAGTGCGGGCCAGCCTGCTTCCCGGGCGCGTGGCTCGGCGGGGAGGACACGGACACGGGCGGCGGCGGCAGGTCGTCAGCTCCCGCGGTGGGCGGCGGCGCGGAGAGTGGCAGGAGGCCGGCCACGTGCGCGTGGGGCGCGGGGGCCCCGTGTCCGACGGCGCCGGCGGCCGGATGGGCATGGGCGGCGTGCCACTGCCAAATGCCAATTGTTTGCAGTTGAGTCACTAGTGTAGTAGCTGAAGCCGGCACATGCATATTTGCAGAAGTTGCAGTGCAGAACACGAGCGGAACAGTTGGCCCGCCAAGAGAGAACGCGAAACAAGAGGCAGCAAGAAGCGGCGGCGGCCGGCGGGCGAGGAGGAGAGGAGAGATTACCTTGGCGTCGTCGGCCGCTCCGGCGGACCGTGGCAGCAGGAACGCCAAGACGGCGGCGCCGAGGAGGCGGAGCACAGTGAAGCCTCCGCCTCCGCCACCGCCGTGTCGCTTCTCCATCATCACCTCTTCCCTTCTCTTGTTCCTCGCGCTCTTGTTGAGCAGGGAAGGGAAGGGAAGGGAAGCAATCAGTGCAGTGACTCGAGTAGTTGCAAATGTACCGCTCTCACTCTGAGGGCAGCCGCACACTGTGGAGTGTGGACCGTGGAGTGCCGTGCCCTGGGTACCTTTAAAAATGTGCAGTACAAAACGCAGCATCCAGCAGGGCCTGCTTGTGCAGAGGAGGGGTGATGATGACGCTACAGTGTCCGGAGGAGGGAGGAGGGAGCAGGAGTGCAGGGACACTGCCCACACCACAGGCTACAACTGCAAAAGCTCTCTCCTTCTCTCACTAGAGGCCATGTTTAGATTGAAAGTTTTTTCAACCTGATGAATAGTATCACTTTCGTCTTATTTGGTAAATATTGTCCAATCGTGGACCAACTAGGCTCAAAAGATTCATCTCGTGATTTCCAACTAAACTGTGTAATTAGTTTGTTTTTTACCTACATTTAATACTCCATACAAGCGGCTAAAAATTGATGTGATGGAGAGAGAGTGAAAAAACTTGGAATTTTAAAGGGAACTAAACAAGGCCGGAAGGCTGCAGTAAACGGAATCTCATCTCCGTGCATGCCTGCGCTCCGCTCCTCCCGTCCGTCCCCATGGCCAAATGTTTGTGCTAGCTAGCTTTGGACCTTGGTCATTTGCGGTGCATAGGATGCCGCCTTGCCATCCGCACGATGCTGTCAGCTTTGAGGCTTTGACAAACATTCCATAGTCCACAATTGACTGCCATCCATCAACCAGACCTCACTTGCACTCAAATTCTTTTCTTACTAGTAGCAGATATGTTGAGTTGAAGAATAAAAAATGCTCAAGAGCAGGAACAGCTTGGTTCGATGAAGAACACAGAGGCAGACACGGCGGTGGCCGTGCCAAAGAATGTCTCTCTTTCATGAGACCGAGACTGAGAAAAGAACCTTAGAATCTTTTTGCATCTTTGACCTGCTGGTACTACAAGGAGTAGAAGCATCGGCGTGTGGTTATTAAACAAATGTAACCACAATGCTTACGCTTGTAAAGACGTGCTAAAAGAAAAGAAGGACATAATGAGATGCTAATTAGGGCACCCGCGCAACGGTGCAAGCCAGTTACTAACTCTAAGCTACCCTCTCCAATAATGTTAGTTTTTAGCAATGGCTTATAATATGATTAAACCCACATAACACCTTCATATGATCTTAGAATATGTGTATGAGCCTGGTTCTTGATAAGAGTTAGCTTTTGTCTCCCTTCTATTTAAAAAATAAAAAAATGTTAAGAGGTAACTTAGGAGTCAGCCACAGCGGCTGCCCTTACACTCCTGCTAGTACGAAACAAGCCTTCCTCCTTCGCCGGATGGGAGTGCGTGCATGTCCATCCATATCCATGTCCTCTCCCTCTACCGTTACTTTTCCCATCGTCGTTGAATTCAACGGGAGCACGGCACAGCAGCGTGCTCCTACCGTTACGTCGTTTTCTTTGTACGGCAATGGCGCCTGTTCTCTTCTGTCTGCACCAGCACGCTGCACCTGTCTCTGCATACCCATGGCCGGACCTGTTTGGGTTTGCCGACAGGCCCTGTTTGGGTTCAGTAGCCTCCACCGCCCATCAGGACTGCAGTGTGCTTTGTTCGCCTGTTCATTTCGTTGGGTTTCAGTGCATTTCAAACCAAATCGGTCAACAATGTTTTTCTCTAAAAAATCAAAGACTAACCAACCTAAACCAAGACCAAAGACTCTACCATCGAATGGCCCGTTGTACCTACTCCTATCCGCGGCTGCAGCAGTGCAGATGGTTGGCATGCCGTGCTTCCCGTGGTAAAATGAGGGACCTCTTTTTCGTATTGAGCATCAATTACAACAGATGATGCTCCTGTCTCATTCACAAAACTATCTTAGTATATCCCCCTAAAATCACTTATATATTTAGGTACCTCTTTTTGAATGCTTTAATAATACGCTATAGTATTACATTACGGGACGGATGGAGTTGGGAGTAGTCCATTCCATGCATAATATGCATTGAAGGAATAGTCAATAGGGTTCCTGTTCTGCCAACAACGAACAAAAAAAAAGGACAAATTGTTTGTTACACCTGCAAAAATAACACTGAAGTAACAATGAGCATACGGATTTACCTGCAACCATAAGCCAACAGCTGCCTTCCAATATCTTCTGCAAGACTGCAATAATTACCTGCAGGCTGCAGTAATGTTAACAGAGGCCATGTTTAGCCCTTGTTTAGTTGGAACCCAAATTCCAAGAAGTTACTACAGTACCTGTCACATTGAATGTTTGCGGCTCGTGCATGGAGCATTAAATGTAGATGAAAAGAAAAATTAATTGCACAGTTTGGTGGGAAATTACGAGACGAACGTTTTGAACCTAATTAGTCCATGTTTGAATACTATTTGCCAAATAAAAACGAACATGCTACAGTAACCCTAAAATCCAAATTCCTACAACTAAACAAGGGTTTAGATTGAAAGTTTTTTCAACCTGATGAATAGTACCACTTTCGTCTTATTTGGTAAATATTGTCCAATCGTGGACCAACTAGGCTCAAAAGATTCATCTCGTGATTTCTAACTAAACTGTATAATTAGTTTTTTTTTACATACATTTAATACTCCATACAAGCGGCTAAAAATTAATGTGATGGAGAGAGTGAAAAAACTTAGAATTTTAAAGGGAACTAAACAAGGCCAGAGAATGGCAAGTCTTCTCAAGTAGACTATGCCTGACAGGAAAGGGAAATAGACTCATTAGTACTGGTTGAGCGCGTGTTCAGTTCAAAAAAATACTTTAAAAAAGTGCTACAGTATCCGTCACATCGAATCTTGTGATACGTGTATGGAGCATTAAATGTAGACGAAAAAAAAACTAATTACACAGTTTGGTTGGAAATCGCGAGACGAACGTTTTGAGCCTAATTAGTCCATGATTGAACATTATTTGCCAAATAAAAACAAAAATGCTACAGTACCCAAATTCTAACTTTCCCTCCAACTAAACACAGCCTGAGTTTTTCGCTCGTTGGAGACACCTGTCAGTGAGTATGTTTTCGAAATGGCGGTGAAAATGAGCGCGTGTATAGTTGGGTGAAAGTTGAAAATTTAGCTCATGTAGTACTTTCGTTTTTATTTGGTAAATAGTGTTTAATCATGGACTAATTAGGCTCAAAATATTCGTCTCTTAATTTCTAACCAAACTGTGCAATTAGTTTTTTTTCTTCTATATTTAATGCTTCATGCACGTATCGCAAGATTCGATAAGATAGCTACTGTAGCACTTTTTTGAAATTTATGGTGAAAACTAAACACGCGCTGAATAGCTAAGCTTCTCAACCAAGCATGGCATGATTCATGCCTTGTCCAGGCCAGGAGCTGCAACAGCATCAATTCACTTATAGCAATCAGTATGTTCGTTTGTTGGTTTCAGCCAGCCCAAATCAGTCAGCCAATAGCGTTTTTCTCTCACAATAAACCAGCACCAATCAGTTCAAACTAGCCCAAAAACCAACCAGCGAACAGGCCCAATATCAACAAGCCTTTGCCATCATTGTCTGCAACTATCGCAGCGTTCAAAACTGAAGCTTACCTCTGGGGCTCCAGGCTTCAAAGACAGGATAAGAATGATTGCCACAACTTGGTGCTCGATTCTAGCTAACACAATGTAACGCTAATTAGCGAGTATCCCAAAACAAAACCTTGTAACCTACATGGCTGCTTAAGAGCCAATTATCAATAATAACAACCAGGTGGGCGGCGAGTTATCAACAAAAAAAAAAAAAGCCTTTGCCATAAAATCTGACGGTAGGACCAGCTAAAATAGGCACACAAAAAAACAGAAAAGGAAAAAAAGAAAGGCATTTCTGAATCACATATAAAAGAAGAAAAGGTAAAGTCTGCCATGCTCAATTTTCGAAGACAAAACCATATTTGCAGCATGAACCAAACTATACTTGCTCATGTTAGACCTGACTGCTCTAGTATGTAGTAGGACGCACCATATGCTAAACAAGTGTATCCACCATGCTAAAGAGTAGTAGGACAAGAACGCCTCCATTTGCCATTTCTAATTCTAATCGCACACATACAGCTTGTTCGTTTCGGCTTATTCGCTCGTATCTGGCTTATAATCCATAGCTTGAATAGTGTTTTTCTCTCACACCAAACCAACCAACAGTACTTTCAGCTGTGGTTTATAAGCCAATTCAGTCGAAACGAACAGGCTTATAGCCTTCCATAGAATGGATTGCTCTTTAGCATGGTCCCGCTGCAGTGGCGGCACCCCGGCACTGGAATAATGCAGCTCACTAGCATATAAGTCTATTTGCTCCTCCAGATATAATACTGAAGCAAAGACCTCCACTGGCAACAAGTGGCATCAAGCCTGGAAATAGAGTTCGAAATAAGGAATGTCAGCTGCAACACCAAGTACATACACCATATAAACGGTTAGACAATAAAACTTGCATTGCTGAAAAAACAGGAAAAAAAATGCAAATTTTGGAACAAAATAAGCCTATTTAGACATTAAAAAAACTGCATGTATGGAGCCTTTGGGAGCTGTTAACTTTTCCTGTGACCACGAATGCTATGGCACAATCCACTACTTTGCATGGGAAAGATGTGTTCGATCAAATTATTACAACCCTTATCAAGAAAAAAAACATGATTACATACTCCTGCAGATGTTATTTGTATTTCTAATTTTATACAAATTTCAAAAGTAGAGGTTGCTTATACAAAAAAATATCAGCCTATTTGCTTGGTCGTAAACGATCGTAAATTTTCAGCCAGAACAGTATTTTTCTCTCACACCAAACCAGCCAGCAGTAATAATCCACGATCGTATACGATCGTTTCAGCCCCAGCCGAACAGGCTGTATATGGTCATTCCAAAGAGGAGAGTACCACAATTAAATTGACAATGTATCTGACATATTAATGCTTCACATTTTCTACATAATATTGAGCAAAATGCAACAATGCACACGAAGGACAGATTGATAGTTGAAGCTAAAAAGCATAAATGTCTGTTTGGATGTAGATATTGAGCTACTGGAATTGTATTGAGTACCAATGCCAAATCAGACTAGTATTAGAAATGGACTAAATACCAAATCTGATGTTTTGATGTAGATGAATTTGCTATCCGGAATCGAATTAGGCCTGGCCCTGACGGGTGTGGTGGTGTACTTGTGTGCCGCGAGCTGGGCATGGGGCCGCCGAGGCGAGGAGGAAGAGAATGGGTGCTAGCTGGCCACCGGCCACCGGCCACGGGAAAGAAGAGAAGGGGCACTGGGACGAGCTCCACCTCCGTCGTACTGTGGGCCGAGTTCCACCACCGCCGCCGGTCAAGCAGGAGCCTTCGTGGCGACGGTCAGGAGTCTCCAACAGCGGGGGTAGTCGGCGGCGTCCCGCTTCGTGCTTTTGATTCTATCCAATTATAGGGGTCTACCTCGGTATTGAAGGGGAGCGGTTTTAGTTGTAGTCGAATGCCTTGGAATTGCTCTTCAGTGCCATCTCGCAATGCCAAAGACATCCAAACAACAGAGTTGGGAAAACTCAATTCCAATTCCAAATTTCACCCCTGAATATCTACATCCAAACGCTACCTAAGCAATCATGATAATTTACAAAACATCATCATTTGTGTACTAAATTCTAGCAAATATGAATTGACATGTAAAAGTTATAAAATGCACACCAACTATAAATTCTGCATATTATAATATAATAGTTATAAAAGTACAGAGACTTTTACCATATTTTTAGATAAAATATATTATACACAGGGACTTTTAGGTTTCTAGTTGTACACTGAATAGTTACCACGTACGTTTTGCCAAAATCGTTGATGTATCATAAAAAATCCAAATACCACGGGAAATAACCACTTATTTAGTGGGTAATGGCCTACTGACTGGATTGGGCTGACAACAAAGTCCATGGAATCTGATTGCAGTTTATCCAAACCAAATAACATCTAACCTCTAACAAATAATTAACATTAACATATTTTTTTACACAAACAGTTGAAGCAAATTATATGATGTCTAAATGGTGGATAATAGCAAAAGCAGGACGGTTGAAATAAACAAAATGGTAGACACGCAGACTTACCCCAAGCATTGGTTCTTGCTTTATCAACCATTTCCGCGGGTCAGTTTCTCTGCAATACACGAGTCCTTTATTCCTACAAGGACACAAAGTATTTATATCAGTTTGGAGTTTTAATAAGATCGAAAATTTCAGCCGGTGTTAGTTTATCATGGATCAAACAATATGAGAACCACATTGACCCCTTTAAATGGTATAAATAATCTATGAAAAACTTAGCTGGATATAGACTCACCAATATCTATGATAGCAACAAGTAAATATATGATGAGTAAACTCATGGGGGCTTGGCGGTGGCATCTTTACAATGTTTCCATCACTGGCTGGAGTCCACATGCCAGTACTCAGGCTGTACTGCTCAAAAAGTTGTTCTCCAGCGTTCAGATGGGACCAACGTAAGCAGATGACAGAATTAGGTGAAACTGACGGCAGCCATTTACTCAACCCCTTGTTTGGTGGAAGTGAAACACAAAGACAACGTTCCCCTAGAAACAAGGCATAGTTTCCAATGCTTGTTATAGGCACAAACCTTCCGATGACAAGGTCAGCAAGTCTGTATACTGCTAGATCTATGCGAGCCTCGTCCTTGTAAGCAACAACCAATATCTCTGAGCCACACTCTACTAGGCCGAAAATAATGCTGAATCTGTCCAATGGGCATTCGGCAATCTTCATCAGCAACGGGGAATGAGGAAATCCATCAGGTGCAGTGGTGCACGGTGGGGAATGAGGAAATCCATCAGGTGCAGTGGTGCACGGTGGATCAATCCGGTAGATGTGTATCTTGTGACTCTTACAGGGGTACTGCAACATGTAGATCTTGCCATTGGAAGACATGGGTGCCAGAAAAGATTGGAGCTTCCAATCCGAGAGAGTCCACTGCTGGTCACCGCCGGTAGCATAGGCCACACGGTGCAGGAATCTAAGGGCGAGCATGACAGTGACGGTGCCTCGGGAGCTGACGGAAACCGAGGCACAGGGTTCCATGAGTAAGCTGCGCTTGAGTATCCCGGCGTGGTGTCGACGGGTCTCCTGTGGCCGGAGGGACGCCAGCGGCGGGAGATCGACGATCTCGCCGGTGAAGGGGTGGAGGAGGCGCACGACGGTGTCATGGTCGCGGTGCAGAAGGAGGAGGCCGTCGACCGAGTCGAATATGACATGGTTATCCAGGAGCGGGAGGTGGATATGGACCACGGCGCTGGTGG
The DNA here is from genome assembly GCA_904845875.1 of Miscanthus lutarioriparius. Lineage (NCBI taxonomy): Eukaryota > Viridiplantae > Streptophyta > Magnoliopsida > Poales > Poaceae > Miscanthus > Miscanthus lutarioriparius. The sequence goes on from CAJGYO010000005.1 coordinate 2,604,570, forward strand.
AGAGGTTGATGAAGCGCACGAAGCCGCGGAGGTCGAGGTGGCCGGGGTAGAGGCCGTGGCCCTCGGGGAGCATCATCCAGCGGCGCGGGTGGAAGCGTGGGTCGAGGATGTGAGGGCGGACGGTGCTCGCGCTCCAGTGCGAGCAGGCGGCGCGGAACCGGACGTAGTCCTGCAGGTCGCCGGCCAGCACACGCCACCCGATGAGCTCCACCAGATCTGCGTCGAGGGACGCCCAATCCTGAATTCGTGACATGTTGCCGGCGTTGAGACAACTGCGGAGCCTTTTGCTACAAGGAATCATTGGCGAACAGCGGGGTCTGGGCACGCCGGCGGCGATATATCCTCCTTCAGTAATCTATCTCCCTCTTCTGATCTGAAAAAAAAAACCCCTCCAGATTCAAATCTTGATCATTGATCACACAAAATGGCACCAGTTAGCATTTAGATTCACATTGATGAATTTTGCCATAGTTTTTACTAAGGGCCTGTTCGGTTCCTGGGTCTGAGGTCGGGAACTGTTCCGGCCAGAAACACTTATCTAATTTATATACACCGCTCTCAACCAGAATCTATTCCTGCCCAGAACCACCATAAACGAACGAGCCCTAACAGTGCCAGTTGCCCGCGCCGTCAGACTTCAGGCCGATCATGATGATCCATAGCTTCGCAGAGCTCATCTCCAAAATCCTCTCTCTGCGACCGGTGTTCGCCTAAACAGATTAAACGGCCGTTTAAACGGCCAGTAAACGGTAAACGGTGGTAAACTGTTTTGTTTAGGGGACAAACGGAAATTAAACGGTTGAGCGTTTAAATGATCAAAAAAAGAGAGAAAAAACGGCCTAAACGGAACGGAGATAAACAGCATTAAACGGGCTAAACAGCTGTTTAAACAGCCGTTTAGACGAACACGAGGTAAATTTAGTTCAGTTTTGTATGGATAAATTTGTATACTTAAGTTTATTATATTTATAAATGTGTACATTTGATATGTTACATGCATAAATATCTATATTTGGTTCTTTTCACATGTATAAATATATATACATACCAAAATAATTGATTTTTACTCGGATAAATATGTATAAATGCTAGAATACTTGATTTTTTACATGCACATATATAATTATATGTATTTTTTTTAAAAGTACAAAAACGTTTAGACTGTTTAACTTCATTTAAACACCGTGTAAACAGACTAAACGTTAAACGAAGGGCGACCGTGTAAACAGGAACCAGAACGCCTTCATCCGAACCCGCTCCATCCATGACAACTACAAGTACGTCCAACGTGCTGCAGTGCTAATCCGGAAAAAGAAAATCCCTATGCTATTGTTGAAGCTGGACATTTTAAAGGCGTTCGACACCCTCTCCTGGCCCTTCCTGGTAGAGGTACTGCAAGCGCATGGGTTCAGCGACAAGTGGTGCAGCTGGATCGAAACACTACTGAGCACGGCTTCATCGCGGATCCTACTGAATAGGCACCAAGGTTCGTCCATCATATCAGACACATGAGAGGGGTACGCCAGGGCGACTCGCTGTCCCCAATGCTATTCATAATAGCGATGGACGTGCTGCACCGATTATTCCACAAGGCTGCACAAGATGGAGTCCTGAGGAAGATGGCCCCGCCGGAGATCAAGTTCCAATGCAGTCTGTACGCCGATGATGCTATACTCTTCATACGGCCAACTATCCAGGAGGCTAATGCAGTGAAGGAAATTCTGAACATCTTCAGTCAAGCATCGGGGCTGCACACTAATCTCGCCAAATGCTCAGTCACCGCCATCTATGGAGGCGAGGACACTCTACCAGAGATAGTGTCCATCCTAGGCTGCCAAGTGCAACCCTTCCCCATCAAGTACCTGGGCCTGCCATTAAGCACGCGAGCAATTCCAAAAGCGCACTATCAGTCCTTGGTCGAGGCGGTTGCTAGGAAGCTCCCACCGAGCCATGGAACGCTGATGGCAAGGAACGGCAGACTGGTCTGGGTCAAGTCCGTGCTCCGGGCAGTCCCCATCTATGCCATGATGGCCGAAGACCTGCCGCCTTGGGCAAGAAAGGAGCTCGACGACATATGCAGAAGGTTCTTCTGGGCAGGAAATGACCAATCGGTAAGGGGGAAATGCATGGTAGCCTGGCAAACTTGCTTCAGGCCAACACAGCTGGGAGGATTGGGGATCAGCGATCTGAAACTTGCCGGTTTTGCACTCCAAACGCGATGGCTATGGCTGCAGAAGACTGACCATGATCGAGCGTGGAGCCAGCTACCGATCCAAACCTCCAAAGAGGTCCAAGCCTTCTTCAAAGCCTCAACCTACACAAGCCTGGGTGACGGACAATCAGCACTGTTTTGGGAGGACAGATGGATTGATGGACAGGTGTAGCCACCATCGCCCCATATCTCCATCAGAGGATACCTCACCGGGTACGCCGCAAGCAAACTGTCAGGGAAGGCCTTCAGGGCAGAGCCTGGGTGCGCTGCATATCCGGAGGGCTCTCGCTGCATGAACTGACAGACTATCTTCATCTTTGGGGAATAGTTGATGGCATCCAACTCGGCGATCAACCGGACAAGACCATCTGGCGCTAGACCACAGACGGGACCTACTCCGCTAAATCGGCTTACAACATGATGCACACCGGCTCCATTACAATGCCCGGCCATAGGTTGATCTGGAAGACTTGGGCACCCCTTCGTGTCAAGATCTTCCTCTGGCTCGCCATGAAGCACAGACACTGGACCGGCGATAGAAGGGCGAGGCATGGTCTCGAGGCTAGGGAGCTATGCTACCTCTGCGACCAAGGTCAGGAAACGATCGACCACATCATCGCTGTCTGTCCATTTTCCAGGGAGATTTGGTTCCATGTCCTGCAAGCGCTACAGCGCACTTTGCCGGCGTCCTCACAAACAGTGCTAGCCTGGTGGCGCAGCTTACGATCCATGTTCACCAAAGACTGGCGAACTGGTATGGACTCTCTCTTCGCCCTCGTCTCCTGGCAGATGTGGAAAGAACGGAACGCAAGATGTTTCCGAGAAGCGACAGCGACGGTGAGCGAGCTGCTGCAGATCATCAAATCTGAGGCCCACCAGCAAACGGGTTGAGAGCTCTGGCGCAGGGTTAGCTCGCCACTAGCACAGGGTAGTTTACTTACAGAATGTAGCGTGTAACAAAAAACTAACGACCGGGAGCGGCACTCTTGTAATTCAAACTCTACTCCTAATACAATGATACGCACACTCGTGCGTATTCGAGAGAAAAAAAAACAGCAATTGATTTATCAAAGGTTAGTCGTTTACAAATTACAATACACCATTAGAATGATTTGAAGCAGAAACCAGAGGTCCGAAATTACCATGTATCATTGTATCCTTATGATCTTATACCATCAGCATATGGAGACGCCTCTATTTTATTTCCAAACGAACCTTTTCCAATAGCGCGCAAAACCTTTTCCAAGCCATATCATACCAAAACGAAAATATATTCATATTTGGATCCCCACTTCATAGCTACCATCAGCATATGGAGTAAACAGTAAGTATGTCCTAAACTTCTAACTAGGACAGTTGAATAGATTGCTATTGATCATCGTGGTGAGTTGCATATAACAGAAGTGCATACAGATTGCCACAATGACAGATTCCATATAAAAAGAGACACGGTAGAGATGAACAGCTATATATTGCTCCATCTCCCGGCTATATGAGGGCTCATTTTCTGTATTCTGAGAGGACAAGCAAGCGGGAAGCCAACACTTGCAATATGTGACATTTGGAAACCTTGAGTAGTCAAGTGTGCACTCCCTTCATCCCTCTAGGTTAGGTCTAGTCAAGTGAGATTTTTGTAGCTTGTTACTCTTGGAGAACCTGAGTGAACACTTGGAGTTGTGGGTGCCTCTGAAAGGAAGGATTGCACAAGGTTTGAGTTCGCCTTCTTGTGTCTTGCAGCGGCATAAGGGAGCTATACTCTTAAGGAGTGAATACTCTTGACTTGAGTAGAAGTGCTCAAACATGGAGTGGGGTGTATCCAATACCTCGTACCACGGGAAAAATCTGGTTCTCTCTTGTCCTCACTCTTACGTTCATGCATTTCATTCGATATCTCATGCTTGTTCGAGTGTTGTTGTGTTTGAGCATGTCCAATCCGAAAAAAAATGCAGACATAGGCTCGATCCCATTTATTTCTATTAACGAGAACAGAACCGAATACTTTGTCACCCTGCCTCTAGCACTTCTTCTAAGACCTAATTCAAGACTAGATACCTAGGTAAACAAAAAAACAGGAGCAACAGCTAGAACAAAAGGACCGAAGAAAAAACACATCAAGATTACCACGCAGGGTCCACTCAGAGAATCCAATTAATGTAGTGATTTCATGAGACCATACAAGTTGGTTCGATGGAAGCAAGAGGAAATCCACAAGCACAAGTACTCCAGCCATATAACTCATACATATCAAAGGTGACATCATGAGATCACCATGAACACTACTAAAGATTAAACCATCGTTGGCGTCATAATCAACTCCACTGCACCATCTTCATGTGATTCTTCGGCATCCTCGACAACTGTTATAGCATACAATGAAAATGAAATAACATAAATATATACTTGGTGAACTACAGCATATGAAATACTTATCCCTTTATATATGCTACTAACAACTGGGAACAGATGAAACACAAACCTCAATTCTCAACTACATAAAAAAAGTAAAACATCAATAATTTGTAGGACGTACATGTCCAGCTGGAATTGAGAGCAAATACATACATATAAAAAAATTCAATGTGCATATATGGAAACATCAGCAAATCCATTAAGACACAACAAAGCCTTCCAACTAATGTGTTGGACCTGCACTGTCGTACTTAATTTTATATATTGATATCTTAGCGTTCATTACTAAAAGTCTAAAACCAGTGTGTATAGTACAAAGGAAGCATGATCCTTTAATTTAGAGCATGCACCTAGCTCATATATATGGACCAAAGCCTAGGCCACCTTGTCGATTAACCAACACACAAGGCTATTATTCATGCTTTCAGACATATGCCCATTGCATTGTCTGCTACTTCTAATAAATATCTAATTGATCAACTTGTAATATTATATTACTGAGGTAGAATAAATGATAATGTCAGATCCAAGCCTCATATTCAGTTTCTAGAAAGCAATAGTCAAAGCAGTATAGTCATCCATCCACAAGAGAAGCAGATGACGACACTGCAACCAAATCACTAGCACATTACAGACGGGTTCCCCCGCCGCGAACCCTAACCCTAGCCCGCGCGCCTCCCATGGACGAGGACGCCGGCGGCGGGACACCTCACAGTTAGCCCCTCGTCGCTTGCCACTCCGGCGGCGCCGACCACCCAAACCTCTACCCCACCCGTCCGTCCACCGCTCGCCTCCATGGAACGCGGCTCCCCTTCCCGTCGTTCGTGGGCTGATGAGTGTGAGGAGGCGGACGACGCGGACTCCGGTGGACAGGCCAGCCCGCTCGTCCTCCCCCCGTTGGCCGCTGCGGCGCATGCGGCCCACGTCATGCGCTCGAGCTCCCTCAACCCCGACGCCGAGCCATTCTCCGCCTCGCCGGGAGGGAGGCTCCGCTTCTCCGACTCTGAGGAGTCCCTGGAGCCTGAATCCCCGCCTCCCCCTGGTCGAGGGAAGGCCCCTGTGCGTCCTCGTCGCCAGCGCAGGGACCGCAGCCGCCGTGCTGAGCCTTCTGGCTTCATGGCTGCGGCACACCGGGAGGTGCCCCGCCCTGCCAGAGCCACGCAGGAGAAGCTGAAGTCTGTTGTCGTGCACCCTGCGCGCTTGAGTGTGGAGCCGGACGCTGACGGGTTCCGCAAGGTCGAGAGCCGGAGGCGGTGGCGCCGCGCAGCCCCTGCCAGCAGGGCTCGCCCGGTGCCACAGCACCTGGTCGGCTTGTGCTTCAATTGCCTGAGCAAGGACCATGTGCGAGTCAACTGCACCTTCCCCTCCAGGTGCTTCTCATGTCTGCAGGAGGGCCACCAAGCACGCGACTGTCCCCGCGCCATCCACACGGACAGCTGGGCTGGAAAGCGTGGGCGGTCCCCTTCGCGTGCGCGTGGACGTGGGGATGTGGCGCGTCGTCGTCGACATTCACCTACCAGCCGCAGCCATGCCAGTGTGCCTCGTACGGACCGGGCTTCCTCCGGCGCTCCGGAGTTATCGTCGCCGGAGCAGACTCGTCGCCGGTCTCCGCCTGCTTGCGAGCCGCAGGACAGCCACCATCAGGTGCAGGCGGCCTCTGGGGGCGACGAGACTCGTCTTGCGGGGGGTGGTGACGCGCCGAGCGCACCTGTCGCTGGCCTGGACAACGTCGAGCGCATCCCCCCTCCGCGGCCGCTACACCAGCCACCGGCATCGCCATCAACACGTGCGCGGGAACCGCTGCTGGAGATGGTCGTTGTCCCTCGTTCTACGTCGATTCAGGCGGCTGAGGATGCCTTGTCCTCCCTCGCCCTGCTGGCATTGGTGGTGGGGACGCGGCCACCGGTTTCCCAGCCATGGTGCGGGACCATCTGCGCGACTTGCTTCGGCATCGGTGATGATCAGGCGTCGGTGCGCCGTTTCTGGCCAGATGATTTCATTGTTCGCTTCAGTCGCCGCGAGGACCTTGAGCTCGTCCTTGGGACGCCGCCGCAGGTGGGCGGCCCGTTCAGTCTCCGGTGGCGGCCATGGTCGAGGATGATCATGGCCTCTGCTGGGGAATTCCGATTCCGCGTCTTGGTGGCCATGAAGGGCATCCCGTCCCATGCCAGATCTGAGGACACGGCCCAGACGATACTCGGCTCATCCTGCGTCCGTGTCGTGCTGGCCGATGATGGCGCCGTAGATGAACCTGACGACGAGCGCGAGCTGTATGTCGCCACCTGGTGTGCTCACCCCGACCTCATTCCTGATGAGAAGATCATGGCGATCCCGGAGAAGGAAGAACAACATGATGCTGGGCCTCCCCTTTTCCTCCGGCCGGAGGTCATCCACGCTGAGGTACCGGCGCTTCGGTACCTGGTGCGTCTGCGCGTCGTTGAGTACCAAGACTGGCATACGCCGCCGACGTCCGACGACGAGGATTACAGGCGCCGCGACGACACCGACTCTGACAGTGGCGACAGCAATTTCAATGGGTACTGGCCGGGATTCTCCGACCGCGGCGGCGCCGGTGCTCGGCCGCGCACCACGAGGTTTGGCAGCGACGGCGACCCGAGGCTCGGTCGCGGGTCCGGCCCAGAATTTCGGGCGCGTGGGACCAACAACGTCATCAAAGTGGGGCAGGTGGAGTGCCCAGTCATGTCGCAGCTGGGTGCAATCTCCGGTGCAGCGCCTGGCAGCCGGAATTCTGGCCAGGTCCGGACACGTGTCGACGAGGCCATGGACCAAGAAGTTGACCTCGGTCCAGGAGCTGACCGTTCACTCTCTCCTGTCAAGATGTTGGTTGAAGACCCGATGTGCACAGAGGCCATGCTCTGCTGCACGCCGAAAGCTCTGGCTGACCAGGGGGACCCGGGGGTAGCCCATGCCCTGAGGCCTGAGCAGCCGGAAAAAGGGGATTGTTGGGAGAATGCTTGATGATGACTTTTTAATGGTTGCGGGCCATGCGGCATGCATGCGCGGTGATGTAGCTGAGATTTGGAATTGCAGGGCGGACGTGTCAGCTGAAGCCACGAAGCGGCTACTTGGGGCCAGCTTGGACGAGGAGTGGGCTCTCATGGCGGGCTTGGAGGTCAGGGATGTAACTTGGGCCGCTACTGGGCTGGGGCCAGTGACTTCTTGCCTCAGCCCTCAGCCCGGAGTCACCCGGGAATGACGACATCCCCTCTCAGCCGGATACCACGGACCCTCAGGAAACTGATGATGAAGCAGTCGCAGTCGTGCCTGTGCCGATGGATGACTTCGTTGCGAGATTCAGGGCTCCGCTTCCTCAGGCAATTCTCTCCACGCCTAACCTCAGAACCACGAGGCCAGTAAGAGGGAGGGAAATCGATAACGAGGACCTGCTGCCCAAGAGGAGTTCGAGGCTAGCTGCAAAGAGCAAATTCCGTGAGGCCAAGCCCGAAGCGCAGGCAAGGAAGATCCTCATGAAGAAGCTTGGGGTGGAGGTGGAAACGCAGGAGCCAGACACGGCATCATTTGACGAGTTCCACACCCGCCCTCACCTCGCCGTTACCGGTGGAGACCAGGGTGGCCATGCAGACGTACTACCTAGGGAAAGGTTGCCGGCCGGCCGAGGTAACGGGCGCGGTCTAGGGCTACGCACGCCTGAGTCGTCCTTTCCATGTTTTAGCTATGTTAGCTCAGAACATTCTGATTTGGAACGTTCGCGGTCTAAATTCGCGAGCGCGTCGTGATGTTGTACGGGAGTTTGTGGCGCAGGAGTCGGCCACGGTCGCTTGTCTCGTGGAGACAAAAACTGTTGTAATGTCGGCTGCTATATATGGCCAATGACTTAATGGGAATGGCGCTTCATTATGTGTGCTTGCCGGCCGTCAGGGCCTCTGGGGGTATTGTTGTTGCGTGGCAAACTGATGCTTGGGCTGTCTCCAGCCGTGTCTGTCGTTCCTTTTCGATCACGCTCTGTCTACAGCCGGTGGCGGATGACGCATCGCCATGGTCGATGACTGTCGTCTATGGGCCAGTGCTCGACGGGATGAAGCAGGCGTTTCTGGATGAGTTGATTGACCTGAACGCCGCTATCGCCGGGCCACTACTCATCTGTGGTGACTTCAACCTGATTTATCAGGCCGCAGATAAGAGCAATGACAGGTTGAACCTGCGCTGGATGCGGCGTTTCAGGCGTGCCATTGACAGCATGCAATTAGAGGAAATTCACCTGCATGGTAGGCTTTTCACGTGGAGCAACGAACGAAGGCGCCCGACTTTCGAACGTATTGACAGAGCGTTCGCCAACATTCAGTGGCTGGACCTTTTCTCCAGTCACCATCTCAGGACCCTGTCCTCGGATTGTTCCGACCACGCACCTCTTCTGCTACAGCTGCGAACTGAGCCGTGGGCCGTGCCACGTTTCAGGTTCGAGCCGTTCTGGATACGCCAACATGGATATGAGGATGTCGTTCGCCAGGCTTGGTCCTGCACATTGCCGGGTGCTGACGCATGTCGTGTGCTGGACTACAAGCTGAGAGCTACAGCAAAAGCCCTCAGGAGCTGGAGTGCAAAGAACATTGGTTGCGTGCGCACCCAGCTCTTCGAGACAAGGGAGATAGTCGCGCAGCTGGACAAGGCGCAAGAGGAGAGGGCACTCACTGATGATGAGCTTGCTCTCAGGAGTGGCCTAAAGCGGCAGAGCCTGGGACTCGCCTCACTGGCCAGAACGATTGCGCGCCATCGTTCACGCATCAGGTTTCTGGAGGATGGAGACGCAAACACCAAATTTTTTCATTTACAGGCGTGCCACAGGAGTCGGAAAAACCACATTCCTGCAATACACCATGAGGGGCAGTGGTTCTCGGCTGATGAAGCCAAGCAGGACCTCATTTACACTTACTACCACAACATCCTGGGTACGCCGTTCACGCGGTCGCATGGGCTGGTTCTTGATGGACTGCTGCCACGGCTCGACCTTACAGGCATCGATGCCTGCTTCACTGAACAAGAGATTTGGGAATCCATCAAGGCTATGCCGCTGGACCGGGCACCCGGGCCAGATGGCTTTTGCGGGGCATTCTACAGGGCCTCATGGGAGACCATCAAAGTTGACGTCGTGCACGCGTTTAACGTGCTGTGGTCGCTGGATGCACGGAGCTTCAACCTGCTGAATGACGCTCTGATGGTTTTGCTTAGGAAGAACTCGGCACCGACAAGACTAAAGGACTATAGGCCCATAAGCCTAATACATAGTTTCAGTAAGCTATTCGCCAAGGGTTTGGCGAGGAGGCTAGCACCAAGGCTGGGACATATTGTAGCGATGAATCAAAGCGCGTTCATCAAGGGAAGATCCATCCACGACAACTTCAGATCGGTGCAACTTGCTTGTCGATGGTTGCATAGCAAGAAATTCCCAGCAGTGCTAATCAAAGTCGATATTGCCAAAGCCTTCGACTCAGTGGCTTGGCCGTTTCTCTTACACGTCCTCGAACATGTCGGCTTTCCTCGAAGATGGACTAATTGGATTTCGATCTTGTTGTCTACTGCTAGCACGAAGGTGCTGCTCAATGGTCGCCCAGGAAGGAGAATAGCACACGCGCGGGGGCTACGGCAAGGGGATCCCCTCTCGCCAATGCTATTTGTTATGGTTTTTTTTTTGAGTAATTGCTATTTGTTATGGTTATGGAGCCGCTGAATGCATTGATTCGGGAGGCTGATCGTCTCCGCACGTTCGCTCCACTGCTAGGAAGATCCATCAAGCATAGGGCCTCGCTCTACGCGGATGATTTAGTTGTCTTCGTCACGCCGGCTGCTGAGGACCTCACCTGCCTTCAGCACATTCTGTTGCTATTTGCGGGGGCGTCTGGACTAATAGCCAACATTGATAAATGTGTCGCCTCGCCGATTCGCTGCACTGAAGAAATGATGTTGGATGTGCAAACGTCCTTCCCATGTGTTGTCGCCCCGTTCCCGTGCAGGTATCTGGGCATTTCGCTGTCGCTAAAGAGGCTGAAACGTGCAGAGGAGCAAGCATTGGTGGATTCAGTCGCCGCGAGGATCCCGACTTGGAAGTCAGGACTGCTCACGCACGCGGGACGAGTGTTACTGACCAAGGTCACGTTGTCGGCGATCCCGGTGCATATTAGCATTGCGTGCTGCCTATCAACCTGGGCCATTGAGCAGATTGATAGACGTTGCAGGGCTTTCCTCTGGTGCGGTACTGACACAGCGCTAGGAGGAAAATGCAAACTGGCCTGGACTACTGTCTGTCGTCCGACATCTCTGGGCGGCCTAGGTGTTTTGGATCTCAGGTTCTTTGGGCTGGCCCTCAGGCTACGTTGGGAATGGCTAAGCAGAGTTGACCCTGATCGCTGCTGGGCTACACTGCCGGCACGTGCTGAGAAGAATGTAGTCGCAATGACAGACGCCAGCATGACTGTGATCATCGGCGATGGGGCCTCAGCAAAACTGTGGACGGACAATTGGTCCAATGTTGGTTCGCTATGCTCATTTGCGCCTCAGTTGTTCGCTGCCATCTCACCGAGAGGAAAGAAGATGTCTCTAAATGATGGTCTCTTCCAGAACCGGTGGGCGCGTGAAATTCATGGTGCGGACACTGTGCAGGTGCTCCTGCAATACCTGCGTGTGTGGGCAATCCTACGCGTCGTCGTTCTCGATCCGCATGTGCCGGACCGATTCACATGGAAGTGGTCGCCTAATGGGAAGTACAGCGTGTCGTCGACCTACAGAGCTTTTTTCGAAGGATCAACTGCGCTCCTTGGTGCCAAGGAATTAGGGAAGACTAAAGCTCCACCGAAGGTCAAGTTTTTTATGTGGTTGGTGCTTCACCGCAGGATTTGGACTGCAAATCGACGATTGCGGCATGGCCTACAGGATTCAGATGACTGCAACCTGTGCAGCCAGGCATCCGAGACGTGTGATCACTTGTTCGTGGGGTGTGTGACTACCAGGCAACTCTGGTATAGGTTGCTTCTACCTTTGGGGTTACAGGACTTGACGCCGCTGACAGAGGAAAGCTTGGGAATTTGGTGGCTGAGACAGAGAGAACGGCTGAGTGCTGACAGCCGGCCACCGTTCGATACCCTGCTACTGCTCATCACCTGGACAATCTGGAAGGAGCGGAACAATAGGGTCTTCAACCGAATCACGTCCAACTTGGCGGCAATCGCACAGGAGGTGATCAGAGAAGCGCAATGCTGGTGCGAGGCAGGGTACTCTTCGTTGGCTCACTTGATTAGCTTATGGTCGCAGAACCAGGTGGTCTTGTAATACGACTTTTGGTAATCCAGTAGCTAGGCTGTGGTTTGCTTTGGTGATGGTCTCTCGCCACCATCAGCTAACGGCTTTATTGTAAGGTCTATTGACCATTCCCGTCCTCTTAATGAAATTCGGGCATATATGCCTGCACGCGAAAAAAAAACTGCAACCAAATCAAATACAATAAATAGGTACCTAATTAGAAGAAAAAAAAGCAAATAGAAAAAGCATTTATTTAGTAACAAAAGCCACGGCAGAAAGTTGTTAACCACATGTCAAAACAGTGATAATTACTATAGTCTATATACAATTATTAAGAACCAAGCAGACGAAGGAGTAGGCATTTGTAGCTACAGTAGTATGAAGCAGCTAATTACCTGGGGTAGTAGCTGGTGGATTTCCATGATTTGCTGGCATATACTTGGAGATTCTACTAGGGCAATAGATGACCTCAAGACCACGGTATCTTCTAATGCCAAAGTAAGCGGCAGACTGCAGCCTGCCTTCATTCTTCATGTCAACAACAAGAATCCATGCCTTGGGGTGACTAAACTTCTCCCTGGCTACAATGTAAACATCATCTTCACCAGTAATGCAGGGAGAGGGCTGATAGATCGAGAGGTTCTGCATGTTTCTCCGCCGCAACAAGCCAGTGTCCTCCAGGACCGACGAAACAGCTGGGTCAATCGTGATGTTGGAAGCTCGTACCACAGATTCCTTGTGCCAATCCTCGTGGGAGGAGTTGCTGCTCATCCATTTCTTGTTGCTCCATGTGGTGAGCGCCCAGTCATCCACTCGCACCAAAGTCGACCCCGTTTCATCGTCCGTCTCCGGAAAAACTTCCTCGGTGATCTCCAGGTGAGCAAAATTGAGACATCCCTTGTCTCTGACGAAGGCGATGCCGCGGCGCTGCGCCGGGTTGCCGAGTTCCATTCCCCATCCGCGGTTATAGCTCATCTCCACCAGCGGCAAGGGGAGTGGCAGTTCACGGAGGGAGGGCGTGGGATCAAACACGTCGCAGAGCAGGATGCCACGCCAGAGATCGACCCAGCCCATGGTACCACCTTGGCCGCCGATGGTGATCACGGTGGTCCTATGATGACGACGAAGCCGGCCACAGTTCCCGGGAATCTTTACCGGAAATTCCTGCGGGGCCTCCAATGACAACAACCTGCTGATCCAGGTCGCGGGGAAAAGCCTCCACGTTTGTGTACGTGTCCGGGGGGCCTATCTCGACCGTCCATCTAGCCAGGTCGAGGTATCCGAGTGGAACAAGTGGAGTTGGTGCTGGTGATCGACGCCGGTGAAATCCAACGCAGCGACGGTGTAATGGCCGTTCGAGCGAGGAAGAAGGCCGACGTCGAATTTGTAGAAGTAGGGATGCGGGCGCCGTAGCAGCTGGAGCGACGGACGACGAGTAGTGTCGCCGTCGCCGGCCCCGGGGTGGTAGACGTAGTAGTCGAAGTCCTTGTCGTACAAGGCGAAGCGGTCGGACCCCATGTTCACGTGGAGGAGGAGGAGGAGGTCGTCCACTGAACAGAGGATCCCCGGGGCCACGGACCGGTTCAGGTCAGAGCAATACACGAAGAGCGTGGACGGCTGCGGCGGGCGCTTGAAGCAGAAAGAGACCTGGATCGGGTTCCCATTCCGGGTGCGGTCTCGGGCGGCGGTGCTGCTGCTGTCGTGGATGCCAACGACGGGCTCGGTGTTGATGATGACGCGGGCGGGGCATCGGGATCCTCGACGCGGACGCCGGGAGGACGGCGACATGGTTACAGTTGGAAGAGGCGCCGGTGGCTGGGTGCCCGCCGCCTGGTGCGGTGCAGCAGGATCTGCTTCCAAGGAAGGAGCAGATGGCGGCGCCGGAAGCAGGGGGCGATGACACGACGGGCCGAAGAGGAAAGGCCCAAACATCGGATGGGCCGGCCCATGGTCTCATCTTTCTTTCGCATTTCTTCTTTTCACTCACTCTAGGCCCAACAAAATGTTAGGGTCCATAATATAATCTTACTTATCATAGTCTCGTGAATAGTTTAAAATCCAACTTTAACTGAGATTAACGAGCTGAGCCTAATGATCCGGGTTGAAGATGGAAGTCATTCAAAATCAAGTCATTTTGAAAAACGAATTCGATCAGAACATTTTTAAAATGAGCCATGGAGCCAGCTCAACGAGCCTTTTGCCCAGCCCAAGTACTCCACCGTGAACAAATTGGCTCGACGGTCGAACCAGGACTTTCTTTTTCCGCTAGCACTGTTGTACGGCTAGTGTTTTATCGTGTATATAAAAAATTAGAATAACTTAAATTTGAAAGAAAGAGTTTTATTTAGAGCTAGCAATCCACTTGTTTTATATGGACATAAGTGAATACTCATATGGAACATGTTCAATTGAATTGTGTGCTCGCGGTTTACATATCATGTGAATACGAGGGACCGGACCACCAACATCATACTTCATCTAAAAAGGATCATAAGTTTTCTTGGTTTTATTGTTAGTTCAAATCTTGAGTGCAAACATACAAAAGCAACAAATGGATACAAGATACCAAACCTAAATTGTCAAAGCATTTATGATGTATTGAATAGTGAGATAAGATACCAAACTTTAAGTATCAAAACATTTATGAAATATTGCATAGTGATACAAGATATCAAAACAATTAATGGATAGTGATAGAAGATATCAAACCATTATATTGGATAGAGATACAAGAAATCAAAATCATTAACGGATAGTGATAGAAGATATCAAACCATTTATGATATATTGGGTAGTGATACAAGATATTCAAACATTTATGATGTATTGGATAGTGATAGAAGATATCAAACCATTTATGATAGAGATACAAGATATCAAAACATTTATGATCAAGATATCAAACCATTTATGATATATTGGATAGTGATACAAGATATCAAAACAAGTACTTCGCTGCGACCGGTTTTCCTGTGGACTCGGTGCGAGGTGTAGCACGGGGTAGCTAGAATAAGCTAGTACGTCAGCTCTTGCTCAAACCATTCGTGGGCATCCTCGGTCGAACTTGGGAAAGGTTGAGACATCGAGGTATCCCTTACGTACCGACAGGTCATACGGGCGATATCCTTTGTCTTTGGTGGGGTTAATGTGTACCCCTCTGTAGAGTCTTGAATTATATGTTATAAGTTCTATGCTTCTAGATACGGACTAGTGGCGGAAAGGACTCGGAAGATTGATTTCCAATTGCGAATTGCTTACATTTATTCAATCATGCCATGCTTGCTTAGATGTTAAGATCACATTTACCTTTGTGTATAAAATGGTTTATATAAAACCAACCTTGCTAATGAACCAAATGCATACCCCTTGTTATTATATTTGGTAAGTCCTGCTAAGTATATTTGATTACTCACCCTGCAATTGCTTAAGTTTTGCAGGTATGTCAGTCGTCCCATCTTATGGTTTCTTCTACACACCTGAGTCCTCTGAGGATCAGAAGCGGTAGAAGTGTTGTGGTGGTGTAGATGCATGGAAATGGCATGCCCATGTACTGTATCTTAAAACTTATGTTGTTTTCATAAAGACTTCCACTAGTGTACTCTGAATGGTGTAATGTAAGGACTAATGTCTGAACAACCTTGTTGTAACTTAATGTACTACTTTTATTATGATGTGAACTGGTCGTATGTTGTAATAATCCTTTCCGTCCACGTGAATCCTGGATGAAGGTTGGTTTAGTGCATCATATATATGGGTGGTGTACCGGGATGACTGATTAAGTTTATTATCTAACTAATGGTAGCCAATGGAAGACTACTTAGCTAGGTAATTTACTTAAGAGTGAGACAATCATGACAATTTGAATTCATTTCGGGTCCCAAATACTCAATTCAAAATCGAATGAAGATTAAATGAAGAGGACGAATATCACATATGGACATGAGTGTCTTATGGGTGGAGTGGTTAGGGGAGGAACACGCGAGGCCTTAGCCCTTAGGTCATGGGTTCGAGCCCCCACGGTCGCGGAGCACGTGTTTTTTGCGCAAAAAATCATGAGGCTTGGCTTGCGCGACGGCTAGGAACATGAGCCACCTCTAGAAACCGATGATTTGCAGAGACAGAAGAGTAGAGGTGGCTGATGATTTGTAGAGACGGGTGTGCACCCTCCTTGAGATGAGGTTTCGGACAGAGTGGTGCTATTTTCATTCCAATGGCATTTCATGATAAGTAACTGGTGGAGCCTTCCTTCAATACCTTATAACTGTCTCAACCATTCCACTTATATTGGAAAATGTGGCTGGGAAAACCTTTGTTATCCTCTCGAACGAAGTCAAACTTGATGGTGTGAAAAATCGTCAAATGAGACATCGAGAAAATCTGGTGATTTTTTTTTCATAAGAGAGGCCTTTACCATATAGCATCATGTTGGTCACTGCCACGACATGGTGCCTTTGGATGCCGATCCAGTGGTTTCATCTGACTCTATATTTAGAGTACCTGACGTCTCATTTTAAAGAGATATTCCTTACCTAATCGGCACTTTACCCACTGCTGCTTATCAAATGATGGATATGTTGCCTATACTCGTTAGGAAGAAATTTATACCAGTTAAAAAAGAGAAAATTCAATATTTGACTCTCGCACGTTCTCAAGATTTGACACCCAATTCGCATGCCTTTCAAAATATAACCCTGAGCACATAAATTCTTTCAATATGAGGGATTTCTCTCTTTTCCGCTCCTTACTTATTTCTAATATATATAATATAATTTTCACTGTTGATGGCACCGGAAAAAGGCCATACTGCCCCTCCCTCTAATTTGAAGACCTGGACGGACGCTCACGCTCCCTCGCAGGTTCTCCAGTCTGCTCGCGCTACATCGTCGAAGGAGGATGCCGGGGTCACGCCTGGTGGCGGTGGCCGGCCGCGCGCCCCCGCAGCCGTGTCCCAAACCCTAGCACGGGCCTGGGCGCGCTTGGCCTGGATGCGCGGCGAGTGGGGGACGACTGCGGGTTGGTCGAGCGGCTAGTGGGGGCCGACGGTGGCCGGATCCAGACGACGGCTGGTCGAGCGGCTCCTCCATCGTGAGTCGCGACCCCGCGCGACTGTTGTTCGCGTCCGAGCGAAGGAAGCGAAGCTTTTCCTTCTTTCCAGGGAGGGGCAATATGGTTTTTTCTCGTGCCATCAACAGTGAAAAGGATATATTGGAAATAAGAAAAGAGAGAAATCCCTCGTATCGAAAGAATTCGCGTGTCCAGAGTTATATTTGAAATACATGCGAGTTGGGTGTTAAATCTTGAGGGGCGCGCGAGCTAACAGTCAAATATTTCTCGTTAAAAAAACCGTACTCTTGCGCGCACGTATCAGTGCGTAGAAATTAACTAACAACAGCGATAGAAATTTAGAACTTAGAAAAAAACACCCATGACATATACAACCCAATCTATATCAATTCAAAGTTCATAGATCACATAGCTCATCTGAAAGCTCTAGTTTGGTTTTAGTTAATTAATGAAACCCTAAATGCTAACCTAGTTTATCAAAGTGATTGTGAGATAGGTAGCACTACTTTAAGTGATGAAGCAATGGTCAAGATCATGACGACGGTGATGGCATGGTGATGATCAAATGCTTAAGCTTGGAAAAGAAGAAAGAGAAAAACAAAAGGCTCAAGGCAAAGGTATAAATTGTAGGAGCCATTTTTGTTTTAAGTGATCGAGACACTTAGCGAGTGTGATCACATTTAGAATCGATAGCCGTACTATTAAGAGGGGTGAAACTCGTATCGAAATGCGGTTGTCAAAGTGTCACTAGATGCTCTAACTCATTGCATATGCATTTAGGATCTAGTGAAGTGCTAACATCCTTGAAAATATTTGTGAAAATATGCTAACACATGTGCACAAGGTGATACACTTGGTGGTTGGCACATTTGAGCAAGGGTGAAGAAGATAGAGTTGAAAAAGAGTTAGTCGCGCTGGTCACAGAGTGACCGGACGCGTCCGGTATGGAGATCGGACACGTCCAGTATGTGGCTCAGGACTGAACTGCACAATGCGACCGGACGCGTCGGTCGCCACACCGGACGCGTCCGGTATGAATCTGCATGGTCGGTGTTCGGTAGTGCAGTTGATCGAACGCTGGCAGCGTCCGGTTGAGCGTGGATGCTTACTGTACTCGACCAGACGCTGAGGCTCAGTGTCCGGTCAGTTTCTAGCAGACATGTCCGGTCGGTCCTGGAGGTTTACTGGACTCGACCGGACTCGGCGGCTCAGCGTCCGGTCATTTGTAGTTTTGCGTCCGGTCTGAGCTTCCGATCGCATGAAAGTGTGGGCTGCAACGGCTACCTTGTCTTGAATTGGACACGTGGCGGTCTGGGAGAGACCGAACGCATCCGGTCGATCTACCGGACACGTCCGGTATTCACGAATGGAGCGTCCGGTGTTGCGTCCGGTCGATGCGCAGTTAGCCCAATAATTGAGCCAACGGCTCTATTTCGTAGGGGCTTCTATTTAAAGCCCCATGGTCGGCTCAAGCTTACTCCCTTTACCATTTGCATTGACATAACAACCTTGTGAGTTTAGCCAAAGCCCTCCCACTCATCTCCATCATTGATTCATCATCTTTGTGAGATTGAAAGTGAATCCAAGTGCATTGCTTGAGTGTTTGCATCTAGAGGCACTTGGTGTTCGTGTTTCGCTGCGGGATTCGCTTGTTACTCTTGGTGGTTGCCGTCACCTAGACGGCTTGGAGCAGCGAGGATCATCGAGCGGAGGGTGGTGTTTGTCTCCGACTCCGATCGTGGTGATTATGAGGGGTTCTTGATCTTTCCCTAGCGGAGAGCCAAAAGGTACTCTAGTGGATTGCTCGTGGCTTGTGTGATCTTCATCTTGTGTTGGTTGTGCGACACCTATTGAGGGTTTTGTGTGTGATGCCAATTAGCGCATGAACCTCCAAGTGAGTGAATCGCCACAACGAGGAGTAGCTTGCCGGCAAGCAAGTGAACCTCGGTAAAAAATCATTGTGTTCATTATTTGATTCCGAGGTGATTGGTCATCATTGTTATTCATTTTTATGATTGATTGGCTCCTTCCTCGATACGGCGGTATAACCTTCTTGCTCACTCTCTTACATTACCGCAAACTAGTTGTCAAGCTCTTTAGTGTAGCTAGTTGTGAGAGCTTGTTAGTTTAGTTAGTGTGACTTTTTAGTTAGCCTTTGAGAGCACACTACCATAGAGTAGTGTCATACCCTTTGTGTAAATAGATTCTATCTAAATTAGAATTGTGTTAGGTGGCTTGCATTTTGAGTAGGCTAGCGCAACTCTTGCTTCGTCTCATAATTGTTTAACTATTTTGTTAAGTGTTGTTGTAGAAATTTTATTAGGCTATTCACCCCCCTCTAGCCATTAGGACCTTTCATCATCGACGAACCGTAACAGCAATGCTAATTCACCAATTCACCAATCATGCAATCACCATATATGATGAGAAAAATCTTTAAAAGAATATCTTTTCATTACATACAAAAAAAAGGTTCTTCATTTCCGTCTCTGGTTCCTGCACAGATTTTCCGACTTAGGTCTTATTTGGATGCATATGTATTTATCACAATCCACGTATGTTAACGGATTGGAATGAAATTAAGTTCCATTCTAATTCACTCAAACACATGTAAATTTAAGATCAAACATAGGCTTAGCAGTTCACAGAGCAAAGTCGCTACACCGACCGGCGTGAGTGGCGGCACTGTAGCATGGGATCTGAACCGCCCATATGGAAATAAACGGTCGAAAATAATCCAAAGTCGGGCATGCATCACTGACTTGACAGCGCGCGCTGATCTCGACATTTCTTTATGGTGGGGTGGCGCATACGACTCCCCCTGGCCCTGGGCGACCGCCACGGCCACGCCACCGCCGCTCTACTCCACCCAGGTGCCCAGGTCGTCGAGGAGCCCTTCGCCGGCGACGGGCACCCACCAGGTATTCACACTCTTTCTTTTCCCCTTCCTCCTGCTGTGCGAAATCGAGCACTCAAACCCTAAGGTTTATTTGGCGATTTGTTTCCGGATCTGATCAAATTACAAGTGTTTATATACATGTATTGTGCTGTGCGTTCCTACTGACTTCGTTTTTTTTTTTTGCAAAGATTATGGAGAATATTCGGTTGCCTTCGATGCCGTCCATGCGAGGCGCCACCTGGGAGGTGGATGCACCTCACTGCCAGGGCTGTTCTGTTCAGTTTACCTTTTTTACTAGGAAGGTAAATCAAATCCCCTTGCAGCGATGGCTCACCTCCTGCCTTTTCTGTTTCTGAAAAGTGTAAATTTATTAGTCCATAGTCTCGTAAAACTATCATGCTTGGACTTGGTACAATTATTTATTTCAGTGGGATTCATAATGTTTTGGCTCAGTTACTTTGTTTACATTACATGCTCCAGCTCCACTATCAGCGAAACTCACCCTGTGTTGGACTACAAAGCAAGTTGATAAATGAACTTGTTGATTAATGAAATCATCTGCTGGCAGTGGAAGATACTGACCTTGATGTTCTCTTGGTTTCATGTCTCATTACAGATGACCTTGTCACCCCAGTTCTAGTATTATCATGACCTTACGTCTCTAGAGTCCATTCTCACCTGACACTCATGACTCCTTTGTCCATGCTTGCCATGAAAATTGTTTGCCGCTGCCCATGGCTAGATCACAGTTTGACTGGAGCTCGATTTGTTTTTGCTTGAAACCTTGCTGTGGGGGGGGAATCAAGATATGTTCTCCATTGTTTTTCCTTTAGTCATTTATTGCTGGTAAATATGGTCTATCATGAAGTTCTGAAACTCAAATCTACTGTTTAGAAATATCTCGCTTGCTTGTTTGAGTACTTAATATGCTTGCGTTCACCATTTCACGGTGTTTATGAACATGCCATTGGCCATTCAGTTAAACTGTGAACTCTGTTGTAACCTTATGGTCTCATAAGGGGCTGTGTTAACTTTTGGATAAATTGATGTAGCACCATTGCCGAAGATGTGGGGGCGTGTTCTGCAATAGCTGCACCCAGCAAAGGATGGTTTTACGTGGACAGGGCGATTCACCTGTTAGAATCTGTGATCCTTGCAAAAAGCTTGAGGAAGCAGCACGCTATGAATTGAGATATGGACACAAAAATATAGCTGCAAGAGGTCTATTTTCTTTTGCTTATCCTTTTGATCTGATATGTATTTAATTAGTATATTTTTGAAAATCGTAATAAACTGATAGCAATCAAGATCTTGTTGATAAAAAAAAATCAGACTATCAGCATGGATTCTATTGAAGATGCAATTTATGTACCAATTTGGTTATCATCATCATATAGAGCACATTTGATAATGGGGTGGTCCTGTGCAAAGTTCGGGCTGGTTCATACTATTTCAGTTTTTTTTTTAAACATTTAACTTTGCTTTATGGGAGCTATATGCCTATATCTATAATAATCTCAGAAACAGAGATGCATTATTGTCACTATACGTCTATACCCTAATGAGTAATGATGGTGCTTGCAGCTTGTCACTAATGAAGAATTAAACATTTCTAGCAATATCTTGTTCTATCTCAGAAATTATTTTATTCTATGGTTTATCGTTTGTTAGCTACAAGTGCCTAACAGAAGGGCGGGCCTGGTGCAAGCGGTAGAGTCTTACCGCCTGTGACCAGAAGGTCCCGGGTTCGAGTCGCGGTCTCCTCGCATTGCACAAGCGAGGGTAAGGCTTGCCACTGACACCATTTCCTGGACCCATGACAGGCGGGAGCTCTCTCTGCCTGGGAGTCACGCCCTTTAGCTACAAGTGCCTAACAGCCTAACTGGTTGCAATGAAATATTTTTGGTCTTTGATACATTCTTCATAGTTCTATGTTGTATGCAGTATTTTGTATCACTGTATTGCACATACAAATTTGTCAAAATAGGATCTATGGGAGCTAAAAATCTATAGTGGAATTATGTGCGAAAGGTCTAACTAAAAAAAAACCTTTCATTCTGTTTCCACAGCTACCACAAAAGCAACCTCAAAACCAGAAGATGAAATTCTAAGTGAAATTCTTGGAGGTGATGGAGTGCAGATCCAGGTTTCTGGCAAGGAATCTCTGAATTCTGAGTTTCCTGGGATAAGTGCAATCAGTGCCAGTTCCTCCGGATCCAGTTCGAGAAGAACTACTGCTAATTTGAGTATGGACACAAATGGAGATGAGAGGCTTTCTGCTGAAGCACATGATTTTGACCTCAACAACACTGCATCTGTTTTTACCCCAGAGGAGTTGCGCCAACAAGCTGTAGAAGAAAAGAAAAGGTACAAAACTTTGAAATCAGAAGGTAAACCGGATGAAGCACTGCGGGTTTTCAAGCATGGCAAAGAACTTGAGAGGCAAGCTGCAGCGCTTGAATTAGAATTGAGAAAGAGCCGGAGAATGGCTACAAGAGCTCCTAATGTAGCTGCTGCAGTTAGTACCCCAACGACTGATAGTTTTGATGAGTCTGAAACAAAAAAGTATTCAGCTGGGAAAAGGGTCAAGAAAGAAAAGAATGATCTTGCCTCTGAGCTTAGAGACCTAGGCTTGTCAGATGCAGACCTTCGTGATGAAACGAAGGCAGCCCCTATTAGTGTGGAAGGAGAGCTGTCACAGCTTCTTAGAGAGGTGGCCCCTAAATCATCGGAGGGCAAAAAAACAGGTGGTATTGATAAATCTCAGGTTAATGCTCTGAAGAGGCAAGCCTTACTGCTGAAGCGGGAAGGTAGACTTGCTGAAGCAAAAGAAGAGCTGAAGAAGGCTAAAATCTTGGAAAAACAACTAGAGGAACAGGAGATTCTGGGTGAAGCAGAAGACTCGGATGATGATTTGGCTGCCATTATTCGGAACATGGACGATGATAAGCATGATGACATATGGATGGATGATCCAAACTTGCCTGCTTTTAACTTTGAACAAATTCTGGGTGCCTCTAATGATCTTGCCATTGATGGACACTTTGATGTTACGGATGATGACATGAATGACCCAGATATGGCTGCTGCCCTAAAATCATTTGGCTGGAGTGAGGAGGATGACAAACAATTGGAACATCATGAGCCTGTTTCTTCTTCAAATCAAGATGTGCTAAAGGAGCAAGTGCTTGCTCTTAAAAAAGAGGTTGTTGCAAACAGAAGGTCTGGTAATGTTGCAGAAGCCATGACCTTGCTTAAGAAGGCAAAACTACTTGAGAAGGATCTGGAAACTGAAGAGCCAGAATCAAAGGTTGCTTCTCTAGAGGGACAGAAAACTATGCTTGCAGAAGATGTCACTTTTGCAGGGATGACTGCACGACCTGTATTGGCACATAGAAGTAAGCTAGCAATTCAGAGAGAACTGTTGGCTCTGAAGAAGAAGGCACTAGCTTTGAGGAGGGAAGGGAAGGTGGATGAGTCTGAGGAAGAGCTGAAGAAAGGTAGCCTTCTAGAAAAACAGCTTGAAGAACTTGAGAATGCTTCCAAACCACCTGTAGTAAAGGAAACCAGGAGCTTTGCATCTAATCCCCCGTACAAGGTTGAACCCCCAAGTCTCAATCTTGCTGATGAGGGATATGAACCTGAGGTTACAGACAATGACATGCAGGATCCAGCATTGCTATCCATGCTGAAAAATATGGGGTGGGAAGATGTTGATACTGATTCTGCAAAAAGAAATGACAACCCATCGATTTGTTCACATGTAGTTCATCAGAAATCATCAAAAACTAAGGTTCAGCTTCAGAAGGAATTGCTTGGTATAAAAGGAAGGCTCTTGCACTCAGAAGGAAGGGAAAAACATAGAAGCCGAGGAGGAACTGGAGAAGGCTAAGGTCTTGGAGCAGCAACTTGCAGAGATCAACTCGACTGCTAGTCAAGGTGTTACTACTGCTGGACATCAGATTGTGGAAAATAAATTCGATGTTCAGCATGTCTCTAGTATTGATGCAACTGTACCCACATCTTCAGTAACAAAAACAATGAAATGGGATGATATATTGCAGGTGCATGGATCTGAACCTGGTATATCTGTGGATAGTCTGGGTGATTCTCCAAGCAAACTTCAGGTTGAGACAACTGGTTCTAAACAAATTCATGTGGCAAAGGAAAGTAGTGATGGAGCATCGTCAGCCTTGTGGCCAGCTTATACTAATTCTGTGGGATCTGAAAAAGGGTCACATTCACCTTCTGAACTACGTGTTCGTAAAGAGCCTCATAAAACACATGGAGATGATATTCTTACAGATGAGATCTTATTTCATAAGAGAAAAGCAGTTGCCTTCAAGAGAGAAGGGAAGATGGCAGAAGCTAGAGAAGAACTGAAACTGGCAAGACTCTTAGAAAAACGCCTTGAAGGTGCTCAACAAGACAGCATGGATGGTGGTGATAACTCCATTACTCCTGCTGGGGAACAGAGCACCGTGGTCCAACAACGTGCTAGTTCTGGCGTGGCCTCTGGCCCTCCTGCACAAGAGAGCAAGTCGATGCAACCTCAAAGGGCAATGTCCAGCCGAGACCGTCTCAAAATCCAACGTGAATCCCTAGCTCACAAGCGCAGCGCCCTCAAGTTGCGGAGAGAAGGAAAGATTGCAGAAGCAGATGCAGAATTTGAACTGGCCAAGGAACTAGAGAGCCAACTGGAAGAGCCAGACAACCAAGGTTCAAGCTCCGGAGGCAAGTCAGGCGAACCAAACGACGCGATGGTGGAGGAGCTTCTTGATCCTCAAATCATGTCTGCCCTAAAATCCATCGGTTGGAGCGACATGGATTTATCCATGCAATCTTCTAGTGCACAACCTCCTAAGCCCCTGCTGACTTCAAAAAAGTCAGCCTCCACAGAAAGTGGAAGTGAAACCAGCCATCACAGTGACCATCAAGCCTCACAGCGAGAGAAGTCAGCTTGAAGAACAGATCAAGGTGGAGAAACAGAAGGCACTCAACTTGAAGCGGGAAGGGAAGCAGGCGGAGGCCTTGGAGGCCCTTCGCTCAGCAAAGCGACTGGAGAAGAAGTTGTCCTCACTTAGCTAATTACTACCAGATTGTTTGTCATCGACATGACAAACTAACATTACACTTGAAAACCCAGTATATGTGGATGTGATATATGTAGAATCATAGATAATATAAACTTCAATTCGAGGCATTTGTATTTCGATTGGTCCTTGGCAGTTTGTGTGATCCTAGTCCACCAGTAACTAGTTTGTGGATCACAATCAAGCAGCAATATGGGCTTACATAGTTGCATTTGCATCTAAAGTGGGCAGAACTTATGCGCATCATGAAGAAACTGAGGCTTGGTGCAGAGTTCAATGTTGTGGTTTAGGGCACATTGACCAAAATGTACATACATTTTGCCAAAGTTCAAGAAGACGCTAGCCCGGTTTTAGGCGCTGACCCATAGCCTAGAGCCTAGGCTAGCCTGGCGTTTTCTAGGCGTTCTATATCCATTTATATTTTACCTGTAAAAGTCTATAAAAAAAAAAAAAATAGGACACCTATGGGCGAGAGTTGTATAGAAAGGCCCATAAAGCAGCTTAAGCCCATATCTGAGCAGCAAAGAAGCCTTATCTCTAAGAAATAATTAAGCGTGTGCCATTAAAAAGATCGCATGATCTTATGAGCCCCTGAAAAGTTCAAGGTGGGTCTTGATAGTCATTGCTCCAACTTTTATGCCCTCCATACCACTTCAAATCGGTTTGGGCTCTAACAAATCAAGCTGCAGTGTGAAAAGTCAAAAATATCCTTAAGTCTAAATATGTCATTAATTTTTTTGATCTTATGACTTCAAATGAAAAACTCAAAACTAGAAAGTTATAGATCTTTCTAAGATCTATAATTTTCATATAAAATTATCTTCATTTAATTTATTAAAAAAAGCTATGATTTTTCTAAGATATATTAATCATATCAAATTAGATTTTTAACTTTCTAGTTTTGAGTTTTTTCATTTGAAGTCGTTAAGATGCTCAAAAAAATTTAATGACATATTTAGATTTAAGGGTATTTTCGACTTTTCACACCTGCAGTTTGACGGCGTTAGAGCCCAAACTGACGGCAGTGGCATGGAGGGCACAAAAAAGTTAGAGCAGTGGCGCTGAATACCGCTAAACTTTTCCAGGAGCTCACAGGGCATTGCAATCTTTTTTAATGGCACACAAGGAATTCCCCCTGTCTCTAACCTCATCCCCCACCCTATCCCTTCGTACCCCTTCGTATCATCCACCGCATGACTGGTCGCGGTGCCCGCCGCCTCCATCCCTGCCTCTCCCGTCCTCCGCGCTGCTTGCTGCCCTGTCCCTGCCTCCTCCGCGCTGGTCGCCGCCCCCGTCCCCGCCTCCTCCGCGCCGCTCGCACCCACCACCGCCCCCGTCCCTGCTTCTCCGCCTCCTTTGCCACGGCTGCCACCGCCGCGCAACGTCCCCGACTCCTCTGCCACGGACTAAAGGCCCTGCCTCCTGGCCGTACCCGCCGCTAGCCTCCTCCAAGCTGCGCTCGCCACCTCTGCCGCTCTGGATCTGCGGTCAGGCCGCCTTTCTTCCACCTACCCCCTTAGGCGAGGTGGCACCCCTCCGCCTAGCGCGTAAGCGCGCCTAGGCGAGCGCCTAGTAGCGCCTTTTTGAACATTGATTTTGCGTACATTTACAAAACTGAGGGGGCATTTGCATTTTCACTGCTGAAGCATATTCTTGCTTGCCTTTGCTTTAGTATACTATTATGTTCTCCATTCAGTTGTGCTGCATTATGGATATAATTGACCAATCTGTGCCCTTGAAATTTGACCCTGCAGAAAGTGGCAAGTCCTGGCCTTCTGAAAGTTACTGTACTTTCAACCATGTCAACTTGCTGTACCCCTTGAGGCATCAGAGGAGACACGCCAGCCACCTAATTCTCTCGCCAATATGCCAATTCTCATTGCCGTGGTTGGTCGCTCTAATAGGAGCTGCTGTTGGTGGTAAGACACTCAAATCTATGTACTCACTAGTACAATTGTGTTTCTTACATGCAAAGTTGGAGTGGGATGCTTCTTAGTCACTAATAATTTTTCCTCTGCCATTTTTCATATGTAGGATTGCTAGCAGGTAGCAGCCTAGCATGCCAAAGGAGGAATTTAGGCGACTGAATAATCAACTTGACCAGATCCATACAGCACGACTTACACTCTTATGCACCAATTGGGGGAACAACCTACTAACGTTGTTGTTGACCCAATGAAGCAACAGTTGGTCACAAACCTAAGAAATGGGAAGAATTACTTGAAGAATCAAGATCTTATTTAAGGTTCTAGTGGAGTTCAGGACAACTCTGGAGGCGGTTGTTTTGAGGAAAAGAAAGCTGCACAAGGATTAGGTTTTTCTTCTCTCTGACAACCTCCGTTATTAGTGTTTACCTCTGCTGTGCTTCTGAGTGTGTGCGTGCGCGCGCATTGTAACTCTCTTCTTTCTATCAATGATACGCAGCTGTGTGTTTGAGAAACTTTAAAAAAAGAACTCCGTTTATGTTTTACCAGTGCCATAAAAATTGGTCAGTCCGGCTACATAATAGAATCATCTAAATGCTACGACAGATGGGAGTACCAGCGCTGTTGTCCTCATTATGGCGCCAGACATTAGCTAAATAGTGGATAGCAGTATATTAGAACTTCTGAAAATGACTGAAATGTTTGGTGTTGTTTCACCTAGTTGTGTTTCTTGCTGTCTCTGTATGTTTGTTGCTTCTGCAAGAGATGCATATTGTTGATCCCTGTCTGTACTTTGAATAATCCTTTATTTATTGTAAGCAAAGATTTATACGGCAAACCTTCTAGAGAATGATTGCCAGGTAAAGATGTTGAAGTAAAATCTTGAACTTACCCAAATCCCATTAGATGGTAGATTTTGCAGTTTGCTGCATACAAATCTTTTGTAGCTATACATACTGACGAACTATATGCATGTATCCTTGCTCTATAGCTGGAGATCTGCATATCTGAGGAAAGTTGAAGCAAATTTTGCTGTGAACTAGTAGCAGGGTTTATATCAACTGCCTGAATGTTATTGCTAAGCATCAGATGAATTTAATTTGTCTTTCAAAATTGTGATTGAGTTGCCTCAACGAACTAAGTTATGTGTTTTGTTGAGGTTGAATTTTAGTTTATACTAGTGCTTAATGTTTTTCCCCAGGAACAAAAATGTTCTTGTTCCAAATTAAATATTCTAATTTTAAGGTCCAACCACGTGCAATTTGGATGCACAAATTGTCTTAATGGATAGTTGATACATGAGGTAGCTGCTTACTGAAGATGCATACTTTAGACTTTTAATTGTCTGTTTGTGTGCTTAGTAAGTCAACTTTGGAGATTTGCATGTAGGACGTTGCTTGAAGCAAATTCTGTTGTGAACTGGTAGTGTTTGACTTCATAGCAGCCGACTGAAATGACTGTATGCTAGTGGTTAGCATAAGATGGATCTAATTGTGTTTCAAATTAAACCTATGGCTGCGGTGAACAAACTTATGTAACTTCTAATTTCTACCTATTGCATTAGTGTATAGTGGCGCTTTGATTTGCCCAGCATAAGAACTTTTGTTTCAAGCTTCAGTCACTTGCAGAGGCAGGCACAAACCGTCGATCCACTGTTGCTTATTAAGTTGATACGCTGTTACCTGTGAAAGTGGTCTGAGAATTTCCTCACTTGCTATTTGGCTTTTCGCCAGGTGCATGTATCGCTGATTCGCTGCAGAGGCTGGGAATACACCGAGGTGGTGGAGCTGTCCATGGAGACAGGCCTATCGCGCGCGCCATAGCTGAGTGCTGTACTGCTGTCTGGAGCGAGTGGCACAGCCCGGCGATGGCGAGGAATGAAGGGCTGGTGGGCGGTGGCTGGCCCTTGACCTGTTGCAGATGAAACACGATGAGTCGCTTCCCGTTGGTTGGTTTTTGCCGTTGGTCACGAGCGAGGCGTGAGTTTTGCTGTTGGTCTGTATTTAATTACTTCACTTAAGAAATGAATGATTGATTGTTCTAGGAAGGATTTTGATAATCTTTGTGTATCATATATAATACACCGAGGCTATCTTTGTATAAAAGCTTGGTTTCTGAAATACCTGCCTACCGAGTCCTGAACCATCATTATATGATTTCATACGTTTGCAGTCATGATTCATTAACGCATCCGTGGCCGGGGGAAGGGGAAAGGAGAAGAGAATGAAAGCTGAAATGGTTTGGAAGATCCATGACGAGGCCCGAAACGCTAAAAGCATCTATCCCATTCATGGCCCGTCCCATCATAATTTCGTTCTCCTGCTTCACCGGCGCGTTCGTTTCTACCAACGCCACGTGTCTGGCTTGCGCTTGCCGTCGTCACCAACAATACGGGGGACGGTCCGCATGCAATTTTTTTCCACTGTACGACTCCTCCATTGATGTCCCGTGAAGCTCGCACGTCCCCACACTCATGTCCACCCCTCCTCTCCTCTGCTATATATACACTCCTTCACACGTAACGCCTCAATGCAAGGACGACATTGACGAGGCTCCCCAAAGCTAGCACTAGCAGCACTCACAAGAGCAAAATCACCATCCGTCGTCAACACCGCCCTGCAATGGCCCAGAGCATGAGGATGGTGGCGCTGGCCCTGGTGGCCCTCCTGGTGGTGGCGGCGTCGCTGCCCGCGGCCACCGCGTACGGCTGCTACGACGACTGCTACGAGCGGTGCGCCAACGGCAAGACCGACCCCGCCTGCACCAAGATGTGCAACCAGGCGTGCGGCACCACGGACCAGGGCGCGACCGGCGGCGCCGCCGCTGGTGCCGCCGGCGGCCCCCCGGCTTGATCGCCCAGCACATTAATTCAACGGTTCAGCTCCATATATATAATTGCTGCTCCGTCAGCCCACATATGATTCATCTTCCTCCTTTGATTTCTCGACCCCATTGATTCCACACCCCACCCCCCCCACACACACACACCTCTTCTTCTTCTTGTACTACTACTATCTGTTTGTTGTGTCTTTGTCTTCTCATATATCGATCGACTTATCCTTTTGTAATAATTCCTACAATTTGCAAGTGAAATGACCTCTTTGATTTCAGTTTCTTTTTAAATTGTTATGTTGTGCCCCGATCTGGTTCCATTTTCCTGTATGTATAAGAATATACTAGTGTATATAAAAACACATCTCAATCTGTTAGTACTACTACATTAGTTAATCTCTGATGCGTTGTCCCCAATGCAATGCAAGAAACTAGCTAGCTATAGCTACGTGATGGCGCGCGCAAGAATCCCCATCCGGTCATCCCGACGGGAATGGCGATCAGGAGGAGGCCGGCGGCGGCGGGAACGGCACCTCAACGAGCCCTTCCAGCATCAGGATGACGCTCCGCATGGCGGGCCTCGCCTGCGGCTCGGCTTGTGCGCACCACAGCGCCACCTTGACCGCCCGCTCCACCTCCGCGGCGTCCACGGCCTCGTCGCCGCCCACCACCCGCCACACCTCGCCGCGCACAAGCCACTCGTGCGCGCACTCCATGAGCGTCCGCTCCTCGCCAGCCTCCTCCAGCTCCATGCTCCGCCGGCACGTCACGATCTCCAGCAGCACCACGCCGTAGCTGTACACGTCCGCCTTCACCGTCAGCGGCCCAACGCCGCGGTACCACTCCGGGGCCAGGTACCCGCGCGTGCCGCGCACCCCCGTGAACGTCCGCGTCTGCTCCGGCAGCAGCAGCTTCGCCAGCCCGAAGTCGGCGATCTTCGCCGTGCCCGACGCGTCCATCAGGATGTTCTGCGGCTTCACGTCGCAGTGAATCACGCGGCTGTCCAGCTCGTCGTGGAGGTAGTGCAGCCCGCGCGCGACGTCCAGCGCGATGCCCATCCGTTCGCTCCACACCGGCGGTCCGCCGCTGTTCTTGAACAGACGCTCCGCCAGCGACCCGTTGCTCATGTACTCGTACACCAGCAGCCGGTTGGCGCCCTCGTGGCAGAACCCCAGCAGCCGGACCAGGTTCCGGTGGCTCGTCCACCCGATGGCGCGCACCTCCCGCTGGAACTCCACCTCCCCCTCCTCCACCATCTTCTCCAGCCGCTTCACGGCGATCGCCTTCTCGCCGTTGTGCGGCAGCGTGCCCCGGAACACCGTGCCGAACGCGCCGCGGCCCAGCGGTTCGCGGAAGCTCCACGTCGCGTCCTCCAGCTCCTGGTAGCTGTACGACCTCAGGGGCGCCTCCTCGTCCAGGGCCTCCCCTGCGTCCAGCTCCGCGGTCGTCCTCCGGTTCGCAAGGACTAGCCGCGCTGCCACCACGAGGGCGCCTAGCGACAAGAACGTCAGGACCCCGATGCAGACCAGCGCGACGGTGACCGAGCGCCCGAGGCGGCGGTCCCCACCGCCGCCGCCGATCGCTGGGCTTCCCGCGGCGTTCTTGACGAACAGAGTGTACCCACCGCCCGCACGACCGTACCGGAGCGGGAGCTGCTGCTTGGTGCAGGTGCCGTCGTTTTTGTTGAGCAGCACGGCAGCGCAGAGGCAGTCGGCAACGCACGCGGCCTGGCAGTCGGCGGCGCTCGTGCCCGCGCCAAGCACGGCGTACGGTGTGTCCGCCCACGACATGTTCTGCATCGCGACCATGCTAGCAGTAGCAGAACCAGCCGTGGCGCAGTCACCGGTGCCCGTGGTCTCGGTGCACCCGAGTGGTGCGTTGGCGGCGTCGATGAAGTCGAACCCCGGCGGGCACCGGCAGTCGAGCTGCGCGTCGCGGCCGAGGATGCAGTAGCTGTTGAGCCCGCACGCGCCCTTGACGTGGCACCGGTCGTCCGGCCCGATCCACTGGGCGCTGGTCGTCCACGCCTCCCCCGACGCGACGGCGTGGCGGTACAGGCGGAGGACCCCGTCGGGGTCGAGCGTGACGCGGTAGAAGACCTGTGTCTCGGCGGGCGAACGCGCGGCCCCGGGCCGCGTCAGGTTCTTGGTGTAGTTGCCGTTGTTGCCGGTGACGTAGAGCACGCCGGTGGCGTCGAGGCGCAGGGTGAGCGGGAAGCCGATCTGGAACGTGCCGGTGGCCCAGTACGCTGCGTCCGCGGTGTTCTCCGTCTGGACCGGGTACAGGACGAGGTTACCGTCGTTGAGCTGGTTGGTGAGGCGGTACCTCCCCGTGGCTGTGTTGGTGAGCGAGACGCTGGAGAAGAGCTGCGCGCCGGGGACGAGGTCCTGGCCCGGGAGCAGGGTATCGGTGGGCGCGGCGAAGGTGGACCAGACCATGGTCCCGTTGGCGTCGTAGAGCATGAAGCTACCGTCGTCGCGCATGGCGGCGGCGGCCGCCGGCCGGGACGGCACCGCGAGGTTCCGGTCCTGGCCGTCGGCGGGGCCCGTCCAGACCAGGCGGCCGTCGTAGGTGAGCCAGAGCGCGCCGCCCGTGGACGGCGTGTTGTTGCGGTTGGCCGTCCACGTGACGGTGATGTTGGGGTTGGTAGCGAGCCAGACGCCCACCGCGAGTCCCCCGTCCGTGGCGTAGAAGCCGAAGGCGAAGCGGCCCGACGGGGACGGCCAGGCGGCGCCCGCGGCCGCCTGCAGGGAGGTCCCCGAGGTGACGTTGGTGGTCTGCTGCTGCGCGGCACCTGGCGCGGGCACGGAAAGAAGCGTGGCGAGCGCGAGCAGCGATAGCATGGGGGTGGGTAGAGCCATGGCGCGCGTCGGCGGCCAATCTAGCTAAATGAACTCCACCATGGCTGCTGCTGCTGAAGGAGGAGGAGTGATGAATTGAATTGAATTCATTGACTGGCAGCATGCTGATGAGATTTGGTTAGTATATGGTCCTTGCAAGTAAACTAGAGATTTGGTTGTGTTGTTAGTCAAAGATTGTTCCATCATGCGTGCATTAAGTCCAAGCTGAATATGAACGTACATGAGGATATATTTAGGTCACCTTTCATATAGGCCAAATTGGTTTATTTTTAATATATACTTGTAGTGGTAGTGCATATATGTTTATATATCTGGAATGCACGCCGGACGGCGACAGGGAAGCCCGGATATATCATGTGTTGGCATTGGATCTTATGGCATGCATTTCTAAGGTTTCGAGGTACATCAGCGGATTCGGCTGTATTCCGGTTTCGATGTTGGATGGGATTAGAATATGGACTATATCGACCGAGGCCATCAAAGAGGAAGGTGATGAAATGACTTAGATGAAATATTGTTTTTTTTCCTCTAATTTAGAAAGGGGTGTACTGTACCAAGTTTGAATATAATTATACCTACCCGAAAAAAGAAGGCAACATAATTTTTTGAATTATATATATATATATATATATATATATATATATATATATATATATATATATATATATATATATATATATATATATATATATATATATATATATATATATATATATAGCACTACTGTTCTGCAGCTGGCCATAGAATAACTTATTATGTGGCTACTTTGAGTTACGATAGTTACTATTCTAATTTACGAGATTATAGTAATTCCTTACTAAGTGATTTACTATAATATTATGGTAAATATCACCGTGAGTTGTAGTAACACGAGTATCGTAAATGCATATTCATGTTATCGTAAATTGGTATAAACATTATCGTAAACCAATGTGGCTATAGAATAAGTTATTCTATGGGCCGCTGCAGAATAGCTATCAGATATCATAAAAAGGGGTAACCCAAGCAAGAACCGAAAAGATTGCTTAAACCTTGCAAATATCAGAGCCAAACAACAACCACGAGGTCTCGGCTGATTCTCCGATTCGCCCGAGGCCCGCCCCACAAACGCCTCGGACGAAAGGCCAACTCTCCGCCTTGCTGAGGCCCCGCCCCGCACGGCCTCAGACGGGTTACCGATTCTCCGACTCGCTCGAGGCCGGCTCGGCAACAACCTCGTCGCCTCCATCTCGACCGACTTTTCTGACAAAACGTCACGCGTTCAACCACTCCCGCAACGTCACCCACGTCGGCGGCGCGAAGCGTGAGTGGCCGACGGGACGAGAGATAGGATCGAAAGCGGGGTTACCGCCATCGTGCTCAAAGATCGCTCCCATGATCGCTGCCCGTCTTGCCTTTAGGCTACCTAATTCCTGGAGCAGGAATAGCACGGCGTGGGGAGTCAGGTACGGGTCACTATAGCCTCAGAATCAGTGCATAGGACCAACTGCTCCCTCCAAGGCCTCGACAATCCACTTAAGGGCCTCGGCAACCTCGGGACTCGCGCCCGCCGAGCCCCCGCGATGGCTCGGCCTCGGCACCAGCTGAGCCTCGGCTCTTTACCCTGTCAACGCACAGCGACCAGCACGTCGTCGGCCATGCCCTGCGCCAAGCTATCACTGGAGCTCCCACGTCGTATAAGATCAGGTGTGACCGGCGCGTTGCTCCAGTACATCAAGGACGACCACTCCGTTGACCATACCGCCACAGTAGTAAGCTACAGGGCTTAGACACGCCATCTCCGCTTACAAGACGCTGCATAGCGAACACATGTATCACCCCGGTCCCCCTCTTCAACTATAAAAGGAGAGACCGGGGCCGTTTCTAGAAAAGGGAGGTCAGGCGCCCACGGAGATCGCATAGGAAGATAGATGAACGCTCACATAGGCTCACGTAGACTCAGACCCACGCTCCCCCGCTGCCTGAGAGCAACGTCTCAAGCAGCCCGCACCGCTCCACGCAGAGACCTGGGACTAGCTCCCTCTCTCGCCCAGCTTGTAACCCCCTACTACAAGCACTTCGGTGCAAGGAATACAAGATCGATCTCTCAGACTGGACGTAGGGCACCGATTGCCTGAACCAGTATAAACCTTGTGTTTCTTTGCATCACCATCCGGGATTAGGGGCACGCAGTTCACATTCACTAGTTGGTTGAGGACCCCCCAGTCCAAAACGCCGACAGTTGGCGCGCCAGGTAGGAGGCATACTGCGTGTTAGCTTAATCGTCCCAACAAGTTCCGGATGGCAGACCCCATACGACCACTACGTCTCCGCACGGTGATCTGGTTTGGGAGCCTAGAGTTCATATCTCTAGGATGTGAGTACGATATGGTACTCCTCACCCCCAGAGCCCCACCGGCCGACAACAACGTCACGCACTCGCAGCCTAGGAGCGGGCGGTGCCCGGGCCACCGCTCTCGTCGCGCTCGCCAGGCGCAACGCGGGTGGGACCACCCCAACACCGCACGAGCTCAGGGCGACGCACCGCGCTCCGCCGGTATCCCATGCCCGGCTGTTGGTACAGAGTCCCTGGTTGGGGACCTGTCTAGCTTAAGCTTGGGCAGAGGGAAGACACCGGTGATATGCAGTGACGCCCCATCATCAAGCTCTGCCCCGCCACCTCCTGAGGAGCTGAGTTCTTTCATCTCCCCATTCGACATGTACTGCTATGTGACTATGCCATTCGGTCTCAGAAATGCAGGGGCGAACCGTCGAGGCCGGCATGGACAACATCGAGGACAAGTCCAGGAAGGCCAGTGACCTCGACGACGACTTGGAAGTTGGTGGCCCGCCCAAGTACTAAAGCACGGGACCTACAAGCTAGCCTACGAGAAGGGCGAAATCCTCAGCAACACTTGGAACATAGAACAGATACGTCGCTTCTACCCTTAAATTCCCAAGCGTCATACAATTTTCCTCGAAATACAATAAAGAAACGTTCTTTAATTGTTCTAAATTTTCGAGGAACCCCCCGAGCCCATCGGTACGGGTTCGGCGTTACGATAACGCTAGGGGGGAGACTCGACTCTGCCTCTGCAGAACCGAGCCTCCCTCGGGGGCTAGGGGGGAACCCCCCCCAAATCCCAAACTCTGTCACGAACTCTGACAAATCGATTGCAAAAACCTAAGGACCGAAAGTTCGCCTCGAGGCCAAAAGGCCGGCCAAGCCACGAGACAGCCTATGCCTCTGGGCTACGGCAACTCCCTCACCACCTTTCACCCGAGGGGCAGCTTAGGCTCCAAGGAAGTTTTTGCAAAGGACTTGTCTAAAAACGAGACAGGGGGACACCGTTTTTTAGTCGTCTTTTCGAAAAATTCCTACGCCAAACTCTCTCACGTACTCTGACAAATCAATTGTAAAAAACCTAAGGACCGAAAGTATGCCTCGAGGCCAAAAGGCCGGCCGAGCCGCGAGACTGCCTACGCCTCTGGGCTACGACAACTCCCTCACCACCTTTCGCTAGAGGGGTAGCTTGGGCTCCGAGGAAGTTTTTTGCAAGTGATATGTTCGGAAATAGAGCAGAGGGCAGGGGCTGGGAAACATAATAGAAAAACGATTAAAAACATATATACACAAGTACTGAAAAGGCCTCGATGGCCACAAACGTTATGGTACAATGATGTACGTCCTAATCTATTACATGACCCCTTTGGCCCAGGTTAGAATACGGGGTCGCCTGCATCAGCGGCTAGCGCAGGAGGAACCACCTCTTCTTCAAATAGACTAGCCAGCGCCAAGTTGGGGCCCTCAACCACCTCCATCAGCTTAGTGACCTCCTCATCGGCCTTGTCGTCATCCTCTGGCAGGACGTAACCATCGCTGATGGCCACGAGGTTGACGCCGGCTGTCGGATACCATAAAAAGGGGTACCCTAAGCAAAAACCTAAAAGATCGCTTAAACCTCACAAATATCAAAGCCAAAGGACAATCAAAGGGTCTCGGCCGATTCTCCGACTCGCCCAAAGCCCGCATCGCAACGACTCTCCGCCTCGTCGAGGCCCTCTCACTGAGGCCCTCTCATGTCGAGGCCCCGCGAGTAAAGCCTCGGATGAGGTACCGATTCTCCGACTCGCTCGAGGCCGGCTCGGCAAAAAACCTCGTCGCCTCCATCTCGACCGACTTCTCTGACAAAGCGTCGCGTCTAGTTAATGCGCCCAACCACTCCCGCAACGTCACCCGCACGTCGGCACAGTACCGCAGAGTGACCGACGGGACAGGAGACAGGACTAAGCAGGGATTACCTGCCACTGTGCTCAGCACTATACCCATGACTATCGGGAGTACTACGCTGTGCTACCTAATACCTGCTCTAGGAACAATGCGGTGTGGGGAGTCAGATCCGGGTCCCTGTAGCCTCGAAATCGGTGTAACAGGACCAACTGCTCATGCTCCGCCTCGCCCGAGACCCCCAGCGGGGCCTCGGACGCACTGGTCCAACTCCGCCTCGACCAAAGGCCAGGCTCGTCCCACGTCCTCGCCGCCTCCGCCTCAACCGTCCCTCTGGTAGGCTGTCCCATCCATTTAAAGCGCTTGAACGCACCCGGTACGGCATCCTCGACCGGCGGTGCACCACAACAGGGGCGATGGGACAACGGTCAAATCACCCTTTTTACCATCCCTTACTGACGGTGCAGGGGCTACCATGCCCTACGGACTCTTGCCCTGTACTTTTCCACCTAAACTGGGTACGACCCTGGCCACCGAGGCTCCCACAACACACACAGGTCACCTCCAAGGCCTCGGCAAAACCAGGCCTCGGCACGGTCAGCTACAACCCGCCAGGCCTCGGTACTCCACCGAGTCAAGGATCCACAAGGACACCTACGACTTCAACAGCCTCCCCGACACTGCGCTGCTACAAGAATAGAGTACTAGATCCTCCTTCCTCACTAAGGCTCCACGTGTAGCTCCCTCATGTACTCCTGGCTCCCTCCTTGTAGCTATAAAAGGAAGCAGCCAGGGCCATTTCTAGGGGGACGACGCCCGCACCCATGCGCATAGACACTCACTCAACTCACACGCATTTTTAACACTCTATAACACACACTCTCGCGTTGCCTAAGAGCAACGTCTCAAGCAGCCCACATCGCTCCGCGTAGAGACATTGGACCAGCTCCCTCTCTCGCCCAGCTTGTAACCCCTACTACAAGCACTTCGGTGTAAGAAATACAAGATTGATCTCTCAGACTGGACGTAGGGCACCGATTGCCTAAACCAGTATAAACCTTGTGTCTCTTTGCATCACCATCCGGGATTAGGGGCACACAGTTCCAATTCACTAGTTGGTTGAGGACCCCCTGGTACGAAACACCGACACCGGCGTAGTGCGAGGAGACGACGGCCAGGGCGCGCTTGACGCCCGTGTGCAATGCCCCCCGGAGTCGCTCGCGCACTTGGCCACTCACTGCAGTTAGGCGGCTCTTGAGGGAGCTACCCGACTGGACCCCCTCAACCTCCAGGACCTCGCAGATGGTTCAGGCGGTGCTCTTCAACGCGTCGTGCTCCCCGATCTTGGCCTCGAGCACCGCCTGCACTACGACTGAGGACTCAGCCACCCAGGAGACTTCCTTCTCCAACTCTGCGCCAAAACAAACAGGATAGGGTCAAGCGTAGAAGAAAAATAGGCTAAACAGGGGCGAGGGCCTACGAGACTCACCCTCGGCTAGTCGTTGTGCGTTGACAGGGTAAAGAGCCGAGGCTCAGCTGGTGTCGAGGCTAAGCCATCGTAGGGGGCTCGGCGGGCACGAGTCCCGAGGTTGCTGAGGCCTTGAAGTGGATTGTCGAGGCCTTGGAGGGAGCAGTTGGTCCTATGCACTGATTTCGAGGCTATAGTGACCCGTACCTGACTCCCCACGCCGCGCTGTTCCTGGAGCAGGAATTAGGTAGCACAGTGCTGTACGGGCGCCAATCATGGGAGCAGTGCTGAGCACAGTGGCTGGTAACCCCTGCTCAGTCCTGTCTCCTATCCCGCCAGCCACTCTGCTACACTGTGTCGACGTGGGGCTGACATTGCAGGAGTGGTTGGACATGTGACGTTTTGTCAGAGAAGTCGGTCGAGACGAAGGCGACGAGGTTATTGCCGAGCCGGCCTCGAGCGAGTCAGAGAATCGGTAACCCGTCT
Source organism: Miscanthus lutarioriparius (assembly GCA_904845875.1). Classification (NCBI taxonomy): domain Eukaryota; kingdom Viridiplantae; phylum Streptophyta; class Magnoliopsida; order Poales; family Poaceae; genus Miscanthus; species Miscanthus lutarioriparius. Next base: position 2,643,298 of record CAJGYO010000005.1, read on the forward strand.
GAGGCCGTGCGGGGCAGGGCCTCGGTGAGAGGTCTTCGGCGAGAGGGCCTCGATGAGATGGCCTCGGCGAGAGGGCCTCGGCAAGGCGGAGAGTTGGCCTTTTGTCCGAGGCCTTTGCGGGACGGGCCTCAGGCGAATTGGAGAATCAGCCGAGACCTCGTGGTTGTTGTTTGGCTCTGATATTTGCAAGGTTTAAGCAATCTTTTCAGTTCTTGCTTGGGGTACCCCTTTTTATGGTATCCGACAGTAGCCCCCAAGCCTCGAGGAGAGTGCGAGCACTCTCCCTGAGGCTTTGTCGAGATTCTAGCTTGCAGCGGCTCCCGTCGGGATTCTGTTTTGTACTCGTGGTTCTGGTGGGTGCGCGCGAGCGCACCCGCCAAGTGTAGCCCCCGAGGCACTAGAGGAGTGAATTTACTCCTCTAGGGGTTTTTTCTCTGTTGAGTAAGGAGTTCTATCGCGTTTGCCGAGCCCATGAGTGCGAGTTCAGGCCGCACAAAAAGCTAGGAAAACTCCAGATCTCCCTCTCGCTCTGTGCAGAGGCTCGGGGGCTCTTCCTGCAAACTTGCCGAGACTCAGCGACCCAGGCTCGCACGCGAGGGCTCAGCAAACAACCCCTCCTTCTGAACGAAGACCCAAACTCGCACTCATGGGCTCAGCAAACACGATAGAACTACTTACTCAACAGAGAAAAAGCCCCTAGAGGAGTAAATTCACTCCTCCAAGGCCTCGGGGGCTACACCCAGCGGGTGCGCTCGCGCGCACCCACCAGAACCACGAGTACAAAACCACAATCCCGACGGGAGCCGCTGCAAGCCAGAATCTTGACAAAGCCTCAGGGAGAGTGCTCGCACTCTCCCCGAGGCTCGGGGGCTACTGTCGGATACGGTAAAAGGGGAACCCAAAGCAAGAACCGAAAAGATTGCTTAAACCTTGCAAATATCAAAGCCAAAACAACAACCATGAAGTCTCGGCTGATTCTCCGATTCGCCCGAGGCCCGTCCCGCAAAGGCCTCGGACGAAAGGCCAACTCTCCGCCTTGCCGAGGCCCTCTCGCCGAGGCCATCTCATCGAGGCCCTCTCGCCGAAGACCTCTCACCGAGGCCCTGCCCCGCACGGCCTCAGACGGGTTACCGATTCTCTGACTCGCTCGAGGCCGGCTCGGCAATAACCTCGTCGCCTTCGTCTCGACCGACTTCTCTGACAAAACGTCACATGTCCAACCACTCCTGCAATGTCAGCCCCACGTCGACACAGTGTAGCAGAGTGGCTGGCGGGATAGGAGACAGGACTGAGCAGGGGTTACCAGCCACTGTGCTCAGCACTGCTCCCATGATTGGCGCCCGTACAGCACTGTGCTACCTAATTCCTGCTCCAGGAACAGCGCGGCGTGGGGAGTCAGGTACGGGTCACTATAGCCTCGAAATCAGTGCATAGGACCAACTGCTCCCTCCAAGGCCTCGACAATCCACTTCAGGGCCTCGGCAACCTCAGGACTCGCGCCCGCCAAGCCCCCCGTGATGGCTCGGCCTCGGCACCAGCTGAGCCTCAGCTCTTTACCCTATCAACGCACAGCGACCAGCATGTGGTCGGCCATGCCCTGCGCCAAGCTGTCACTGGAGCTCCCACGTTGTATAAGATCAGGTGTGATCGGCGCGTTGCTCCAGTACATCAAGGACCACCACTCCGTTGACCATACCGCCACAGTAGTAAGCTACAGGGCTCAGACACGCCACCTCCGCTTACAAGACGCTGCATAGCGAACACATGTATCACCCTGGTCCCCCCCTTCAACTATAAAAGGATAGACCAGGGCCATTTCTAGAAAAGGGAGGTCAGGCGCCCATGGAGATTGTACAGGAAGATAAACGAACGCTCACATAGGCTCACATAGACTCAGACCCACGCTCCCCCACTGCCTGAGAGGAACTTCTCAAGCAGCCCGCACCGCTCCACGTAGAGACCTAGGACTAGCTCCCTCTCTCGCACAGCTTGTAACCCCCTACTACAAGCACTTTGGTGCAAGGAATACAAGATCGATCTCTCAGACTAGACGTAGGGCACCGATTGCCTGAACCAATATAAACCTTGTGTCTCTTTGCATCACCATCCGGGATTAGGGGTACGTAGTTCACATTCACTAGTTGGTTGAGGACCCCCCAGTCCAAAACACCGACAGTTGGCACGCCAGGTAGGGGCCTCTACGTGTTAGCTTGATCGTTCCAGCAAGTTCCGGATGGCTGACCCCATACGCCCACTCATCTCGGCATGGTGGTTTGGTTTGGGAGCCTAGAGTTCATGTCTCTAGGACAAGAATACAATATGGTACTCCTCACACCCAAAGCCCCACCAACCGACGACGACATCACGCACCAGCAGCCCAGGCGCAGGCGGCGCCCGAGCCGCCGCTCTCGTCGTGCTCGCTAGGCGCAACACAGGCGGGACCACCCCGACACCGCACGAGCTCAGGGCGACGCACCGCGCTCCGCCGGTATCCCATGTCCGGCTGTTGGTATAGAATCCCTGGTTTGGGACCTGTCTTGCTTAAGCCTGGGCAGAAGGAAGGCACCGGTGACATGCAGCGACGCCTCGTCATCAAGTCCCGCACTACCACCACCTGAGGAGCCAGCTCCGGCGGAGCATGGCCCGGCGATGGCACCATCCCCGTACCCCTTTGGGTTGAACAATATCGCCGCCGCCTACGCTTCCGCCTATGCCTCCACTCACGCGGAGCCCTCAGGACGCCACCAACGATTCGCCCTCGACTTCTTCACCACGACTCCAACCCACACCCACGCTGACTCCTCAGAGGAGGACGAGGCATGGGCCGGAGCAGACTTCTCTGAGCTTCGCGACCCTGAGGCTATGCGTCGCTTCTTGGCTGCGAGCAACTACTACTTCGGCTACTCTGACTCTGATGACGAAAGCACTTATGATCCCACTCATGAATGCTTTGTTGTCGAGCTCGGGATGCCGAGAGTGGGCAATGAAGACGAGGGCGCAGACAATCGCTCCCCTCCTTGTGTGGGGGCGGGTGACGCCACACCTCTGCTCATCGAGCCTCGGGTATCACGGAACGAAAACGCCACCCCCGAGGAACTTCGATGCCTAGTCCTGGAGCAGCTCCATGAGCTTCAGGCAAAGGTCGACCAAGATCGACTCCTGCTGCAGCAGCTCCGAGACACTCTCGAGCAGGAGCAGCGAGGTCACGGTGATGGCGGAGGAGCCCGGCGAAAGGCACACGACGTCCACCACCGCATCAACAATGATGAAGGGAGTGAGAAACCCCCAATCTTTAACCACGCTAGTCAGAATGTTGCGGCAGCAGCAATGTTAGTCTGAGAGATGCCCGAGCCCTCTACCACGGAGGGGCAACGGGTCCGCGGCGAGCTCCGAGACATTCTCGAGACCACCGCGGTACAGCAGGCCGAAAGCTCCGCGTCTCGGCGGCACGGGGAAACCTCGAAACGGCCCTCGGTGCACGATCGCCTCAGGGCCCCCTCAGTGCGCGACCGCCTCAGCGACTGACGTGAGGCGCAAGACGACCACGATGTGGTCAGCGGGCGATGACGCCACGATGACGATGGGCCCGCCCGAGGCTACCACCCGCACCGAGGCGGCCGCTACGACAGTGGCGAGGACCGCAGTCCTTCTCCTGGGCCGCTGGGCCCCCGAGTCTTCAGCAAGGCCATCCGTGGTGCCCCATTCCCAGCCCGATTTCAGCAACCGGCCAACCTTGCAAAGTACAGCGGCGAGACCAACCCTGAACTGTGGCTGGCCGATTACCGCCTGGCTTGTCAGCGAGGCGGTGCGAACGATGACCTGCTCATCATCCGCAACCTCCCCTTGTTCCTGTCAGACTCGACGTGAGCCTGGCTCGAACACCTCCCTCCCTTGCAGATCCACAACTGGCATGACTTGGTAAAGGTCTTCGTCGGGAATTTCCAGGGCACATACGTGCGCCTCAGGAACTCCTGGGACCTCAAGAGCTATCGCCATAAGCCGAACGAGTCTCTCCGAGACTTCATCCGGTGATTCTCCAAGCAATGCACCGAGTTGCCCCGCGTCGGCGATTCAAAAATTGTCCAAGCATTTCTCTCTGGCACCTCTTGCCGAGACCTGGTCTAAGAGTTAGGCCGAACGTACCGACCTCAGTGGCCGCGCTCCTCGACATCACCACCAACTTTGCCTTGGGCGAAGAGGCTGTTGGGGCCATCTTCCCCGACAGCGACGCAAAGGGGAAGCGGAGGGACGAAGCCCCCGGGGCCTCGGTCTCCCGTTTCCCCAAGAAAAAGAAAAAGGGGTGCCAGAGGAAGCAAGAGGCCCTCGAGGCCAATCTCGTTGCAGCCGTGGATCACAAGAATCCCCGAGGCCCCGCTAGAGGCCCTGGGCTTTTCGACAACATGCTCAAGAAGTCATGCCCTTACCACCAGGGCCCGGTGAAGCATACCCTCGAAGAATGTACCATGCTCCGATGCTACTACGCCAAGCTCGGGCTCCCCAATGACGATGCCAAGTAGAAGGGCACCGGCGACAGAGACGACGACAAGGACGACGGGTTCCCCGAGGTGCACAATGCCTTCATGATCTTCGGCGGGCCCTCAGCATGCCTCACGGCGCGTCAATGGAAAAGGGAACGCAGGGAGGTCTTCTCGGTTGAGGTAGCCACTCCCCAATACCTTAACTGGTCTCGGGAGGCGATCACCTTCGATCGGGAAGACCACCCCAACTATGTCCCAAACCCCGGGCAGTACCCGCTCGTCGTCGACCCAATCATCGGCAACACCCGGCTCACCAAGGTACTGATGGACGGAGGCAGCGGCCTCAACATCCTCTACGCCAACACCCTGTAACTCCTAGAGCTCGATCAGTCATGGCTCCGAGGCTGTGCCGCACCCTTCCACGGCGTCATGCCAGGGAAGCGCACGTGACCCCTCGGGCGCATCGACTTGCCGGTCTGCTTTGGCACTCCCTCCAACTACCGTAAGGAGACCCTTACCTTTGAGGTCGTTGGGTTCAAGGGGACTTATCACGCCATCCTGGGGCGCCCGTGCTATGCCAAGTTCATGGCGGTCCCGAACTACACCTACCTCAAGCTCAAGATGCCGGGCCCTAATGGCGTAATCACCATCGAGTCCACGTACGAGCATGCATACGACTGCGACGTCGAATGCATCGAGTACGCCAAGGCTATCGTGGAGGCCGAGGCCCTCATCGTCAACCTCGACCAACTCGGTAGAGAATTGCCTGACTCCAAGCGTCATGGCGGGACCTTCGAGCCCGTGGAGACCATCAAGCTCGTCCCGGTCAACCCCAACTGCTCCAACGGCTAAACGTTGAGGGTCAGTCCACCATCGACACCAAATAGGAAGCCGTGCTCGTCGACTTTCTCCGTGCGAATGCCGATATGTTCGCATGGAGTCCCTCGGACATGCCGGGCATACCGAGGGAGGTCGCCGAGCACGCCTTGGACATCCGGGCCGGCTCCAGACCAGTGAAGCAGCGCCTGCGTCGATTCGACGAGGAGAAGCGCAGGGCCATCGGCGAGGAGGTGCAGAAGCTTTTGGCGGCCGAATTCATCAAGGAAGTGTCCCATCTAGAGTGGTTAGCTAATCCTGTATTAGTTAAAAAGAAAAATGGAAAATGGAGGATGTGTGTGGACTACACCGGTTTAAATAAAGCATGTCCAAAGGTTCTGTTTCCATTGCCTCGAATCGACCAGATCGTTGACTCCACTGCCAGATGCGAGACCCTATCTTTCCTTGATGCGTACTCCGGTCACCATCAAATCAAGATGAAAGAGTCCGACTAGCTCGCGACTTCTTTCATCACACCGTTCGGCACGTACTGCTATGTGACCATGTCGTTCGGTCTCAGAAATGCAGGGGCCACTTACCAGTGATGCATGACCTAGGTCTTCAATGAGCACATCGGGCAAACTATCGAGGCCTACGTAGATGACATCGTGGTCAAGTCCAAAAAGGCCAGTGATCTCGTCGAGGACCTAGAGATTGCCTTCAAATGCCTCAGGGAGAAGGGCATCAAACTTAATCCTGAGAAGTGCGCCTTTGGGGTCCCCCAAGGAATGCTCTTGGGGTTCATAGTCTCAGAACGCGGCATCGAGGTCAACCCAGAGAAGGTCTCGGCGTTGACCAACATGGGGCCGATCCGAGACCTCAAGGGAGTATAGAGAGTTATGGGATGCCTTGCGGCCCTGAGCCGCTTCATCTCGCGCCTTGGCGAAAAAGGTTTACCTCTGTACCGTCTCTTGAGAAAATCCGAACGCTTTTCTTGGACCCCCGAGGCCGAAGAGGCCCTCACCAAGCTCAAGGCACTGCTCACCAACCCTCCTGTCCTAGTACCACCAACCAAGGGTGAGGCCCTCTTACTCTACGTCGCCGCAACAACCCAAGTGGTCAGCGCGGCCGTAGTAGTCGAGAGGCAGGAAGAGGGGCACGCTCTACCCGTCCAATGACCTGTTTACTTCATCAGCGAGGTACTTTCCGAAACTAAGACACGCTACCCCCACATCCAAAAGCTGATCTACGCCGTAGTCTTGGCTCGGCGCAAACTGCATCACTACTTCGAATCCCACCCGGTGACCATGGTGTCGTCTTTCCCTCTGGGAGAGATAATCTAGAACCGAGAGGCCTCGGGTAGAATAGCCAAGTGGGCCGTCGAACTCATGGGGGAAGCCCTGTATTTTGCGCCTCGGAAAGCAATTAAGTCCCAGGTTTTGGTCGATTTTGTGGATGAGTGGACCGACACCCAGCTACCACCTGCTCAAGTCCAAGCGGAATGTTGGACCATGTACCTTGACAGGTCTCTGATGAAGACCAGCGCAGGCACGGGTCAGCTCTTCATCTCTCCCCTCGGAGTGCATATGCGCTACATGATTCGGCTCCACTTTGCCGCTTCCAACAACACAGCCGAGTATGAGGCCCTCGTCAACGGCTTGCGGATCGCCATCAAGCTTGGAGTGTGGCGTCTCGTCGTACGGGGTGACTCCCAACTCGTCATCGACCAAGTTATGAAGGAGTTGAATTGCCATGACCCCAAAATGGAGGCGTACTGCAAGTTGGTGCGTCGCCTAGAGGATAAGTTCGACGGTCTCAAACTTAACCACATTGGTTGAAAATTCAACGAGGCCACGGTCGAACTGGCGAAGATGGCGTCAGCCCGGGCCATGGTCCCCCCGAACATATTCGCCAAAGACCTGCACAAGCCCTCAGTCGTCTATGCCTCGGCGGCAGAAGAAGGCCCACCGGTCGAGCCCACCACAGGGCCAAGGCCCCGGCGGCCGAGCCCGAGGCCATGGAAATCGACGCAGGACCTCCCGAGACTGATCAGGACACGGACTGGTGAGTTCCACTCCTTGATCGCCTCGTTTGAGGAGTGCTTCCTGTGGACAAGACCGAGGCCCAACGGCTTGCACGGCGAGCCAAAACTTACGTCCTCAGCAACGGCGAGTTGTACAGGCGAAGCCCATCTGGTGTCCTCCAATGATGCATCACCACCGAGGAAGGCCAAGCCCTACTTTGGGACTTGCATGCGGGAGCCTGCGGGCACCATGCCACGCCTTGGACGCTCGTCGAAAATGCCTTCCGCCAAGGATTCTACTAGCCAACGGCGGTTGCTGACGCCACGAAGCTGGTACGCTCCTACGAGGGATGCCAGTACTATGCACGACAGACGCACCTCCCAGCCCAAGCCCTCCAAACCATCCCCATCACGTGGCCGTTCGCTGTGTGAGGGCTGGACATGGTTGGGCCTCTACAGAAAGCCCCCGGGGGCTACACCCACTTGTTGGTAGCTATTGACAAGTTCTCCAAATGGATCGAGGCTCGTCCAATCACTCAAATCAAATCCAAGCAAGTGGTACTATTCTTCACTGATATCATCCACAGGTTTGGGGTTCCAAACACCATCATCACCGACAATGGGTCGCAATTCACTGGCCACAAATTCCTGACGTTCTGCGACGATCACCACATCCGTGTGGTCTGGTGGGCCGTAGGACACCCTAGGACGAACGGACAAGTAGAACGTGCCAACGGCATGATTCTACAAGGCCTCAAGCCAAGGATATACAACCAGTTGAAGAAATTCAGCAAGAAATGGCTGGCCGAACTCCCGTCGGTCATCTAGAGCCTGAGGAACACCCCGAGCCGAGCCACGGGGTTCACGCCGTTCTTCCTGGTCTATGGAGTCGAGGCCGTCCTCCCCACTGACTTGGAGTACGGTTCCCTAAGGCCATAGGCCTACAACGAGCAAAGCAACTGCACTACCCACAAGGACACCCTCGACCAACTAGAGGAAGCCTGAGACGTTGCGCTGCTACATTCGGTTAAGTACCAGCAAGCCCTACGACGCTATCAAGCCCGGCGCATTCAAAGCCGAGACCAGAAGGTGGGCGACCTAGTGCTAAGGCTGAGGCAGAGCAACAAGGGCCGCCACAAGCCAACCCCGCCATGGGAAGGGCCGTACATCATCGCCCAAGTGCTAAAGCCCGGGACCTACAAGTTGGCCAACGAGAAGGGTGAAATCTTCACCAATGCTTGGAACATAGAACAGCTACGTCATTTCTACCCTTAAATTCCTAAGCATTGTATACATTGTTTCTCGAAATATATTAAAGAAAGCGTTCTTTAGTTATTCTTATTTTTCGAGAAACCCCCTGAGCCGATCGATGGGGGATTGGCGTTACGATAATGCTATAAGGGAGACTCGGCTCTGCCTCTGCAGAGGTGCCCACTGTGGGGCTCGGACAAGACTCGGCTCTGCCTCTGCAGAACCGAGCCTCCCTCGGGGGCTAGAAGGGGGGAACCCCCCTAAGTCCTAGACAACATTTTTTCATTTTTTGAATAAATTTCTACGCCAAACTCTCTCACGTACTCTAACAAATTGATTGTGAAAAACCTAAGGACCGAAAGCGTGCCTCGACGGCAAAAGGCCGGCCGAGCCGTGAGACTGCCTACACCCCTAGGCTACGACAACTCCCTCACCACCTTTCGCCGGAGGGACAGCTTAGGCTTCGAGGAAGTTTTTTGGCAAAGGACTTGTCTAGAAATGGGGCAGAGGGCAGAGGCTCGGAAATATGATAAAAATGATTAAAAAAGCATACACACGAGTACTTTATAAAGGCTTCGACGGCCGTGAACGTCACGACAATAATCCTAACCAGTTTACATGGCCCCTTTGGCCTAGGTCAAGTCTCAAGATCTCCTGCATCGGTGGCTGGCGCGGAAGGAACCACCTCTTCTTCAAACAGACTAGCCAGCGCTGTGCTAGGGCCCTCGACCGCCTCCATCAGCTTGTTGACCTCCTCATTGGCCTCCTCGTCATCCTCTGGCAAGACGTAGCCATCGCTGATGGCCACGAGGTTGACGCCGGCGTAGTGCAAGGAGACGATGGCCAGGGCACGCTTGACACCCGTGTGCAGCGCCCCCCGGAGTCGCTCGCGTACTTGGCCACTCGCCACAGTCAGGCGGCTCTTGAGGGAGCTTCCCGACTTGACCCCCTCAACCTCCAGGGCCTTGCAGACGGTATGGGCCACGCTCCACAGGGTGTCGTGCTCCCCGGTCTTGGCCTCGAGCACCGCCTGCACTATGGCTGAGGCCTCAGCCACCCGGGAAACCTCCTTCTCCAACCCTGTGCCAAAACAAGCAGGACGGGGTCAAGCGCAAAAAGAAAAACAAGCCAAACAGGGGCAAAGCCCTATGGGACTCACCCTCGGTTTTCTTTCCAAAGACCGGACTTCGACCTAAG